>JAZHFQ010000207.1:0-420543 GCA_038387885.1 Spodoptera picta | reverse complement strand
AAACCTCCAAAAAACCAGTATATCCTGGCCTTGCTTTGTATGATCTTTTGGTACATTCAACGGCCAGCTAACACTAGTCATCGTGCCATGTGTACTTACGTGTACTGAAGTAAGCAGGTCAACCTATCCTTTTCTCTTACATTCCTTTATTCGATTTTCAACTTTATCATTTTGATTTAAAGTCCTAAATCCAAAGAATAAGATTGGTGAAGGTTAACCTGCTGAAGTCATTGAGTATATTGTTAGTCAGTAAGACTGCCTGGCAACACTGTATACTAGTATTAATATGCTAAATATGTAGAACACCAATTAAAAAAGAAAAGAAAGGTGTTTTTGCAAAATGCAACCTTATGAATGTGGTTTAAGGGCTTAGAATGAAATCGACTGTGTTTTTATTTCAAATTGTGTATTGCCTAGCATGATAGTGTTCAGTTTATTCTACCACAGCTACACAAACATCACATCACGCCTTTTATCCCCAAAGGGGTAAATACTTGGCCTGACCCGGGAATTTACACAAACTGTACACAGTTAATTATTCCCGCGCTATTATACCTACTGCTCAGCTCCTATTTATCCTATTGTAGCATTATGTTTTTAGTTCATATTTAGCGCTCCATGCCTTTATCTTCACTTAAAATTGACGTCATCTCGTCCTTCTGTTTTGCCGTGTAATATGGATACATATACAAACACCCACACTCGTATATATAATAATGGTATCGATATCTAGTTTTTGCCTTTATAAAGAATTTTTTTTTATTTATTTATTCAGTTATAGATACATGCATGTTACTTAATTCTAAGCATTGCCAACTATTCAACAGTTTGTTGGCAAAAATATCGCTCTTAATTTTCATTTTTATACACGTATACAATTTATTATTAGTAGGTTTTTTTACGGCAGGCACACATCACTATAAGTACATGGAATATCATTCACAACAATGCTTCCCTTAGTATTTTTTATTGTTAACTTACTTCATTCTTTATCTCTTAGTAGAGGTATAATTATATATATAACTAGCAGCCCGTCCCGGCTTCGCACGGGATAGACAATTATTTATTTTTGGAAATTTGGATTGTTGTAGTGACATAACTACAATAGTTGGACATATGCTACCGCGGAGTTTTTTGTAGACATTATGATGTTCTTCAATATTGTTGTACATTATTTTGTTCTATCACTAATAGTTTCGGCAGCGCATTCGACGAAAGACATTTTAAGACTCATTTTTCTACACCTTCGGTTACATTGTTCATGAAATGTAGTCTATGTCAAATTGGAAGAATGTAGCATTCTATTAGTGAAAGAATTTTTCAAATCGGCCCAGTACTTTTTGAGCCTATTCATTACAAACATACAAAAATAGGTACAAATTATTCCTCTTTATAATATTAGTATAGATTTATTGCTAACTGATATTTGATGCATAAGTTACCGGCCAAACCGGACAAATTATTTTAGCCTTGGCTGACAGCGGCTCCCATTTCCACACGTGGGGTTTGAAGTAACCTAACGAATGACATGCCATTCGAACCTAGCCTACCTTGTCGGGTTGCCCTGTCTTCGGCTTGAACTCGGCCCAAACTAGTTTGTCCTGAAATCGAGTTCGGCTGGTAACACAATATATACCATTTAATGTTCACCCCTATTCTCAGTTTGTGCCAGGGGTATCGGGTTCGATTCCCGGGTCGGGCAAAGTATTACTGGGTTTTTTTTAATCTCAGTAGTAGTACGGAGTCTGGAATTGTGCCCGGTATATGGCAATAGGCTGACCCCCTATTACATGGGTCTCATAACATAAATAGTAAAAAGTGGGTGTTACCTTTTGGGCACTTCTGCCTACCCCTTCGGGGATAAAAGGCGTAATGTTATGTTATTTTTATACAAGATTTATTATTAGTGATATATATTAATACCATACCAAAATTACAAGTCTTATATAATAGATAACCTATTACCATACACTACACAACACTAGTGTATAGATTATTTAAAATTACAAAAATAATTCACAAACGCAAATGTCTACATCAATTAAAGTAATGAATGATTGTCAGTAGTATCTAATTAAGCATAGGATCTACCTAACGACACGTTTCCAAGACGTGACAGCTAAACGAGACGAGAACGCGACGACGACGTGGCAACGTCGCGTTCCTAATAGCCTAGAAGGACGAAACTAACAAATTAGAATTAATTTTGAATTTATTTAACAGCTGTAAAGGGTAAAAGTGGTTCAAAGGTTAGGGGTGATTTTAACAAATAAATTAAATTATCGTTGTTAGGCTCGTAGGTTTGATGATGGTATTAAAAGGTCATGTGATATATATCGTTAGTCCACGTTTGACGTTTGACAAAGGATTTAGCTTGAATAAAGTTAGAAATATTTTTACTAGCTTCTGCCTGCGGATTCGCCCTTAAACGTAGCTTAGGTTTTATTTCCGACCATAATCTTCACAACATCAATCCGCTGAACGAGCAAATAGATACATACACACACATATTATAAATGCTCTTTTTTTTGTTACTCCTCTACGTCAGAACCGCTGAAGGGATAGAGATCAAATTTGGAACCCATGTTCCAGCAGACGGCATGTATAATATTAGTAGAACAACAGTCTACTGCTGGACATAGGCATTATGGAAATTCCAATAAAATGTTTAAAAGGTAAAGTATCCATTAGTCGGTTGGCTTGTGTATGTATCCATTTGCTCTTTCCAAAAAATAGCTGACTATGAAAAACCTAACAAAACCTCTATGATTACTTTTTAAAATCAGTTTCACAATTATTATTATTTTTACATTTGATAGGTCGACGTTTGGCCACTACCTAGCTTGTTGGTAAGCAATTATGCGGTCTACGTTAGGGCAAACCGTCCCATAAGCAACCTATTCACTCGGGCTTTGAAGACACCCTTGAGGAAACAGACTCTGGCAAACAACTCCACTTCTTGGTAGTTCGCACAAGGAATTCTAGGTTATTATCTGGTTTAACTATATGACAGCAATGTAATATATTCAGATATTTCTTCTTCACTATCATCGAGACCTGCATCAAGTTACATGGTCAAAAGAATCAACTCACTGTTACATAAACATGCAGTCATTTATCACGCATACATTAAAAAGTACACATCAATCTATACAAACCAGTTTAGCTTGATCCCGCTTTGTGGCATCTTTTCGCATATTCGACGGCCAGTGTATAGTGGTATTGCATACTTTGATGTGTGCATAATTGCATATGTATGTATGTAGTTGAATATTTATCACTTGCCCACAGAACTGGCATTCAATTACCGGAGCACTGACAGTGGCCACTGGCTTATCTCCTTGTAACTCATTGTTTGCGGTTATCGTGGTTTTTATTATTGTTTCAGAATTACTGACATGTTTTCTGATGCGTCCTTAATAGGTTGGGGCTTCATTTTTAATTGAAAGATAAGAAGAATGATTACGATTTTTTGTGGTAGCCCAGAGGTGTCGTTGTGGAGCGGAGGTTTAAGACATCCGCTTCATCTACCAACGGAAAGTACCAATATGACTTTTTCCGAGTTATATGTATGTACTTATAGTTTCTAAGTTCATATAGACACCACAGACAAACGGCGAAGAAAAACATCATGAGGAAACCTGGGTTTGTAATTTCTAATAATAAGTTTAAAATAGCCAACCTGCATTGAGCAAGCGTGGTAATTAATGCTCAAACCTTCTCGGTATGTGAAGAAGCCATTGATCAGTAGTGGTCACTTATAGGTTGTTAATATGATGTGAATGATGACGAATATTGGTGTGCGGTTGGTCGTGAAGTGTAGTGTAAACTGTTGAAAATCTACTGTAAGAAGCAATGTCCCTTGATTTCTATGCACCTAACTGTCTCAGAACCAGACTTGTGGTTATATTATAAATGCACTAGTAAATAAACCACCCGTATCAGCTGCAGTTCCAGAGCAAGCAACTATTGCTAGCATTTCCAAATCTACAGATATTGCCCATGAATTTACCATAATCTCTGTACCAGTTACAATACATATTTCAGCTTTGGTAATCCTGGTCAGATGACGAAGTGTTAAACGGAATATTGTAGTGGCTTCTACGGAACTTACTTAGAAATATATTCATGCTAGATACTGGTATAATGGTACGATCGGCATAGGTTTGTCTTCATTTCAACGTATGTTGTATCATGGTCATTATTTTAAGAGTAAGGTAATCTTATAGTTAGATAATTCGACTTCACCAATTAGCACAGTGGCTAGGCTGCTGTGCAAAGTACGCGCCAATTGCTCGCACGGAACAACTTTTTCTGTAATCCACAAATTGTTGTTTCGGGTCTGAGTGCGATGTGTATGCGAACTTGTATGTTTGTAAACGCACCTACGAAACATGAAAAAAATCCTAGAGCTACACACTGGCATGGGAAAAAGAAAAAATACAGAATTACTTAACTTTATTTGTATTTCATATTATTTGTTTTAGTTCGCATTGGATAATGTTTTGCGGTTACTTGGAAACATTTTAAATGGCAGTTTTAGTGTATCGCGCTGTCTCTATCTTGTTTTCCTCATTAGATGTGTAAGCAGGTGGCCTTTCTTTGTCTATTTTCTTCTTTTTTCCTTTAATTTTATATTTTGTAGTGAACTATATAAGATTTTAATTAAAACAATATTTTGTATCTGTTTGTAAATATAGTAGAAAAATAATAATTATCTAATAACGATTCAAGCTGTAGAATCAAGATTGTTATGGTTAGGCTGTTGATATCGACTCTAAACTCGGATTTGATGTACTTATATGTATGCCTCCAAGCGATCACCGGTGACCGCTCTCCACCAATTACATTATAGGCCTTATTTCCGATGTTTAGAGACTACTTTTGTATGAACAAATTTAGGAGATGATTATTAAACAAAATATTTACACCTAAAAAAAAATGTTACTTTTGTTACTGTTGTTAATTTCCTCATCGCTATCGTGAGGTAGGGTGCCCAAAAGACTGGCAGCAATGCCACGTTGAATAATAAAAAAAAATACATTACGTTATTATAATTTTGATGTCCAAAATGTTTAATACAACGGTATTAATTCCTTTACTAGCTAAAAATATACTTATAACATAAGTATCTGAATAATTTGCTATGTACAGTGTTCATTGTATAGAAATCTTTCTTAAAAACTACGTTTATAAAAACCAATTTGAGGTCGGTTAATTAATATTCTTCTCTTAAGTGTAACACATTTTTCTAAAAACGGCATCGAAATCGGTTTAACCAATCGCGAGATAATCATGTACAAATATACACACAAGTCAAACTGAGGTCGTCCTTTTTTATTTGTATTCGACTAAATAGATATACATTTTAGCTCATCATTTAGTTTTCTTTCAAAATTTATAAATAGTACTTTCGAACGCGGACGCTTCTGGAAGACGATAAAAGCGGATATTATGCACAGGAATGTCCCAGCAATTTGTTAGCACAATGGTAAACGATTTATTCAAAGTTTATGTGCAACGTTGGTTGTCTTCTGGGCACGTTTTTCACAAATAGTATCGATGTTCGGTAAAAATATAGTATTTTCTTTCGTGTCGATTTTGTATTTATGTTATGATATTCCCTCCATTTTTATGAGATAGGGGGAGAAAAAGCAGAGCCATAATGGAGTAACGGTATGCAATCAGAGGCTATAGACACTAGCAAAACTAAAGCAATCACAAGTGCATCATCATCATCATCATACATACTGCTGAGGTAGGTTTCGAATCCGCACCCTCGTGCATGAGAAGTAGGCGTCTTCAACCTCCGGGCCACTACGACATCACAAGTGCACTTACGCCTTTTGAGCAAGGACACTGAGCTTTTGATAGCTTCATTTACACCGAGAAGTATGCAAGCATTGCTTAACGTCATATTTCTGTAAAATAGGCCCATTGGAACAATAATTAAAAAAGCATCTTTAAAAGGCAACCCATAAAAATGAGTTGTGTTTATCTGGTGGTTTCTGTGTACAGCTAGCCACTTGTTTTAGGATATATACTTTGTTGGAGCATATTTCTAAACAGTGAACTAACGTTATAAAAATATCTGTAAAAAAAAATTACGTCAAAAAAGCTACCCATCCATTGTCCGATTTCAGGATCGACTTAAGCTTACAAAAATTCGTAAACAGCATTAAGCTGTAAGCTTCCCAAGTAATTTGCTAAATAATAGAGTTCATTAAAAATTTCTTTGAGGAGGAAAAGTGCCCACTTTACCGTCCACAAGTTTTACTCTTAATCAAAATTCATAACCGTTTTCTATTGGAAGTGTTCAAGAAATTTTGCTGACACAACGAACGGGAAAAAACTGCAAATGTCCGCTCCGAGGTTATTTTTAAAAAAGCGGTTAAAATCTTTTAAGATTCGAATCGGTTTTCGAAGACCGTTATTGAAGACGGTTAGGAGGATGGATAATTACTTTCTAAGTTTTTAAAAGGATCTATTTTCTTTGTTATAATATGACCAGCTTCTGCCATCGGCTTTGCTCGTTTTCCGTGGAATAAAAAGTAATCTACGTTTTATTTCACATAATCCATTGTTCCATGTTTTACATTTCACATGATCTATTCTAAATTCCATTGTACCTTGTTTAAAATTTCTTTCCGATTCTTTCAGCCATTTTAACGTGAAGGGGTTACAGACAAACAAACATATAAACTCTCGCATAAAAGACAATGTCCAAAATGGCCATGTACAATAAAGAGTATCAGAATAGAATATACGACGATTAATCACTTATTTTATTATATAAGTTGCAAATAAATAGTCATATACATACTTTAAGGCATTATCAGAACCAAAAACTATATTTAAAAATGTCACCATTAAATTTTTTTGCATACCACAATATGTTCTTTGTCGACCCTATTATAACCTACGTGTCTACCATACAATAACACCATAAACAATCATAATAACCGCCCTCCTTTCTTATAACCACAGATAAAGTAGCGTTAGCAAGTAATCGGCCGGATTTCTCAATATGGCCGCCGGAAATTGTCTCTGCACCAAAGTGACGATTTTCGGAGAATTAACTACCATAAACGATTACTTTCATTTATTCTGTAATAGTATTGTTTGTTTGAATGATTGCTTGTTATTATAAAACTTGATCTTTATAAATATGTTATACTAAGTGGAAGTATGTCTTTGTGTTTGTAGTAAATGATGGCAGTTAAGGTTATGATTTGAGTTCATCTTCTTTTAGGTAGTCGTTGAAGATTTTGTACATTGAAGCTGATATGGAAATAATATCTGGATGGCTGAGCTTTGGTCGCTGGTTTTATTAGAACATTATTTATTAGAAAAGGAAAATGAAATATTAAAAAAATAAAATAATAAACAGAATAAAGAATTCGGATTGAGGTTTGAACTTGAATGTCCTGCGTAGAAGGTGTTCGCTCTCCCTATTAATCTAGATCGATGGAGCTGTTCCCGAGATTCTTGATATATACATATTATACCTCTACTATTTATATATAAGAATTGCCCGTTTAAAGGTATTTGATTGGAGGTATTTTAACAATTGCCATTAGTGGGTACATAATCTTACAATCTTCTAAAACTACTCGATTTTCAATAAATGATAAGAAAATTTAAATTATTGAACTTTAACCACTGATACTAAAAGCTCAATTCAGTGACCAATAAAATTAATAGTAATAATAATTTACATCCAATTCGGGGATTTATATAAATCCATTCGACAAATTATTTACACCATGAAGATTAAAACGGTTTTTTAATATATAAAATGAATTACATTCGTTATTGCCAACTTTGTAATACATACCTCTATAACATTCAGTAATTAATTGGGTTTCGATTTATCTCCTCTAATGAAGTGTTGGAAAAATTACTTTTAATTAACTGATGCGGTTTTTGTTTAACTTTAAAGCAAAAGTTGTGGAAACCATGCATCATTGTTGTCAACTTGGAGAATTCATTTCGAATTTTATGAATTTAATTTTTTATAGGGACTGCTAATATAGGTATTGTTGGAAGCGTAAATCTTCATGATTCATCGCTATGTTGTGAAAATTGTATCAAGTTACTCGATTTAGCACTGAAAAATTATTAAACATAGCTTGATTATTATCAAGCTATTCTGCCATGTGTTCAATTATAATAAGACATAAACTTTGCTTCCGTCTGCAAATAATAAGAAAAATGTCATACGTTACATAAATTAATTAACGTATAAATTTTAAAACATATCCTAATTGAAAATTTTCATCTCTTTCCAGGTCAAAGCAGAGGCAGAAATATACCAAAGTAAGTGGGAATCCAATTAGTGAGAGTTTACCTTAAGTAGATTTTACCAATACCTTGTTGGGCGCCAATAAAATTGATTTGGCAATTAACCTTATTGGAAAAACTCATTTAAAAATTAAGTTATACCATTTTGAGATCACATCGTGCCATAATTTCGATATATAATAGAGGTATTAAAAGATGTTATTAATTTGTTTGTTAAATGTTAGGTTTTAATATTAAACTTGTGAAGTTTTGATTCAATATAAAGGTCTGTCTTGGCTTAATCAATCAAGTTTAAGTACTGCTTAATAAGAATTCTAATTAATGTGGCACTATCTTCGAATATTTATTAGAGAAACAATATTATTTCTCTTTGATATCATAGAATTTGTGGGTGCATTATAATACTTAATTAAATGTCTAATTACACTATAAATAAAGATATATAGAGGTAAATACGAAATTGGTTTCGTTTCAGAGAACAGTATCTCGTAATAGTAACAGTAATGTTTTATTGTTTTTAATAAAACGTAGTATACCATAACTGTTATTAGTAACAACGTTGTACAATCGACGTACAATAATTAAGAACTAGAGATGTAATTGTAAGACTATCGTACAATAATAACATACAACATAAAATCACGCCCTTTATCCCCGAAGAGGTAGGTAGAGGTATATATTACGGCACTTAATGCCACTGTATAATTTATTTATTTATTTAGAAAATTTACATACATAGCACTACAGCTTACGCCATTAAGTTATGCTGTTATTAATCTTATATAAGTACTATTATTTAGGTACAAATTAATTAGATAATTAAATATAAGAAATAAAAATTAATACGTAATTATAACAAAATTAACAAAAAAAAAACTATACAATTGAATAACAAAATTGGTAATTATAGTAATTGTAACTTTAAACAAACATTAACATTAACATTATAATTAGCTACGTCTCATCCATCCTCTCGCAAAATCTTAGACATTCACGACACACATCCATCTATCTATCCATCTCATAGCAAATAAATTACACTCTGGTGCTGACATCAGGAGAGAATGGAGCATGGTGAGTACCCGGACCAGCGAAGAGTTTACATGTGCTACTGTACGTGCTGACAATGTACAATGTAACACCTACTTTTTACTATTTATATTATGCCCATATAATAGGGAGTGAGCCTATTGCTATATACGAGAAACAATTCCAGACTCCATGCCAGTAGGTTTTAAAAAAAAAGCCAGTAATACTTTGCCTCATCCGGGAATCAAACCGGAGACCCCTTGCCCAGCAGTCGCAATTACGATCACTTGGCCAACGAGGCAGTCTTACAATATAGTATCTTACAGTAATCTAAATTATTTCATAGTCTCTTTTGCTTAAAGTTCTATTCTCAAATCTGATAAAATGAATATTCTTAGTGTATTGAAAGACCAATGCTATCAATCTTGAAAACTCAGATTTCAGTCCGAACTAAGTTTGCTAATAGTAAAAATAAACTCCCCAGGCATTGCATTCCCTAAAAACTTATCAAAAGGTTACGAGTACTAAAATCGAAATGAAACGTGACTTTTTATACATACCAGTCAAATACCATCAATGTTAACACATGAGAATTTCGTGAGAAATCCTGGCACGAAGTTAAAACGGCTAGAAAAAAATGTCACACGGAATATCCGGGAAAAATCAGGCGGTACTGTATGAATAGTTCTTCAGGCTACCGAAGAGCCATTGAAAAAGACTGTCACTGGTGTAACAGGAAAATGGACTGTCTGGTTGAGAACTAGGGTTGGTTTTTGTTTAATGATGGCAACTAATTATCGCGGGCGTCTGGCTTGAAAGAAAGTAGAAGAAGCCAGTGAAATCGTGCGACTATAACCTATAATTATAAAGAGACGATTAGCGCAGGGCTTCTTTAGTACTGTGACACTGATTGTCTTCGGTTTATTTAATTAACTAGCTCCTGCCAGCGGCTTCGCCTGCATTATTGGGGGTAAAAAGTGTATATTTTACTCCAGACCAAAATCTACATCTGTTCCAATTTTTATTCCGTTTCTCTCTAGCAGTTTTGTGACTAAGTAACAAACATACACAAACTCACAAATTTGCGCATTTATAATGGCAATTCAAGCTAATTTCGCCCTGCCATTACAGCGTACAGTCCAATGCGAATCACCTAGCATTAGACAAATTTACATTTGCGTTACAGTACAGGTACAGTAATCGCGTCTAGGGATCGAGCCGCATAATTAAGTTTGTTTTTGGTGTTTTTATTTTTTTGGTTTACAAATTACGCAGTGTGATGCCCAGGATATTCAAGTATATTATACAAAGTTTCATGGTGACCGGACCGGTAGTTTTTCTGTGATGCATACATATAGATAGACAGACATAAATATGTATTTTAGTCACATATTTAAGTTCCTTGTTGTGTAGTGACTGCCTCGTTGGCCGAGTGGTCGCAAGGGGTCTCGGGTTCAATTCCCGGGTCGGGCAAAATATTATTGGGTTTTAAACAAAATCTCAGTAATAGCACGGAGTCTGGAACTGTGCACGAGATATGGTAATAGGCTCACCCCCTATTACATGAGACTCGTAACATAAATAGTGAAAAGTGTGTGTTACATTGTGGAATGGCATAATGTGCACCTCTGCCTACCCCTTCGGGATAAAAGGTGTGATGTTATGTTATGTTTTAAGTATATATGAGTTCAGTATCTGTCTAGTAACACCACCCCACTATTTAGTTTTTTAATATTTTCAATATACAGAATTTACACTTCTAACAGTTTTAATATATGTATAGATTTATCTATTCTTTGATGAGATATCTTTCATCTTGAATAGCCGAAAAGTTTCACTATCATGAAGGATTATTGTTTGATTTAATGCTTTGTAAAATTTTGAATGATATTAATACTTTTTCGTGTAAATTACAGCAGTGTTTGGATAGGTCTATACGTATATCAATAATTATACATTTGTATGTAGAGGTATATGACATTGTTTTACTAGTCGAAAATACACCTGCCCATTTCAGATATCGACTTCGATTTCAGGTGTGGGTATGGAGTATGATGTTCTCTCCATATTACATTAAAAAGTGTTATTTATGTGTGTGCAGTGTTTTCTTTAGATGCTATTACTAAAACCGAAAGAAACCACACTTTTGCCAAGCCCAAACTTTACTTTGTCCCAGTACCAAAAGTCTATGGCAATTCCTTCCTATTTATGGGATCAGCCGGTAAATGAACAGACAGAGATTATCCAATACACCTGGTATCTGGTATTATCTGATACCTGTAACATCAAAAGGCGTTAAAAGTGTATTGCCGGCATTTTAGAGATTAGGTATTTGAGGATTGTTAGGAATTCGGGAATTGGGGAGATTGGGAATGAGGTAATGGCACCTCCACTAACTTCACACACACGACGAATCACAACGCAAACGTTGTTTAACGGAGGATCCTTCTAGATCAACAATCTTAAAGTATTACATGAAGTTCATTGACATCATTCAGTATTCCATACGTTCTAGTTCTATGCCATACTTTGCTATTCACCGGCTACTGACAAGAGCTTGTTACGTCCGTAAATTCAACGTCTACTATTGTACCCTCTCTATTGATCCCGAACTTTGATTTGTATATAATGTTATATTCAGATGTACTTATGATATAGTTTGGGTGACTAATAATAGCGTAGTTAAGTAATAATGTAATGTAGAGGGTAGTTGGAAATATACGAAACTTATAATTACATATAGATTTTCGACTATAAGGTAAATGTTTTAACATTTAGTTTGAAATACTATTATACGGCTGGTGAACGCCTCGTTGGTCAAGTGGTCACAATTTTGAATATATTTTTTTAAACGTTGCCACACACTATGATTTTCTCCTGTGTCATGGGTGCGTTTACAAACATAAAAATTCACGTACACATGACACCTGGGTGTCCGGGTCTGGACCCGGAACAACAATATGTGGATCACACAAATAGTTGTTCCGTGCGGGAATCGAACACGCGACACGTTGCACGGCAGTGAGTTGCCCAACCCACCGCGCCAACCAATCACAATTCACAACACGTCTTGATTCTCAGGTCAAGAAAAGTATAAATTCGCATCTTTAAAGTTAAAATTGTCTGTTTCTGAGTCTGGCATTACGCCCAATGTGTGACCAACTGGTAAAAATGGTTGATACGATATTGTACCTAAGTAATATACGGTTATGTTACTGCCGACCATCGAGTAAATTCCAGATTCCAGGTTCTTTCTGTGAACAGAAGCCATCAATGAATTATTAGTACTCAGAACTATTTTTTATAAAAAGTAGCAATTTCGTCAGTAATTAGTTCTTAGAAAATTTCATATCAAGCACTCTTCCTTTGTTTATTGACCTTTGTACATTTATGGAAAAATACCAAATATGAAGTATTTTGGTATCCAGTTAATGAAAGGATAGATAAAAGAGATAGATAGATAACATTTTATATAGTAACTAATATTTCGTCCGCTATTTAGTTCGTGGTATATAAATCTTCAAGAAATATAATACTCTACAACTTTCCCTACGAATTTTATGCGGACAATAGTCCGTTCAGTTTTTATGGAATAACCCGTTAATGGAACGGACGGATCACCTAATGATAAGCAATCTGCGTTACACGCCTTTTGGAGATTAGGAATTTGAGGATTGTTGGTAATTTAGAGATTGAGGAGATTAGGAAAGGGGAAGGGGAAGGGGTAGGGGATAATTGGGCCTCCACTAACCTCACTCACATGACAAAATACAACAGAAGCGTTGTTTCACGTTGGTTTTTTGCTCGGCCGTGACATTATTTCGGTCGAGCCGGACCATTTTCCTGAAGCATGGCTCCCCCATATTTAAACCAGGGTATTTCATTTTATGATAAGTATAAAATATATAGAATGATATTAATAAATAACCTACGGCAGCTCATCTTCCTAAAAATTGAATTTCTAAACTTTAGATACCATTTTTTCTTAATAAGTTACATACACACACAACTTCTTGAAATACTCAATTACTAGACAAGACATACTTGTTCCAAAGAAACTTCTTCAACAATCCTCCAAAGAGATAAAACACAAACAATAGAATCACGTATTACGATTTATTTAGTTATCAGTAGTTTCAAGAACTTAACTTCAGTATATCGAAATGTTGTCTATCGTATTTCCAACAGCAAACATTGGAACAACGTTGCAAGTAGACAGTGGAAGCACAAATTAATTTAAGCTGGCAACTCTGTAGATATTCCGGCCATAACGGGGAATAAAGCACGAATGCAAGACAAACTGCCGGCGCAGTCAAAGTTTAGATGTCGATTGGCGGGATTGTTCCAAAATTCTTAGGAGAATGTCTGTTACTTATTAGCTGCATTAGACAGAGACTTGCTCTTGTGTGGTTAGAAACAAGGTAAGATTATTTTGTTTGCATTTGCACCTTTTTATGCAATAAGCCGGTAAACAAGCAGACGGATCACCTGACGGTAAGTAATCGGAGTCGCCTGTGGACACCTGGAAGTGTCAGAGGTGTTACAAGTGTGTTACCGGCCTTTTGAGGATCGTTGGGGATTTATGCATTGAAGAGCTTATGGAAGGAAGTGGAGGAGGGTAATAGGGCCTTGGGAAACCTCAATCACATGAAGAGATACAACGCAAGCTTTGCATCACGTCAGTTTTCTGTGAGGCCTTGGTATCACTCCGGTCGAATCGGCCTATTCGTGCCAAAGCATGGCTCTCCCACACTTAAAAATTCTAATCAAATCTACAATTTTAAAAGAAACGTTACTTTATTTCCTTCACAAAACTAACTACTAATAGTTAGTTTATTAAATAGCCAATAAGATAATTAATTACAGTTGCCTTAAATGAAGGGTACAACTGGGGTGTAAATTGTTCAAGGTCCCAGCACGGGCGCCAATAAGCCCTATTGACGCCCAACGTAGGACCTAACTTAAGGAAACTATTAATCATAGAATAAACATTACTACATTTGAATTACTTGGGGCAACAAACCGTGACAAATGGTCGGCGCGGTTGAGACTCTTTTATTTGCTTTTAACCTCATACATAAAACATTATTCTTTTGGCGATATTTTGTTAGGTACCTATCAAGCTATTCACTGAATGTACTATTGTTAGACTATTATTAGTCTTCTACTTTTACTAAAGCATGTAAAACAAGGTTTATTTTTTCATCACTGCTATTAACTCAAAATCGCGGGTTGCTCGCGCCGAAATACTGGGAAAAGCGCGAACTAGTTTCGAAACATGGAGGGGTTCCTCCTCATGAGCAGCGTGCGCATAGTACCGACGTAGTAGAGCTTTTTCAGTATTTTTATATGAATAACCCACGATTTGTCGTTAATTTAGTATACCTTAATATAATTATTATGTCGCGGAGAACCTAACGGGTAACCGGGGCTCCGGCTCGACGTGCAAGAGAAGGAACGGGGTGGTTTTTAGTCAGTAAGAGTCTGACACTCCCTCCCGCCTCACCCAGGTCGGAGCAGTCATTCGAGAATTTTCCCCCTTAAAAAAAAATATATAGTTATTATAGAGGTAAGAACATCACTGCTACTATGTTTTATTTGAATATCCTTCCATTCTGTTGACGTCATCATTGTTTGGCGACGTTTGGACAGTCACAGAAATATTTGAACGGCCTGTCGGTAGTTTTCCGGTCGTACCTATTCGTGTTTGCGAAACCAATCTCCGATATAGGGATATTTCGGCGTAAATGTAACATAAAATTCATTACACTTTAAATACAATGGACCCTACGGCAGTCAAAAACACGTTAACATGTTTTCAAAGCTTTAAAATCAAATTAAAATGTACCCTCGTGTTTAATTTGTGCCTTAAGGTAGAAAAACAAACAAGAAATTCATCAAAGCATATTATAATATTGAGGAAAATAAAAATAAAACATTATATGTACAGTCATGTTCCTAAAGACACCAATTACTCACAATATTGTGTGGACTCTTATACAAAACGAAATGCCTTCGTTGAAAAAATGACAGCCAAATACGAGAAGAATGAATATAAAAATGCCTTGCCTGAGAATTGAACAAATATTCAATAAAAAAACTGCTACGGAAATTTTTTAATACTACTGGAAAAAGATTAGGTGTACTAAATTATGTGATGGAAGCTAAGAATATAAAAAGAATATAAAAAGATCACAGTAGCTCGTTCTACTATTTCTGGTCACCTTGAGGCAAAAACGTAAGATTATGTTTATTCAATTGTTGAATTTTAATCGTTCTTAGTATTATCACAGAGTCTGAAATTGCTTCTGGCTATAAAGGCTCACCCACCCAATAACAACGGCACAAAGAAAGGACTATAATTGGATGACTATAATAGGACCCACTTACGATTTTAAAGAATAAATAAATGAACATGTTATAAGGGATACTCAATCTTGTCAATATAAATGCCTTTATATATAGATTCACACGTGTATAAATATATACACACATATGTATATATATATATATTTACAGGTTTTCGGTAGTGTTTCATTTACATATTGTATATCTGCTGGCATTACACATAATAAATTATAAAATACATGCTAATATCAAGTAAGACGACTATATTATGTTCTTCTTGGATCACGTCATAAGGTAAAAATAAAAGTATTTTGTAAGGAACCGAGTAATCAAATACATTGGTAATTTTGAAGAGTGTTCTTTAGTAAGAGAAATTTCCTAATGTGTCTCGGATAAGATGGAGATGTGTGGTTGGCTTGCTTTAGGAGATGCATCTTAAGAATCTTTTTAAGAAAAACATGAACTGAGTTTCTTTTTAACCTCAGCTTTTCTTTTTACTCTAGATTTCAACTTTTTGGACAAAGTTTTCAATAAATGGTAATCATGTGGTCTCTGAATCGGTTTTCAATTCTATCAAAATGTCTTTAAGTACTTCAATTTTGAGTTTAGTAACGGTAAAAATGTTATGCACTGAAAACTTTACCCCTGACCTGGCAATCGTACTTAAAACCACTTGTTCAACAATTAACCTTTAAATTGAATGAAATTCCCCGTTAATTAAACTGTCACCCACCGCGAGGACACCGGTGACGGTATTGTTCTTTAATTGTGTCTATAATGACGGTACTCAAAGGGTTAAGTTGAATTGGGTACTCAATTAACGGGGAATTTCTAATAAAACACACAAATCATCCTCGAACACATTCTATACTTCTAAACCACACAGATACACACACAACCATCCCAAGTACACGAAACAGAATTATAACTGAGATACTAATGTACCTAACTCTATTGAAACCGTGCCAGTTGCTATCCGCCTGACATCTTTCGAGTTTCACTAACTAAGCTAATTATAATATCAGTTCATCTATTTCCTGGTTTAGTATTATTCGTATGATATTTTCGCTTTTACAAAACAAAATGTAGGTATTTTCGCAGCGGTATTTGGTTTCGTTTCTTGACCTATTTTTGAAATTTGCTAGAGTTTGGAATTATTATTTCTGAATTTTGAAGTTTGACTTGTATGTTTATATGTATGTTTAGGCGTAAGTATCTCGCGATTGGGTGAACTGATTTTGATATGGTTTTCAGAAAAGAGTTTGTTATAGCTAGGAGCAGGATTTATAATATTAATTAACTCCCTTCAAAAAAGGAAAGGGTTATAACATATTTATATTCCTGGATTGTAGGACATATCCTACATTATTTATTAGTATGGAGTATTGTCAAATTAAGATGCGTACTATTACTCAAAATCTTAATTAAATTTGAACGGAATCAAAATTTTGATCGGTTTTCTAGTAAAATACGTACTTGGATCAGTTGAGAAATTCTAGCTTGAAATCGATACTATTGCAATCTCAATATTCTACCTTTCATAAGGAAGCCTTTATGATTTCATGGAAGTTTCATTTAATATCTCAATAGCGTTTGATACGTCGTATCAAAGCCGTTTACAGAGAGACTCTATGAACGACAAGTATAATATTTATACATCTTTGACATTATTAAACTCAAGCACAGGTTCGGTCTTGTATGGAGTACTGCTTTCATTTTTGGGACGGTTCGACTAAATATTAGCCGGACGCGCTAGAGCACAACGAGAGGCTTGCCAAGAGGCTCATCAATGATAATGTGCTTGTGGAGGCCCAACTTCAAAGCCTCAAATACAGGCGTAGGCCTTAGACATAAATACTTTTACAAATATACCGCTGTTTACTTTCGCATAGAATAACATAAATAAAACAAAGCTCATATTTCCCGGAAAAATACGTACTTACGACAAATATGACAAGTGGACGTGTTTTTTTTTGCTCACTATGCTATTCTCATATAATATGGAGTGAACCGTACGTGCTCATCTTAGGAAACTCAAAATAGGACTACGTGATATCGCAGAGAATTTCCCAAAATATACCACCTAATAATGCTTTGGCTGTGAGTGACCTATTCGGGACTGTGTGTTCTGCATTATTGAGCCAATCAATGAGGCAGTTTTTTTTTAAATAGGGATGACGTTATTTATATTTTTGTAACATTTTTTTTAACTCATTAAAAGTTGTTAAGGGAACCTTTTCTAAGTCTTTGACAGACGAATAACTTCAACAGATGATGTCTTGTTGTTAATATCAATGAATATTTCAAAAACTGAATAATCCAATTAGCTTATTTTTGCTTATAAATGTTTTTTTTTTATTCTTCTTCACACAAAATTATAGTTAATGGCGGACTTAGTGCCTCAAGGCATTCTCTGACAGTCAACCATAATATGTTCTTCTACCGACTCCTAAAAATACTACGTACTATGTTTGGATGGTTGCCGTTTCTTGCTCGGCTATCTCGATCGAAATTGAAGGCAACCGAAAAATGCAGTTAATTCTTTGTGCTGCCCTAAAATTATATCGGGATAATCTCGATCACCAAAATGAGACACATTTGTAGGAACTTTTATAACTACAAGGGTATACCATGACCCCAACAATAGTTCCACGCAATATTCAAACTCTGGACTTGCACTGAGTTATTACTTACACAAGTATGACGTCATTACTTAGAACCTAAAGTTAAGACATATTGCTTTTACCGTTCAACTTTAGAAGTTAAACCTTAACGTATTGGGTTAAAACCGGCATGCGATAACTAATCTTTAGTGGCATAAGTTTAGTTGTAAGCTGCATAGTCATTGGTTATCGTAATATTTTTAAACGATTAAATTTTTATCAATTAAATAATGTTTATCGTGTAAAGCGGTTGTTTGAGGAGATATTGAAACACCGAATATCGAATCAATACTTAATTACATAAATACTGGCAATCTTTACGATTATCAGACTAGATATGCAACCTTGTATTCAAAGAAAAAGCAATACAAATGTTAAACAAGTCGTCAACCAGTACCATCGCACGTTTCACCTCGAAAATCCTTTGAAATTCGAAAATACAGACCAAAAACATGCACTATTTGAAGTACTATTAAACACAGATTCATATCAAAATGAAGTACATTTCTAGCTGGAGTATAAATGCTTTTAATTTAGATACTATCTGCAATCCACACGCCAAATGTTCCGAATCTGTTTATATAATTGACTACCTTTGGTGCAGTGGTTAGTTACACGACTGCTACGTAAGAGATCTCAGATATAAATATGAACAGCATAACGTCACACGTCTGTGCGTCACTGCAGGGGTGTCCACTTAACATCAGTGCTGAGTGACTCGTATGCCTAACTTAATTTTTTTTGATGACCTTCAAAAGACGCCTAGCTTTTTGGGGAGAATGACTAGGGAGTGTGGCATTCGTACCTCACTAAAACCACCCCGGTGGCCACCCTCAACACCTGGAAAGGGCACCGGGTCCTCTGAAGAGACCTGTTCCGGAGCCCCCACGGTGCAACGCCTGTTATAGCACATCCCTATGGTATGTTTTTTTCCCTACTACTTACTAGTACTTTCCCCTACTACTCCTTAGTACTTTCACTGCCTTACTATTTTTTATTTTGTTTATGCTACATCGTACGCCTAGTGCTGAATTCATGTCTTTCTTTCACACTTTGTGTATAATAGTAAAAAGAAAATCGTTGTAAAACAAATCTAAATTTAAACTGATACTATGAATGTATTATAACTTTTGTTCATCATCAGCCTGTTTTTGTCGACTGCTGGACATTAGCCTCTACAATGGCACGCTACTGAGCTCGATCTTCAGCTCTACGCATCCGATCACTACCAGCTACTTTACCTCCTTACTTTACCTCCACCTTACTGGACCCTACACTATGTTTGCTTGGACGCGGTCTCCACTCCAGAACACGTCTTGTCCATTTCACCACCGTACCACCAGACGAACGGCGGGACGCCACCCTTATATGGTGGACATTCCACCCATTCGAAGAACGAACGAAGCGTTTCGCGTCAAGCTTCCTCATGCGAACCGCTAAGGAATGGAATTCCTTGCCAGAGGCTGTATTTCCCGTCAAATATGACTTGGGTGTCTTCAAGTCCCGAGTGAACAGGTTGCTCATAGGTAGGCGTGCTCCATCGTCGGCCACATCATCGCTTACCATCAGGCGAGATTGTGGTCAAGCGTCGACCTATAAAGTATAAAAAAAAAACTTCTACCCCAACGGTCATCGGTTCTTCGACAAATGTTACCGGCCCACTGCCATTTCAGCTTGCTAATCCTTTGGGCTACATCGGTAACTTTAGTTCTCTGTCGGATCACCTCATTACGGATCCTA
This sequence comes from Spodoptera picta, assembly GCA_038387885.1. Lineage (NCBI taxonomy): Eukaryota > Metazoa > Arthropoda > Insecta > Lepidoptera > Noctuidae > Spodoptera > Spodoptera picta. The sequence goes on along the minus strand of JAZHFQ010000207.1, from coordinate 400,459 downwards.
TACTTCAGAGAGACTCCAAGCATAGCCCTCTCCATAGCTCGCTGAGCTACCTTAAATTGGTGGACCAGTCGCACTGTTAGTGTCCACGTCTCGGCTCCGTATGTCATTACTGGTTGGACGCACTCGTTGAAGACTTTGTCTTCAGGCTTTGCGGTAGACTTGACGTAATTTTTGTTAGACAAACTAAATAAATAATTATGATTTTTCGGCTCACTCATGTAACCGTTTCACGAGTAGCCGCGCGACAGTCGCCGTGTTGTGTTGCTGCTCATGAATATGAGCCTCAAGAATGCATTAAAACCAGTCAAATTCCTGTTCAAAGAGTTACGTGAGTAAGCTGAAAATCATAATAAGTAATGATACTATGTACTTTATTTTACACAAAAACGTATGTACATATTTAAACGAATGTTAACTTGAAACGAAATACTATTTGTCTTACTAACGATAGACACGTCAAGTTAATTGATATTTTAATTAAAATCATTTTGTTTCGACTTCGGCAAGGCGTCCAATGAATCGAAAGGCTTTTACGATTCAGTACTTTTTATGTTTTACAAGATTTGCAGCAAAAAAAGTCAATTTTTATTTATACAGTGGCTGTGGGTATTCATCATTAATAAGAGATCTTGTTTTCGCTACTTATAAGTCCTATGTTAGACACCGTTTTATCACTATCGAAATTGTGTTGTTTCAAGTGAGAGAGAGCCATGCTCCGGCACGAAAAGGTCAGCGAAGTCGACCGAAGTGATACCACGGCCTCACAAAAATCCGACGTGACACAATGCTTACATTGTGTTTCGTCGTGTGGTAAATGGGCCTTCTTATCCTCACGATAAGAAGGCCCATTTACCTTCCTCTCCATCCCCAATCTCCCCAATCCCTGAATATGCAATAATCCTCAAAATGCCGCTAACGCACTTGTAACGCTTTTCATGTTCCAGGTGTCCATGGGCGGGGGTGCGGTGCCAGAAGACCTCCCCGTGGTGCACCCTGGGTACAGGTGATAGTCTCCCTAACGGGAGTGATAGGGTTGGAGTGGCTATTGCCTGTAGCTAACTTCTGGACGAACCCTGGATGGGTTCTGGAGGCGGCGGGTTTTGTGCAGACACATAGCCTACGCTTTTCCGCCCGTCTCTCTGAACTTAGCAGAGAACGCGGCGGAGAGGCAAGGACGGCGCTCGTTGCGCACTCACCCTGCCAACGAGCAGCATCGGGACACATGGTTCCTCGACTGCAACCGTCGAAATCGTAATCCGAGAAGAGATCATGGATGTCTCATGACTCAGAACGGGACGAGGGTCTTGGCTTGGTCGCCCGGACCGCGAGGAAGATAACCTCTATAAAAAATTCCTCCAATACCAAGTTCTGGTGCGCGGCGAGGGTATGCATGGCTGAGGAGTAGTGTCCGTCGTGAGCGCACCCCCAGCTAGGGTACCGGTGGACCCTCTAGTTGGGAAACAAATATACACTTACCCAGGTACAGGGGGCACTGCCTGGGCGGACCGTTTATTTCCTCCATACTCGTGGGAATTGTATGGAGTCTGATAATAAAAATAAAAATAAAAATAAAACACCGGAGGAGGAGAGGGCAAGCGAGCTTAGTTCGCTTGCTGTTGGCGGGGAGAGCCAGGGTGGCTCTGGAACCCGTGGGGAAGCGTTGGAGTCGTCCAGCCAATCCCTCACACGGGCCTTAAGTCGGAGGATGTCGGAAGCAGAGTCTGACTACTCTTCCGCATCTGGCGCTTACTCATTGCGCAGCTTGAGTTCACAGCGCCAAAAAAGGGGACGTTTAAACGTCCCAGGTTGAAGGAGGGCGGGGATCCGTCCTCCAACGAGCAGGAGGCTCCAGCCCCTAAGATCCCTACGGCTGCGCGGGGTAGGGGTCGAAGAAAGGGCTGCGAGAGGCCGATGGCCGCTACTCGGGCCGAGTCAGCTGAAGCTGACTCATCAGAATCTGGCGGCGAGGGCTCGGTAGGCGACCTTGGTGCCATAAATGGCGACCTTTGCAAGGTGGTCAAACAAACACTCCGGACGGTGGCTGAGCAGAAGTCCGAGAAGGGCCGAAACGGAGTGTTAAGGCAAGCGAAGGCAGCCATTATGAAAGCGGCTCGACAGTGTGGACTGCCTTCAGCGGCAGGGCAGCAGATGGCCGCCTTGCAAAAAGAGCTGGGGGAGATGCGCCGAGAAATGATCCGGCTGACAGCCTCCAATGCGGCTATGGAGGACGAGCTTCGGTCAGCCAAGGCCCAGCTCGCCGCTGCTCGCGAGGGTCGACCCCGAGCCTCGCAGCCAGTGGAGGCCGACATAATCGGCCTGGTGCGGCGGGAGATGGCTGCGTTCCAGCAGCGTTTTGACGTGCTGGAGAGCAGGATCCTCCGCCCCCACTCGCAGGGAGTCAAGCAGCACCGCGCACATTTGCGGCTGCGGCGGCTATGCCGACTACTCCTGGTCGGTCCAGCGGTGTCCGGGCCCAACCGCCGGTGGCTTCGCCGGCGCAGGCTTCAGCTGAAACGGTGGTGAGGGCGCCAACAGTTCGTAGGCGTGGGGGCGCCGTGCCTGGGCCGTCTACTGCCCCAGCTGTGGAGCCTACCCGAACTTCGGGTTCCCCTGCCAGCGGCGGCGGATGGCAGGTGGTCGGAGAGGCGAGGAGGGTCGCCAAGGAAGGGCGAAAGCGCCGAAAAAAGGAGCAGCGGCAGAGGCAGCGGCAGCGGCGCAAGGAAAAGCGCGCTGCGGCAATGCTTGTCGCCCCTAAAACCGCGGCTGTAGTGATAACTCTACAGCCGGACGCGGTCAAAAGAGGCGTGACATATGGCGACATCCTCGCCAAACTGAAGCAGGCGGTAACTCCCGCGGAGTACGGGGCCCCTAACGGGTTCTCATTGAAAGTGACGGCGACTGGAGCCCGTTTACTAGAGGTCCCCGGCGCGACCAGCGGTCCAACCGCTGACGCTCTAGCCGAAAGGCTCAGGGTGTGCCTTGGTGCAGACGAGGCTCGCGTGTCAAGGCCAACCAAGTGCCTGGAGTTGCGTATAATGGGCCTGGACGACTCCGTGACGGAGGAGGAGGTTGTGGCCGCTGTGGCCAGGACGGGTGAGTGCCCTGCAGAGCAGGTTAAGACCGGCACCATCCGTCCAGATAATTCGGGGTTGCGAACGGTTGTAGTGAGCTGCCCCGTCTCAGCGGCCAAGAAAATAAAGGAGGGTCGAAGGCTCCTGGTAGGCTGGGTCTCGGCGCAGGTCAAACTGCTCGAGGTCCGACCTATAAGGTGTTTCCGCTGCCACGTAGGTGACCACGTTAGCGCTAGGTGCACCTCGGAGGTGGACCGCAGTGACTGCTGCTTCCGTTGCGGTCAGCCCGGTCACAGAGCCGGCTCGTGCTCTGCCCCGCTACACTGTCACGCGTGTGCGGCGGTTGGTAAGCCGGCCAATCACCGGGTCGGGAGCAAGGCCTGTTCCCCTCCTGCCAAATCCAGGGGCAAGGGTAGGCCCTCCGCTGCCCCCGTCAGTCCCGCCCCCGCCGCTGCAGTCGCCACTAATGCCGTCGCCGCGGCCACCACTGGCTGTAATGCCGTCAGGGAGGAGGCTGGGATGGATTGCCAATAATAGCTCTATTCCGCCTCCTTCAGGCGAACATCAACCACTGCGCCGCCGCTCAGGATCTCCTGCTTCAGAGCATGGCGCAGTGGTCAATAAATGTCGCTGTGGTCTCCGAGCCGTATTTTGTCCCGCCCAGGGATCACTGGGTGGCCGACTTGGACGGCTCGGTGACCATCATCTCGTCAGCCGCCGCCGGTACCCCGACTCTCGAGGCCGTTCAGAGAGGCCGGGGTTGTGTCGCAGCACGGTTCGGAGAGATCGCTGTGGTGGGCGTGTATTTCTCTCCGAACCGAACTCTCGCCGAGTTCCACAACTCCCTGAGGGAGTTGGTCGCCGTCGTTGTCGGGTTCCGTTCCCTCCCCGTGCTAGTCCTCGGGGACTTCAATGCCAAAAACTTGGCTTGGGGTTCCCGGTTTACTGATGTTCGGGGTAGGATGGTGGAAGACTGGGCCCTTGAGGCAGGCCTAGTCGTCCTGAACCGGGGTTCTGTCCCCACGTGCGTGCGGATGCAGGGCGAGTCGGTGGTGGACATTTTGTTCGCTAGCCCTGCTCTATCACCGCGTGTCGTTGATTGGCGTGTCATGGAGGAGGTGGAAACGTACTCCGACCACCGGTATATCCGGTTTAACGTCTCCACCGAGTCCGCGGACCCGCCGGTCAGACAGGCCCCATGTGGCCCGCGTTGGGCGCTGAGACAGCTGGACCGGGAGCTATTCCTGCAAGCCGCAATCGTGCAGGCCTGGGTGATACCACCGCACAGGCCTGCCTACATCGACGAGGAGGCCAAGTGGCTCCAGGACGCCATGTCCAGGATCTGTGACGTGGCGATGCCCCGGATCCGGTCGAGGCAACAAAAGCGCCAGGTGTACTGGTGGTCGCAAGAGCTGGCTGCTCTACGCAGTGCATGCACTGCTGCGCGACGCCGGTACACCAGGCACCGCAGGCTTCGTATCCGTCCTCAGGACGCAGAGGTCAGAGAGGCGGAGTTGTACGAGGGGTACAAGGCGGCGAAGGCCGCCCTCAAAGCGGAGATACGGCGGGCCAAAGAGAATGCCCTCCAGGAGTTCTTGGAGACTCTGAACAGAGACCCGTGGGGACGCCCCTATCGGATGGTGCGTGATAAGCTCCGCACATGGGCTCCCCCGCTGACTCAGAGTCTCCGGCTAGAGGTAGTGGAGGAGGTGGTCGGCGCCTTGTTCCCCCGACTACAGAGGGGTTTCACCCCTCCGTCCATGACTCCGCCCCCTGCGGTGCCCTATGCGGGCCACAGCGAAGACGACGGCGACACAGTTTCGGAGGTGACCGAGGCCGAGTTGAGAGCGGCGGTGCGCCGGATGGGCGCCAAGAACACCGCCCCGGGACCCGACGGACTGCACGGCAAGGCGTGGGTCCTGGCCTCGGAGGCTCTCGAGCCTCGATTAATTGGTCTCTACAGCGCATGCTTGGAGAGGGGCCAGTTCCCGCAATTGTGGAAGGCGGGTAAATTGGTCCTAGTGAAGAAGCCGGGGCGCCCTGCGGACTCTCCATCTGCGTACCGGCCCATAGTGTTGCTCGACGAGGTGGGAAAAGTTTTCGAAAGGATCATTTCGAACCGCCTCGTCGCGCACCTGTCGGATGTTGGGCCGGACCTGTCGGACGGCCAGTTCGGCTTCCGCAGAGGGCGTTCCACGGTGGACGCCATCATGCGTGTAAGAGACCTCACGACGGGGACTGCAGTGTCCAGGGGTAAGGTCGTAGTGGCGGTGTCCTTGGACATCGCCAATGCCTTCAACTCCCTGCCCTGGAGCTGCATTTTGGAGGCACTTCGATATCATCGGGTGCCCACCTATCTCCGTCGTGTAATCGAGGCATACCTGACGGAACGGTCCGTCATTTACCCCGGTCACCGAGGTGAGTGGAACCGACGAGAGACGTCGCGCGGTGTTCCACAGGGTTCGGTTTTGGGGCCGCTCCTGTGGAACATCGGCTATGACTGGGTGCTGCGCACCGACCTCCCGAACAATGTCAGCGTGGTCTGTTACGCTGACGACACACTGGTGGTAGCTCAAGGGAGGTCGCATCAGGCGGCGGCTAATTTAACGGCGAGAGCGGTTACGACAGTCGTTGAAAGAATCCGGCAACTGGGACTCGAGGTGGCGCTCCACAAGTCCGAGGCCATGTGTTTTTATGGCCGCGGGAACGCGCCACCTCCGGGTGAGTCTCAATTAACGGCGGGAGGAGTTACCATCGGCGTCGAGACGACGATGAAGTACCTAGGACTCGTCCTCGACAGTCGGTGGAACTTCGTGGAGCATTTCCGACGTTTGGCTCCTAAGTTGGAAAGGACGGGGGCGGCGCTTAAGCGCCTCCTACCCAACCTCGGGGGCCAAACGCCTCCTGCCGGAGGTTATACGCCGGGGTCGTGCGGTCCATGGCCCTCTACGGCGCCCCTGTGTGGGCGCCGAACATGATGCGGCGGCCCGCTCGGGCGCTGCTTACATCACAGAGGGTCATGGCGATCCGATTGATACGCGGATATCGCACGATCTCCGGGGAGGCGGCGAACCTCCTTGCCGGAGTACCGCCGTGGGATCTGGAAGCGAAGGTGCTCGCGCGCGTGTTTTGTTTGCGCGCGGAGGCACGTCGCCGGGGCGAATCTCCGCTGCCGCGCCAGATTAATGCGTGGCGGGATGAGCTCCGGCGTGATCTCATGGCGGAATGGCAGCAACGACTGTCGCAACCGAAGGCTGGGCTCGCTGTCATTGCAGCGGTAAGTCCCCTCTTTGAGGAGTGGCTTGAGAGACGCTACGGCGTCCTCACCTACCGCCTGACGCAGGTGCTTACCGGACACGGAAGTTTCGGTAGGTTCCTGTTTCGGATTGGGCGGGAGGAAACGCCCGGGTGTCATCACTGCGAGGATCGCCCGGAGGACACGGTGGAGCATACGGTGGCGGTGTGTCCTGCGTGGACTGAGCACCGCCGTGTCCTCAGGAATGTGATCGGCGACGGCGACCTCTCGCGTCCGGCTCTGGTTCAGACCATGGTACGGAGCGAGGGGCACTGGGATGCCGTCTCCTCCTTCTGCGAAGCAGTCATGCTAGCTAAGGAGGAGGCGGAGCGCGTGAGGGAACGAACCTCCTCACGACCCGGCCGTCGCGAGAGACACTCCGGGCGTCGGGGATCGCGAGACGATCTCCGGCCACCGTAAGCACGGGCCTGCGGACGGCGAGCACGGGTGACTCGCCGCCCGACCAGAACCAGGCCCGAGCGTACGGCGCGTCGCGTTCCGCGCGCGCCTCAAGGAGCCATCAGACCACCACAGATTGGGCCTAACAGGGCTGACGCCGATACGGAGCCGCGGAAGACTTAACGGGTTGCCGGGGCTCCGGCTCGAAGTGCAGGAGTAGGAACGGGGTGGTTTTTAGTCAGTAAGAGTCTGACACTCCCTCCCGCCTCACCCGGGCGGGAGAAGTCATTGGATGATTTTCCCCCCTCAAAAAAAAAAAAAAAAAAAAAAAAAAAATCCATGGGCGACGTCGATTGCTTACCATTAGGTAATCCGTCTGCTCGGTTACCGGTTTATCCCATCAAAATAACCGACACTGAGAACAAACCCAATAATACTTTATTCGACCGAAGAATCACACCCAAAGCCCTGCTTGACAGTTACATATTTAACGAATCAATCAACAAAGCAGTCAATTGGCAAAAAATATGCAAAAAACAATAAAAATGAACCCCTATTTAGGTAACTCCATCAAATTACCGAACCCACTTGAATGCCTAATATTAAATTCGAAAGATACAATCGAATCGAAGTACTTCAAAGCAACTTAAGATTGAAAATCCAATATCATTTTAAAACAATATAATTTCATACCAGTAATTGGATCAAGCAATTTAAAATAACTGGAGTTATCTCTTCCACCTATGGATTGAAAATGATAAATTGTATTTCATTTGATTTTCAACTTTGAAGCCTAAAAGCTATGGTAGTTTATTACTTGTGCTGAAGTTTATTGTTATTTTTAAAAGCGTAAGTATAACGAAGGTTATTAGGTTAAAAATAATCTTTAGATGAAGTCAAAGAGTAATTAAATGTTAATATAGACATTGAAAGTGCTATGTGTAAGCTTTGATCTAACTTATGGAGTAGGCGCATCTCAAGTCCAGAGAGCTGGTCTGTTTCTAGGTTAGAGGTGGCCATACAACATGACATTGCTGCCAGCCTTCTGGAGGCAAGTCCACATTCATCGCCCAAAAATTCGGGCGCATCAACGTCAATAGGGCAAGCCTATTGAGCCTATTCATGTCGATGCGGCGGAATATTTTCATGCTCTTTGTAAATACTCATTTTTAGTTTCCTTTTATTCAATTTTCTCTATTAATTTTAGTGTATTTAAAGATGTACATGTTTCTGTTTTTCCTTGTAACTAATGAATAAAGTCTATGTACTAAGTCAATGACGAAAAACACAACTTACAGAGTATTTTAGCTGTTTAGCTAGGTACATAATAATGTGATACGCATTAATTACGTGATTGCTAGATATTATGGGGTGTCGGGTTTGCTATCAATATTGTGACTAGGTACTACTGATAAAGTTGATCAGTAGCGGAGTAGCTAATTACTTGTGACGTAAATAATTCTAACATCTTACTTAATGGTTAACTTATAGTTCAACCACTACTTGAATTCACTTAACAGTTCACTTGAATTACTGACAGGGAACTAATGACTATTAAACTATTGAAAGCTCTTATACAATTATTACAATAATAAGTTAAAATACTATCTTTATTAAAAGAGGTTATATTTAGTTAAATCACAGTTTTGTTTATTTAGACATCACTGACAAACGATGACAGAAAACATCGCGAGGGAATCTGAGCTCATAAGTTCTAATTCTAAGTTTGAAATCACCAACCTGCATTGAGTAATCGTGGTGATTAATGTTCAAACCTTCACCGTGTGAAAGAGGCTTTGTGCAGCAGTTAGTCGGTATTCATAGGCTGTTAGCGTGATGTGATGTATTACTGAGAGCACGGAACAACCGAAAGGTTTCAGTAATAATTTTTTTATTGCAAGGGATCATCCCATCAACAGCCTATAAATGCCCACTGCTGAGCAAAGCCTCTTCTCACACGGAGAAGGTTTGAGCATTAATCACTACGCTTGCTCAATGCGGGTTGGAGATTTCAAACTTATAATTATAAATTGTTTTATTATATACTATATAATATATAATAAATTAAAAAATGCCGGGTCGGGCAAAGTATTACTGGGTTTTTTAAAATTCTCAGTAGTAGCACGGAGTCTGGAAATGTGCCCGGTATATGGCAATAGGCTCACACCCTATTACATGGGACTCATAACAACTAGTGAAAAGTGGGTGTTAAATTGTACTGTGGTAGAATGTGCACCTCTGCCTACCCCTTCGGGGATAAAAGGCGTGATGTTATGGGTTATGGAATTATAAATTTAAAAGCCTAGGTTTCCTCACAATGTTTTCCTTCACCGTTTGTCAGTGGTGTCTGAATAATCATAGAAAGTACATATAACTCGGAAAATGTCACATTGGTACTTGCCGTTGGTAGGTTTCGAAACCGCACCCTCATGCATGAGAAGTGGGCGTCTTAAACCTCCGGGCCACCACGACTTCATGGATCATATCCCGGACCAATTGCATGGCAGTCGTGCCACCACCACAATGAATAAAACAAAATTTGAAAGTATAATAAATAATTACAATGCGATCTTTTAACAAGTACGCTTTACAATTGTAAAGCGTACTTGGCTTGGTACTTGGTACTTGGTACAAAAAAAAGGCAACAACGTGTGGTCCAGATAAGCATAAGTTATAGCTTGCAAGCTTCACTGAGAATAAATGCGCTAGGTTTTGGACCAACAGAATACATGGAGTAGGTAGTACGCAACAGAAATATTTGCTGGTCATTCCGAATAGACGGCATGCGGTTGTATGGTCCGTTTGTACCGTGAAATGAAGCCGTTTCTGATGTTCCTATTTTGTTGTTATTCAGAAATAGATAAAACATATTTTCAATGCATTATTGATACTTAGGACTCTGAATAGGTGGGTTCTGATAATTTTTTAATGGACTCCAAAAATAATGAGGTTCTCAGTTTGGCTTGTACGTAACTATGTTTTTGCGCAATTATCTTGCAGAGGTATTCCACGAAGTACACCCAAGCGAAGCACACCCAGACGAAGCACACCTAAGGTATTCCACTTAACACACCCGTTGGTGGGTTTCAAATAAAAAATTAAAACAATTAATTTCCTATTCCACGAAGCATACCTACGATTATTACTCGCATAGGGCGAAGAGTATAAAAATAAAAATATCGATATAGAAACATAACATAACATCCCGCCTTTTTATCCCCGAAGGGGTAGGCAGAGGTGCACATTGCTACCGTGCCATGTAACACCCACTTTTCACTATTTATGTTATTTTCAATTCCAGACTCCGTGCTACAACCGTTTTTTTTAAAACCCAGTAATGCTTTGCCCGACCCGGGATTCGAACCCGAGACCCCATGCTCGGTAGTCGCACTTGCGACCACTCGACCAACGAGGCAGGCAAGGAGAGATATAGAAAATATTTATTATTTAAAAGATTAACCTAAATATCTAACATCTTTCCGTTTCATTATAATAATAAACAGACTTCAAAAAAATGAGGGAATTTTGGTGTGGGTTTTTTAAACGTAATTTTTAAAATAATTGTATTGTATTTATGTACAAAAAAAATTGAGTATATTTCTTCTACAATATTTACATACTTCTTTTGCGTCTACATTCTTCTTCTTTCTTCCACGCATGCGTATACAAAAATGATTATAAATACTTCCATACCAGCCTCCTGAAAAGTTAGTTGAAAAATCCACGTCAGTGCTTATTCAGTACCTTTTTGCGTATACAGTAGTTGGGCGTTCAGTTTTAACCTAACCCCCACTTTTAATGGATATCCCTAACACTAGTTTTTCTTATTGTTCTATGAAAAATGGAGTCCTTTTGTATTTTCAGCTGTTATTTTTGTTTTGGTTTTCCAGAACTCAGCCAGTTATTGTGTTTGGTTTTTATTCGTGTTAAGTGAATTTGTTTATAGTTTTTTTTTATACTTGATAGTTAGACGTTTGGCCGTGAGAGTTTTAGTACTGAGTTCCTATTACAGATAGTCTATATTTTATGTAGTTTAAAAAAAATGTTGAATGATTCTTTTTTGTTTTCAATTGTTAAATCGCCGTAGTCTCCAAATAATTTTTAGGGTTGACTAAGGTACCTATTGTCTTCTATCCGTTACCGAAATTTTTAGTAATAGCACTGAGAATGAATTGTGCCCAATGTCCAGCAATAATTATAATAGGGGTATTATAATACCGATAACCGTACAAATTCTTTATAATAGTACTTAACTCGTCGAGTACCGTCATTATAGACACAATTATAGAACAATAGGTTGCGGTCACCGGTGACCACTTGGTGTTTGACAGTTTAATAGTACTAGGGCAAACGTTTTAAAAAGAAATGAGCCAGGTACACGGACCTAAACTCCCAGTAACACTTTATCTACCACATCTGATTCGTACACAGCGAGTATATTAGTCACCTAGCCAATTACCCACACCTTGTTCACCTGCCTACCCCAAACACACAGTCGTGAAGATGCTGCTCTTAGACTACGTGTTTACAAATATGGCGCCCTCTAGTGTTATGCCCCCTCTGTTTACTAAAGGTACATATTATACTGACAAACAAATATACACAGTACACAGTCGGGTAAAGAAAATGTATTCAAAAGGTTTTGATATACGTGGATTGTTCATTGACTATAGAATTGATGTAATAGACAAAGGGTGATTCTATACTTCGGCACGAATGGGCAGTCTCGACCGGAGTGATACCACGGCCTCACAAAAAACCGACGTGAAACGACGCTTGCGTTATGTTTCGTCGTGTGAGAAGGTTACTGGACGTCGAATTACCGATGCCAAACAAAAACGTAAATTTATGCATGTAAGTATTTTTAACGCTAATATTATTTACATACTGAGGGTCTTGGGTTCAATTTCCGGGTATGATTTTGGGTTAACATTATAATATTTTGAGCCCCTTATTAGATGACTCATTTCTTTGAAATGCTACGAGTCTTGTTTACATATGGTGTCGTTGATCGAATGATGTGAGTCTAGCTTTAGCGGTTTTGCCCGGATTTACGTTGGATAAAATATAGCCTTATGTTGCTATGTTGTTATGCCACTCCGAACCACAATCTACCCTACGTAATTTACATCCCTTTAGTCGTTTTGACGTGTGATTAATAATTAATTTATTCCTTTTTAAAATGGTGAATCAACAGCTACATTATACTTTAGGGAACAGAGAGTATAGTTCCCTAAGATCGGAAAAGGAGGATCCTCCGACCAGGCGAGGTATTCGTGCCTGGTGGGCTTTCTGCCCAACAGTTGTTCGTTGGGATTTTATACTCGTGTTAATTCGATTGTAAAATTCGCATGTGCAATGTAGGATTTTATGACGTCATCCGTTGACATGTGACATAATTGTGTCGCCACAATACAAATTTAGGTTATATTAAAATTAGATAATAATTTATGATTACTTCATTAGCTCTTTTAAATAACAGGAATGATTTGAGAATCATGGCGACTATAGAACTTAATTAGTTACAGCTTATTTGTCATTTTTATTTAAAAACGGCTGCAATATTTCTAGTAGAGGAGTAGTCAACTAATTTCTTCATTGAAACCCGTCACATTTTATTGCCACCAGTCCCTGATATAAAATTAATTTTAGAACTTATTTATCAGACTGCACGGTTGGTGCGGTGGCTGGGCAACCGGCTGCCGTGCAACGTGTCGCGGGTTCGATTCCCGCACGGAACAACACTTTGTGTGATTGAAGTCGGTTAATTAATATACTGAAACCTTCTCCTAAGTGTAACTAATACTTTTCCGAAAATCGCATCAAAATCGGTTCAGCCAATTGCAAGATCATCGACTCGACTATCTACTCAACTATAGTTTATTTCTACTCCTCTTATTCACTTCGTTGCGGGAACGAAGACAGTTATTCATGTCCCTGGGACGAGCCGGACTTCAGTGTTCCGGTGTATTTATAGTTGTATCTACTGTAGATCCTGGCTTACAGGAGTTGCAGCGGTTTTGGGAGATTGTGGCGGGCTAATAAAAAAAAGTCGCGCACAAACACACATGCACACAAAGACATACAGGTCAAACTGAGAGCCTTTTTTATTTTGACGTTGATTAGTAATCAATCTTAATATCTCATACTATTATATAAAGCCGAAGACTTTGTTTGTTTATTTGAAAGCGCTAATCTCCGTAACTACAAGTCTGATTTGAATAATTATTTTTGTGTTGGATAGCGCATTTATCAAGGTTAGCTATAGGCTATAAAACATCACGCTACGACCAATAGGAGCTGAGTAGAGCGTGTGAAACCACGCGGAAGTAGCTAGTACTTAATATTTTGTTAATCTAAATTTGCTAGACCGAGATGAGATAGAGGTCCACCACAGGTCCACAGGTCTCTACCATCTATAACATAACATCACGCCTTTTATCCCCAGAGCGGTAGGCAGAAGTGCAAATTACGGCACTTAATACCACTATACAATGTAACACCCACTTTTCACTATTTATGTTACGAGCCCCATATACCGGCCATAATTCTAGACTTCGTCTACTGAGAATTTTTAAGACCCAGTAATATTTTGCCCGACTCGGGAACCCAAAACCCCTTGCCCAGCAGTCGCACTTGCGACCACTCGGCCAACGATGCAGTTAATAATCACTAGACTACAGAAATTAATATCCATCTTCATTACATTTTGTTGCTAAGGTAATTTAATAGCTTCACGGTAAAATAAGTTTATTCTACCTGTATTTATATTGATGCTAAAATAATAGTTTACTTGACGTAAATGGAGGATCTTATCTCTGATTTTAATGATAGCCTTGTGAAGGACGGCACCACCAAAAACATATTATTTTTAGTCTGTTGCGAACGCTGATATATATTAAGTATTATTAATATTGTGAGTGTTAACTGTTATGTTTTTCAGCTTGATCATCATCATATAATATTTGCCGGAACTCAATTAGATTCAAGCCATGCTACGTCTAGAGGCTCGTATTCATGAGCAGCGTCCCGTGACCCGCGATGCGGCGATTCCGGTAACCTCACTAACACGACGGAACACAACGTTGTTTCACGTCGGTTTTCTGTGAGGTCGTGGTATTACTCCGGTCGAAACCTATCGGGTAACCGGGGCTCCGGCTCGACGTGCAGGAGAAGGAACGGGGTGGTTTTTAGTCAGTAAGAGTCTGACACTCCCTCCCGCCTCGCCCAGGCGGGAAATGTCATTCGATGATTTTCCCCCTTAAAAAAAAAAAATTCGTGCCGAAGCATGGCTCTTCCACACTCAACCTTACAAAATTATTTGTGTTACTGTAATAAGTACATATATACGACATTTATATTTTATTACATTTACATAAAAATATTAAAATAATCTGACATGTGTGGGTATATGTGACTGAAATAGGTACCACCCACACACACATAATTATATCGTCTTGCTTACCGCCTTAGGTCATACAAGCGTAATTTTATGTATAATTAAAACAACGAGGTTGTTAATAAAACTTTTGTCAAGAAAACCAGGTCTGTTTCTCAGATATACTAGCTTCTGCCAATGGTTTCACCAGCGTGTTTATCCCATATAGGAACATATAATACTGTTATCAGGATCAAAATTAACCTGTTTTAAACATAAGTAGCTACTCCCACATGGTTTTTGACCATAGCGTGCTAACTTAGAGTGCGTCCACGATTTCACATCTGACGAATGGTCCACGAATGCGCAACTTGCGAGCCGTTGAGCGCGAGCATTCAAAATAATTAATTATACGAACCTTGTATGCGTGGAGTACCAAACCATTGCCGTGACTGCATGCGCGCAGCTCGCGAAGCATATGCGGGTTGCTTGCGAGATGCGTGCGACCGGCACATTCGCACCGCATTCGCTAAATGTACATAGACGCATTCTCGATAAATGCACTATCCAACACAAAAATGATTATTAAAATCAGACCATTTTGCAGTGATTCCGGAGATTAGCGCGCTCAAATAAACAAAAAAATCTTCAGCTGTATTAATATAAAAAAAATAACTCATCGTCATTTACTACCAGGCGATAGCAGATAGTGGTCAAATGTCGGCCCATCAAACATAAAAAAATAAAAATATAAATATAAGATCTGTACGTCCCTTTCACCGCCCTGTTTGATTCATACCTACGTAGTAAAGAATAAAAATTAGCAACTAGTTTCTATTTTTAATTCGTTCTGCACAAGTAACATCTGTTTTAAAAAGTAAAATAAGATAAGCTAATCAATTTTTTTTAATAATAATAATAACCCATTTGTAGTATAATGAAGCTTTTTAATATATTTTTTAAATCCATTTTCATAAATATTTTGCTTTCTTTTACATGTACACAAAGGCTCAACATCATAATTATTTATCAGAAGTCTGTAATGAATCAAAATAAGTATTATGAATAATAAATACTGAATTAACAAAAAATATTGGTTTATTCTAGTAAATATACTGAAAAAAACTCTGTTAATTTCAAGTCTGCGTACTCTCCTCTGGAGTAGGCTGCGCACGCTGCTCATGAGGAAGAGTCCCACTGTGACTCGAAACTAGTAGAGCTTTTCTCAGTATATTTATGTGAACAAACCATTAGTTTTCATTTTCAATAATTATTTAAAAGTACCAAAAACAAAGAAAACGTCTTGCAAAATGTCTGAATCTGAAATTTTTGTATTAATAGAATTATTAATGTTAGTCGTAACATTATATCGGATGACGTCATGCCCTAATTAACGTATTTGTTATAACATGCTGCCCAAAACTTTGTTACGTATAAGTTTTGCTTTAGCGCATGTTAAGAAGGAATTTAAATGATTTTGAAACATTGATTTAGGTTTTACTAGATACCGCAACGATGTTACAATATTATCTAATTTTGTAGAAGTAGGTATATATGCATACGTTTGCGACTACACTATTGGCGCGGTGGCTGGGGAACTGGCTGCCGCGCAACGTATCGTTGGTTCGATTCCCGCACGGAAAAACTCTTTGTGTGATCCAAAAATTGTTGTTCCGGGTTTGAGTGTCATATATTATGTTTGTGAATTTGTATGTTTGTAAGCGCACTCACGACAGAGGAGAAAATACTAGTGTGGAGCAAGGCTTTTTAAAAAAGAAATTGAAATCACCAACTCACATTGAGCAAGCGTGGTGATTAATGCTCAAACTTTCTCCGTACGAGAAGAGCCCTCTGGTCTGCAGTGGCCCCTTATAGGCTGTTGATGTTGATGGCAATACAATCATCCCATGCATTGTACTTACGACATACTAGACCCTAACTGTGCCCAATTAACTCCACGTCCACTCTTTCAAAGTCTTTCAAAGTCAAAGCATTTATTTCAATTAAACCATAATTTGATACTTTTGAAACGCCAAACTTCCTCGTTGGCCGAGTGGTCGCAAGTGCGACTGCCGGGTTTCGGGTTTGATTTCCGGGTCGGGCAAAGTATTACTGGTTTTTTAACAATCTCAGTAGTAACACGGAGTCTGGAAATGTGTCCGGTATATAGCAATAGGCTCACCTCCTATTACATAGGACTTGTAACATAAATAGTGAAAAGTAGGTGTTGCACTGTACAGTGGCATAATGTGCACCTCTGCCTACCCCTTCGGGGATAATAGATGTGATGTTATGAAACGTCAACAAAAACAAAATAAATAATAGTCTGTCAGTCTGTCCGTGACTGACTGTAGGTGCTCGTTCCTAAATGTACATTCGGATGGAGAAGAACGCGCAAGAAGCTCCATGAACACACTTTCAACACTGAAAGGGCTTAGAATCATATTAAATGTGTAAAAATTCGGTTAGGACATCTAGTCTACTAAATATCCTTGTAACTTTGTGTTTCTCATCTTTATAAGTTGTAAAGTATCTGCGCAATGTTCGGTTGTTGTAAGCGGATTATACTCGAGTATTTCCAAAGTATGAAGTTATTTTTGTCGTCCGTTCAAGTGAATATAAGTGGTGTTGAAATTTCAGGCCTAAAATCTATTTACTTATCAGTGAATTATTGATGTTGTGCCTTATGAATTGAATGAAAATCTTTGAGGTTCTCATTATTTTATGTGTGTATTGTGAGCGAAGTGGGTTTGTGAAATTATTCATAGGTGTTTATTATTGCTGCTTCGTTGGCCGAGTGGCCGCAAGTGCGAGTGCCGGGCAAGGGGTCTCGGATTCGATTCCCGGGTCGGGCAAAGTATTACTGGGTTTTTAAGAATTTTAGTAGTAGCACGGAGTCTGGAAATGTGTCCGGTATATGGCAATAGGCTCACCCTCTATTACATAGGACTCATAACATAAATAGTGAAAAGTGGGTGTTACATTGTACCTATATTGGCATTAAGTGCCGTAATGTGTACCTCTGCCCTACCCCTTCGAGAAAAAAAGGCGATGATATGTTATGTTATGTGTGTTTGTTATTATATTCGTATCTGTTGAAAGTGTGTTTAGTGGTTTATTTAGAGCTATAGTTCACCGGGACATCATGGTGGCGCAACCAATAGCCGCGATCAACAATAATGTATACAGTTCTATAGAGCGTTACTCACTTGGTGTCAGCTTGGTTGCACTACCAATATGGTGGCGTGACCAGAGTGGAAGAGCGACTACTAACTGAACTAGAACTTGTATATATTTTGTTAGTGACTGCGCCTGGTTTCGCTGCCATGGTGTCCAGGTGAAATATAGGCCTTAAATATCTACCACACACTACCTCATAAGATAACAATAGATTTATGTATGGTTACAGTTATCTATTTTACACAAATATCAGCACTGAATTTGTAATCGATCGACCAACAAAAAGATCATATCAAAACAACAAAAATGCTCTGACACAATTCCAATCAGAATTTAAGAGAATACCTCTTTAACCTCCCAGGAGACAAATAGAAATATACAGTGACACTTTAACTGATGGTTACGGTGGCATCCAAGTTTGAATCCTTATGTTCTGTACCGCACAATTTTCGTGGAACTAAAGTCTACGGTACAGCGCAATGCAGTGTTCATGCGGTGTGTCGCTACAAACTTGATGTTCTCGGTTACAATTTCTGCTAATGCAACAAAATGAGGTCATTATTAGGCCTTCCAATTTCTTTGAAAGGAAACTTTGACACTGTATTTTGTATAATTTCATGTCTATATTTTCAGCTATCCTACTAATATTATACAAGTTTGTCTGTTTATTTGCTTATTTGTGACTCCTTCATGTCAACGGCTAGAGGTATAGGGATGTTTAGAACAGGGGCAGATTATGGTCTGTTACAACACATAGGCTATTTGTTACCCCACAGAAACACGAGCGGAGCCGTTAGCAGAAGATAGTACTCAAATAAGGCTTAACTTTCGATGGTGCATTCCTTCATTTATTGTTGATATACCCCACAATTTATTTGATTTTATATATTCAAATGCTACTCTGTAATAATGATTTATGATGGCACCTATCAGTTGTTATTATCAGAACGTACGGGGATTGCGAACAAAAACATCTGTTTTCTTCAGAAATGTGTGCATACCCGGTTACGATGTTATCTGCTTGACGGAGACTTGGCTTGTTGATGGCATTAGTGACAGTGAGTTGTTTGGCGATGGGTACGTAGTGTGGAGACGTGACAGAGACTATGTGAGTACTAATCAAACGATGGGTGGAGGTGTTTTGATAGCTATCCGTCGTGCACTGGTGGCGACACTCAGGAGTGAATGGTGTTCGTCCGCGGAGGACATGTGGGTGACAATTACATTACAACTCAAGAAACCTAGGATATCATATAAAATACATATAAGTGTTGTGTATATCTGCACCCAAAATTTGGGCAATTCTTTAACTGAACAACTCGCTTGCTTTTCGAGCAACTTGATGAACATTGTCCTCGAAAACCCTACGGATAAATTTCTAGTCTTAGGAGATTTTAACCAACCATACATAGACTGGTTACCTTCGAGCCATAGCACTATGTCACCTCTCAATATCCAAGGCAAAAGCCAATTAAATCTTATAGATACTTTTACAGTTTGCAATTTGTCACAATATAATCATCTTCGTAACAATAACTGCAGAATATTGGACTGGGTGCTATCTAACAGCGAAGTCAGAGTCGATCACTGTTGTGATCCACTAGTTCCTGAGGACCCGCACCACAAAGCCATCTTATTATCTACCAATTTCATGCAACCACATAAACTACCCACAAAGCCTATAGTAAGCTACAACTACCGACAGGCTAACTACACTGCTATTGCTGAGGAGTTGGATGGTTATGACTGGCACAAAGAGTTACATGGCGGCTCTCTTGATGACGCTGTATTATTTTTCTACGACATACTAAACAAAGTTAGAAATATCCACGTCCCGCACCGACTCACTGTGACACCTGTAAGATATCCTCCCTGGTATAAAAAACCGTTAATCAAAATTCTTCGAGAAAAAGCTAAATCACACCGGAAATTCAAAAAATATGGTAATTTATCTGATCAATTATCTTTCACTACTTTACGGCAGCGTGCCAAAGACTTAGAGAGGACATGTTTAACAGCTACATTGCGGGTGTGGAATCAGGTATTACAAAGAATCCGCGGGCATTTTGGCGATATGTCAAGTCTAGGAAACAATCGCACTCTTACCCCTCAACATTTAAATACAAGGAGCAATCGTTTGGGACCGGGGAGGACATATGCAACATATTTTCTGATTACTTTTACTCTAATTTTGTACCCCCCGATCTCCAAGACGCGCATACTAAGCTCGACATGCAGGATTTTGAAACATCTGTAAATATTTATGACGACAGATCGGATATTGCCTCGATTGAAATTCAGAGTTCTGAAGTGTTTAAGTTATTAAAACGGGTCGACCTTAACAAATCCGCAGGACCTGACAATTTCCCACCAATCTTCATACTTAATTGTGCGAAATCTTTAACCCTCCCTATTTCTATCTTGTTCAGACGATCTTTAACAGAAGGAACTATGCCTGCGATTTGGAAGTCGGCATATGTAACTCCAATACATAAAAAAGGTCCGAGGGACGAGGTGGGGAACTATAAGCCAATCTCAAAGTTGTGTGTGTTCGCTAAAATACTCGTAAAAATTATATACAAGCAGGTATATTAAACTCAATTTTAGCGAGCACCAGCATGGTTTTCTAAATGGTCGCTCCACTACATCAAATCTTATCGTCTGTAGTGACTTCTTGTCAGAGCACATGTCACATCGTTTTCAGGTGGATGTCGTATACACTGACTATTGCAAGTGTTTCGATCGGATAGATCATCTCATACTAAAAAATAAAATGTTGAGAATGGGCATACGTGGTGACTTGTTTAGGTGGTTCTCATCATACATTGAAAATAGGAGTCAGATTGTTGTTCTTAATGGTTACTCGTCGACGAGGGCGACAGACATTCCTTCAGGAGTCCCACAAGGATCCTTGTTAGGGCCATTACTTTTCAACATATTTATAAATGACGTCACATCATGTTTTCAGTCATCTAACATATTACTATACGTAGACGACATGAAAATATTACATAAAATATGCTCTCTTGACGACACAGTTAACTTGCAGGATGATCTCGATCGGTTTCAGGCGTACTGCACTAGAAACAAGTTGGATCTGAACGTATCCAAATGCTACGTCTGTACTTTTACACGTAAGCCTAACCCAGTAACATGTCAATACACACTGTCTGGTGCCACGATAGCTAGAGTTAGTTCCGTCAGGGACCTAGGAATAACATTCGACTCCAAATTGTTATTCGATGCACACATTTCTAACGCAATTGATAAGGCAAATAAAGCGTTAGGGTTTGTTTTAAGGGTGTCCAAAGATTTTAAGAACATCAAAACAATAAAAATATTATATTGTTCTTACGTTCGCAGTCATCTTGAATATGCTTCCCAAGTATGGAACCCCAACTATGATACCTACATAAATCGTATAGAAAACGTCCAGAAGAAGTTCCTAAGGTATATTCAACATCATACTGGTACATATTTGCCTGATTATTTTAGCCGCTGCCAAAGGTTTCACTTGCTTCCACTGCAGGAGCGAAGGAAAATAGCGGACATTTCCTTTCTACATAAAGTGTTGAGTAGATTGGTGGACGTATCCGGGCTTTTTTTTTTTTTATTTTTTTTAAGGGGGTAAAATCATCGAATGACTTCTCCCGCCTGGGTGAGGCGGGAGGGAGTGTCAGACTCTTACTGACTAAAAACCACCCCGTTCCTTCTCCTGCACGTCGAGCCGGAGCCCCGGTTACCCGTTAGGTTCTCCACGACTCCGAATCGGCATCGGCCGTATTGGGCCCCATCTGTGGTGGTCTGATGGCTCTTTGAGGCGCGCGCGGAACGCGACGCGCCGTACGCTCGGGTCTGTTTCTGGTCGGACGGGGAGCCACCCATGCTCGCCGTCCGCAGGCCCGCGCTTACGGTGGCCGGAGATCGTCTCGCGATCCCCGACGCCCGGTGTGTCCTTCGCGACGGCTGGGTTGCGAGGAGGCAGCGCTTCGCTGCCTCACGCGTCCCGCCTCCTCCTTAGCTAGCATCACTGCTTCGCAAAAGGAGGAGACGGCATCCCAGTCCCCCTCGCTCCGCATCATGGCCTGCGCTAGGCCCGGACGCGAGAGGTCGCCATCGCCGATCACTTCCCTGAGGACACGGCGGTGCTCAGCCCACGAAGGGCATTCTCCCACCGTGTGTTCCACCGTGTCCTCAGGGCGGTCACGTATCCGGGCTAGTGAGCAAAGTTGGCTTGCGCGTACCTTCTGCATTGTTGAGAAGGCATAATCTTCTCCATACTCCTGCCACTCTAAGCATTTATCGACAGAATTCATTTATAGTCAGGGCTTGTCACACGCTTAATGCAGTTTGTAGGGAGATTGACATAGATCTATTTAACATCAGTGGGACGAAATTAAAGAGGGTGATGGGTAACCACTTTTTCACACATCGTAAGTAGTCGGTTGGATCGGTTCTGATGTGCCTGTGCGTCCTTAGTTAGCAGCATATTAAAAAAAAAAAAAACTTTTCGTTAATGCTTCTTTTGTTTGTTTTTTTTTTATCTTGGTTTATATTGTCATAGATGTAGTGGTAACCGCTTTTTATTATTATTTTTCTTTCTTTGTATTGCTTGCTGACATATTGAGTGGAAAAAATGTGAGTGGCTGAAGGTTTTAATTTAATAACTACTGTCGGCAAGTCACGATATTTTTTTTTTAAATACTTAACAAATATATGCGAAAACTTGTAATTGGCCATAATTTAGTCATAGTTATATATAATTGTCAATTCTAGCTGTAAATTTTCTAAATGTAAAAATAAATAAATAAAATAAATAAATAAATAACAATAGTAACGAGCTTAATGTATCTAAGTCAGTAATGTGGAATAGATTAACTGTGAACTAGCGCTAACTAGCAGACGTCTCCATTAACAAGGATTTAACTATAATCTGTTATTCTAGACAATGTACATGGATGTTCCGTTCCGAAGGGTTCGCCCTTCGAGGCAGTTCGGTCGCTGGCAGAAGCTAGTTTAGTAATATTTTTGCCGATCAATTTCCTCAGGTCTACATCGTCCCTATAAATAAAAAAAACAATTAAAAACTATTAAACAAAATGAAACTACAAAATTTTAGCCAATATCTGATTAAAATGCTTGCCAAACCAAAATTGACTCTATCTCTCTCAATTTAAGGTTTGAGCTTCAATGGTTATGAGTGACCTTGAGACCGCAAGTTTGATCATAGTTGATGGGATTAGTTCCCCGTCAGTACAATTACTTCCACATAGCTTTATGAGATTCCCTTTACGAAGTGTTCGTGCGGTATTTAGTTGTAAGTTTCACTGTTGGGGAAGATTTTCGGGAATGTATTAATTTGAGCGTAAATATGGGTATTGGGTAGTGGTTAGTCTGAAGCAATGTTCCCTTTAAGTTAATTTTAATTATGAGAATATTATTCCAAAATAGTATGTAGCCTAACTATTTAAGTGTACAGTTAAAATTGTTACAGTTTAAAGTGTGGAACTATACTTCTCCCGAGTAGGAACGAGGTGGTTTTAGTCAACAGTGTCTGACTCTTGTTGACTAAAACCACCTCGTTCCTACTCCTGCTCTCCGAGCCGGTGCCCCGGCAACCTCCAACATCAGCCCTGCTGGGCCCTATCTGTGGTAGTTTGATGGCTCATTGCGGCGCGTGCGATATGCGACGCGCTGTACGTACGGGCCTGAGCATGCATTAGTCTAGTCGGAGTATTTTTGTGAAAAAAGTTTTCAATCACCGGGCACAATTGTTTATTTAATGCCATTATAAGGAAAATATATTGAACTTTAACGAACCTAAATGGAATCTAAGGCTTCACAGTAATATTATATTGCACTTATTTGAAATCTTAATTTTAATGGTATAGCATCCCATCTTTTATTTTCCTAAAGGATCTGGGCCTCATAATAAACTTTTGACTGACTCTGTAACAGTCGAACTTGGAACCTCGTTTGCAGGAATTATACGTGATGAACCAATGACATATAAAAATTTAAATTCATAAGAGCTAATGAATAATTATTTACATCAAACCTTATTTTAATTTCATCGTAGAATTGAATATTTTTCCAACCAAAAATTTACTCTGAACTCTTTATATAAAGTTTATTATTTTATTATCATTTGTAGATTCGGTTCAATTAATTTCGCAATTAAAGTCAGACAGGACTGTTGATGTTTGTGTAAGTGAAACAAACATTATTTCAGTGCTGTTTTATTTGAAAAAGGATTTATATTGGTGCATGGACAGCCGTTATTAAATAGATAGGAATACTAAGTACTGTAGTGGATACATTTTTATTTAATCAAACCAGATTAAAATAATTTAATTATAAAAAATATCCGTTTTTTAGGGAATGAGAGGCAAACGAGCAGACGAATCACCTGATGTTAAGCAATCAGCGCTGCCCATGGACACCCTAAACACCAGAGGAGCCAGCTGGAGGAGTGTGTTGTCGGCTTTTTAAAAAGTAATACGCTCTTTGAAGGTTTGAGGGTCAGTTTTAAATTCTCAGAAAAGGCAGACATAACGTAGGTGCGTACGTTGGAAATGTCATCTACTTTTAGCCAGTAATGTTATAAGTTATATATGACATAAAGGGGCTCATATTAGCAACGCCATTACTCAGAATCCGGTAAATCTCTGAAATTCAACTTAACACTTAACACTTAGCATTTAAGAACAACTTCGTGTAAAGAAAACGAAATGAGACTCAACTGCTCTGTAGTTCAATGAAAACTGACTCAACTGATTATTGGACACCACTACAAGTATTAGACAATTTAAAATAGGCTAATTAACCTTTCCCATACACCATTTCAGTTCAATTTAACAAACACTGCAGTGTCGCTACGCCGTAGCCGTCGTAACCATGTCAAGGCTACGCCAGCTACGCGGTCGTAGCAGATAACAAAACCGCTACGCGTCGATTCAATTGTAACATGTGGGACTCGTGTAAGTTTCATGTGTATTGTGTTGTGAGTATGTTAATGTGTTTGTGTTTTAATTGTTGTTTCGTTTCAATAAACACATTTATTGTGTCGTTCGTTTATACTAACGGTTATGCTTTTGTTCTCCAACTTGGTACCTAATGTGATATGTGGTTGGTTGGAAAATTATTATTTGAAATTGTTGAAAGAAATTGTGGCTATCTGTGATACTTTTTTCTTTGAATTGGCTAGTGAGACCTTTTATGTGTTTGAAGTTAAATTTTTACTTATATTAATTTTAACCGAAAATAAATTTGAAAAAGAATAAAATTGTCTCCTATATCGTGGGTGATTTTACAAGCACCCAATTTCAATACACATGACACTTAGACCTGGAACAATATTTATGGAAAACATATTGTTCGTGTACCCGTTACCCCTTGCGCGGCAGCCGTTTGTCCAGCCACCGCGCCAACTATGCAGTTATATTGAAAGTTTTTGGTGACAATTAATATAAGTACGTGATTAAAATTTTTTTTAAACGTTGCCCCTCATGCTATTTTCTCCTATCTCGTGGGTGCGTTTACAAACATACAAGTTCACACACACAATGACACCCAGACCCGAAACAACAATTTGTGGATCACACAAAGTGTTGTTCCGTGCGGGAATCGAACCCGCGACACGTTGCACGGCAGCCGGTTGTCCAGCCACCGCACCAACCGTGCAGTCATATAATTGAGAGTATAGAGGTAGTTTCACACTGTTTAATTATGTTGATTACTTATGAAGTTTCTTTATCTTTTCAGGTAAGTATCGATCTTCGGTGACGTAAAGAAACAGAATGATTATACGGTTTCCAAAAGCTGATGAATAAAGTAAGTATTATATTTGTGTTGTTATACATTTTTATCTAACCTTTCGTGGATTATTACTATGATAATTCATCATCATCAACAGCCTATAAATGCCCACTGCTGAGCAAAGCCTCTTCTCAAACGGAGAAGGTTTGAGCATTAATCACCACGCTTGCTCATAGCAGGTTGGCAATTTCAAACTAATAATTAGAAATTATATAATATAATTAATCGTTTGTCAGTGATTTCTAAATAATCTTCGAAAGCATATATAACTCGGAATATGTCACATTGGTACTTGCCGTTGGTAGGTTTCGAACCCGCACTCTCATGCATGAGAAGCGGGCGTCTTAACCTCCGGGCCACCATGACATTAATATTAACTATGATAATTATTCAATACATATTCTCCAAATATGTAAAAAAAAATATTGGAAGCTGGACATTACGCATACACCATTGAGTGATACAATTTAAATAAAAAGTCAAGGCATAATCATTTCACTAATTAATGACGCAATATCCTTTACTGAACTAACTAAGCT
Organism: Spodoptera picta; assembly: GCA_038387885.1. Lineage (NCBI taxonomy): Eukaryota > Metazoa > Arthropoda > Insecta > Lepidoptera > Noctuidae > Spodoptera > Spodoptera picta. Next base: position 374,779 of record JAZHFQ010000207.1, on the reverse strand, counting down.
TAATTTACTATTTTAATTAAATTAATTATTTTCTAAAATTAATAATAACTCTTACTAAATTAAATATATACAATACAAGATAAAAATTAATATATACAACTTAAAATATAAAAAAATAATTTAAAACTAAAATATTTACACCTTAAAAAAATTATAATAATAAAAATAAATTAATAAAAATAAATAAAAAGTCATTTGTATGTTTAAACATACACATGTAAAAAAAAAATTGCCTTGTTGGGTGAATAGTTGAATGTAATGAATAACCAACGAGATATTCGATTTACTGCACTCGATATTTCTCGAGTGTGGGTATCGAATATTTCGGAAAACGCCTCGTATTGACACCTGTTCACCCCATATTGCTTTTATTATCTATTGGTAACGACAACAATTCTTACATTTCCCGAAAAGTTAGACAGAAACGGTATTTTAGCATACTAGTATGATGACTATCGTTTTTTTCTTCTCCTCTAATAATATTTTCTGATTTCTTTTTTCGCGAGAACAAAGACAGTTATTCCTATCCCTGGGACGCGCCGGAGTTGGTAGTCCCGGTGTTATTATGGTTGTATTTACTGCAGATCCTGGCTTACAGGAATTGCAGCTGTTTTAGGAGGTTGCGGCGGGTTTGATTCATTAAAAAAATACTAAAACATGAGTTTTATGTCACCATTATTACGGTTTAATTTTAACTGGCAATCTCCAAGCAGTCACCGGTAACTCGCTGCTAACTCCATTATAAACCTCATTTCTGATATTTAGAGACTACTTTTGTATTAACAAACTTTCGGTACGATATATCAACGTATTAACGTAAAGTTCTTGTAAGACATTCATAAACATCTTCCTAATTTAACATTCGTTCTGAGTTAGCTTTCTGTCATAGTAGTATCGATATTCCTACCATATTTTATTTCATCTAAAAAAATCTCAACATAGGAATATACCAGTGATTTTTCATTCAAATAAAGTTGTCTGATTCTGTGTGCTACTGTGCGTTTGCTAACCAACTACAAACCTTCAGTTTTGGTACAAAATATTAGCTTGTTGTTTTAAGCTGTTATTTTGCAGCTGGGTTTAGTTACGTAGTTTGTCTTATGCTACTGGTCGTGGAATTACATATTTCTGCCCGGCAGCAATAACTACTCTGTTTATTTTTCTTATTTATAGAGCTGATGAAAGAAAGAGAGAAAAAGCATTTATTCGACAGTAGTTAGATTAAGTATGGGACAGTCGTGCATCGGCACGAACGGGCTGGCTCAGCCGGTAAACGAGCAGAACCATCACGTGATGGTAAGCAATCGGCGTCGCCCATGGACACCCGGAACACCAGAGGCGTTACAAGTACGTTACCGACGCTTTGGGGATTAGGAAAATTGAAGAAGGAGGGGAGGGGTAATTGGGGAGCCTCTAGTAACCTCATTCACATGACATAACACAACACAAGCGTTGCTTCACGTCGGTGTTCTGTGAGGCCGTGGAATCTCTCTTCTCATTCGTGCCAATGCATGGCTCTCTCTCATTTAAACTTTAATCTACCAGCCGAACTTCAAGTCCCAGAAATACTCTTCCTCATGAGCAGTGTGACACAGTGACGTCACACAGCCCAGGAAACTAGTAGACCATTTCTGTCTTTTTTAAGTATACATATTAACATAATTGAACCGATAGTTTTAGTTAACTACGTAACATAACATCACACATTTTATCCCCTTAGGGGTGGGCAGAGGTGCACATTACAGCACTTAATGCCACTGTATAATGTAACATCCACTTTTCACCATTTATGTTATAAGTTCCATGTAATAGGTGTGAGTCTATTGCCATATACCAGGAAAAATTCCGGACTTCGTGCTACTACTGAGACTTTTTTTTAATCCAGTAATACTTTGCCGACGAACGAGGCAGTCAACTAATTAATTAATAATTAAATAAAGTAGTTAATTAAGTACCACCTTAGGAGAGATACTATGAACTTAATACCTAGTACATAATCTAGAGGTAGATAGATGTTCAATCAATTAGTACGACAGCATCAGTGTACATTAAACTGAATCCTCAAAAGTTCAATTAGCAAAGTTTTGATCTAATTATACTTGGTTATGATATCAGTACGAACTTGATCAGTGGATTAAACCGGAGGAATTATGTCAGAGTGGAATTTAATATGGGTAGTTTGTGGAAGTAAGCTGAATGTTAAGTATATATTTAGATCAGTAGTTTTTGCTTGTAGACGACGTTACTTAATGGCTTATAAAGTTGAGAGCATCTTTTTTAAGCAAAAAATGTTAATTGAGTCTATATCTTTATAGATAAACGATATAACATAACATTAATTCTATATATAGTTTATTGTTTTTATGTGTATAGAAATATCTGTTGAGTAAATACTGTTCTTTTTTTATGAACCTTGCTCTTTTACTGTTAGACTGTAATTGACATATTTTGATAACTTAATAATGTTCGCTCTTGATAGGTATTATACTAACTTTATTTATGCTTTGAATATAAGACATTACTACCCCCAAATATCACATTATCATGTGATAATATTGGGCCTATATGATAACCTATATTGATGATGTCAACAGCCTATAAATGCCTATAGGTTTGAGTATTAATCACAACGCTTGCTTGCGGGTTGACGATTTCAAACTTATAATTAGAAATAATAAGACCTGGTTTCCTCACGATGTTTTCATTCACCATTAGTCAGTGTCTAAGTAATATTAGAAAGTACATATAACTCGGAAAATGTTACATTGATACCTGCCATTGGTAGGTTTCGAGCCCGCACCCGCATGCGTGAGAAGGAATCTTTAAAAACATCATTTAAATCTAAATATAAATACGAAATAGTAACTTGAAAACTCGAAGTAGAAACTAATATTGTTACTTATATTTTTACATATTCAGTTCTTACTTCCAAGTTTAATACATTGTTTCTCTCACAATAGGGTAGTAGACAGTATATGAAAATTATAAATGTAATTAGTCCGTCAATTAAATAATGAAAAAATATTACACAACTATTTTTTTATTTCGTCGTATAAGAAAACAAGACTTAGATAGAACGCTACCCTATAAAATGTAGTAAATCGTAACGTCACACGATATTTCAAATCAATATATCGTCGAAAGTATTTAATTTTGTAAGCAAAGACAAATGATGTGTCTAATGTTTTAAAATAAGACCAGAGGGACATTAAAATAAAATTTAGGATACTACTCTATTTCAGTCTTTATTCTCTAAACTATAAAGTTACTTTTACAACACAAAATCTAAGCCGTAGAAGTTATCAATATCACTGAGTTTCGTATCATTCTCCCCTTTAACGAACATGTCAACATAGTCTGACAAGTTTCAATCGATATCAATTTGTCCATTGGCAATGAGTTGGCAATACTGCCTGTCAAATAAGATTGTCTTTGGACAAACTTGTGACTTATGCCACTCATACCAACGTTATGGAAAAAGAGATTTTTAGTGTTTATAGCAGTGTGAAGGTAACCGAACTCACGATTTTAAGTTCGATTGCTGTGTTTGTAAACCTTTTTTTTTGTTGACGGGGCGAAACCTTCAAAAGGATTCTAGCTTTGGCCTAGGACAACGACTAGGGAGTGTGGGATTTTTGCCTGTCTAAACCCTCCCCGGTGGCCACCATCCTTGAAAATAGGTAACCTATAGAGTTTCTTTTTCGTTCTCCTCCATAGGAATCTACACATTGGAATGAAAAAATAGTTTCGCTATAGGACTGACCGATAGACTGACATTTAAATATTTTTTTGACGTTTAAAAGTTTCCTATTTGTCGGAACGGTCATTAATACGGGATTTCGATTTACTACAAAACGAAGGAATAACAACAAAATGAATAAAGATGGCGCGCTTCAAGAGTTAATTGTGACGTCATGTCCGCCTAAGAGTGGGGGAAATTGAGTGAATTTCAACATCGCACAACAGCAGGCACTCTTGGCTGGGACTCCGAACGAACAACGACGCACTAAGAATACTGTCAGCCGAATAATGATTGCAATCATTAGAATCAGTGCTGTGAAATTGTCATTGACATTATATTGTTTGAGATTATAACGGTGAATATTATTACAATGTAAGTGGACTAAGCTTTGATGTATTTTGACCATTTGTAAACTTGAAAGGGACTGAGACCTCTGAGTTTGTTTCGGCGTTTCTTCTCAGAATAGTCCGTAGGAAATGCCGACTTAATTAAAATGCGAACAAGTAAAGGTGCACTGTCGAAAGTAAACGTTACTTTATTTACGAAGATTTAATTGTTTTATTACTGCATAAACATACCTCTACCGATATATATGACGAAGAGGGCTCTCGCTTGACATCGCCCACACCATCCTCCGACATATTCTAATTGAAATAAATTATTTTGACTTCGACTTCTCACTTTGCGTGAGGTATTGTAATTGAGATTTTTTATTGTGAGATTCTTAGTAACTTTCGAAATCTGGAATTTTTGTTTATTATGACTATCATAGTTGAAAGACTTCGATCATTAATTATTATGTTTTTCGGCTTACTCACGTAACTGTCTAACGACGGCTAGTTTCAAGCCATGCTAGAGGCTCATATTCATGGGCGGCATTCCGCGATCCGCGACGCAGCGACTGTCCCATTGTTACTCAACAGTAGTAGGAGTAGTCTCTAGCATGATTTGAAACTAGTCGAGTTCCTCGTCAAATAATTACATGAATACGCAGCAAAACATAATAATTATAAGTCCCACGAAAGTTATAATATAGACTTCAATCATATTATAAAAGTATTATCGTATTTCATATATTTGTCTCAATACCATTGATTTTTCTACTCACAGTTTTAGGAATGATAAGATGACTCGATATTTTTATGCAAAAAGAAAATAAGGTTAACAGCCAAAGAATGCCAATTATTTCATGTATCTACTTTACAAAGGCCAAACAAAACAAAGGCAAGCCTAACTTACAACGATACCACCCACTTTCTACCAGTTAAAGCACTAGACAGAGACGAGGGCGCAAAAAATAACATAGGGTAACTTCGTCTGTTCGCGTCCATCCACCATCGCGTCCATTTTATAGACCACGTTATAAAAATTCCCGTAAATAAGAAAACTACCACCGTATTAGTAATAGTTAGTTTACACATGTTTGATATGACATGTGTTCAGCATCTCACATTCATGGCGGTACGTAAAATTTACTCAAACTGGTAGGTGGACGCAAATCATGACCTTTTACGTAAAAACATTAGGTATTTAATTTTTTTAAATTAATTACCTACTTAAATCTAGAATTTTAGTGGTCTAGTTATTTATTATTTAACTTGTGCGTGTGTTCTATAATTATGAAGTAATTTATAGGTCGATACGAATATTATTTTATCTAGAGGTAATATCATCAATGTAATAAAATCAATAGAACAAAATCAAAGCTCTTTTTTTAACGTTGCCCCACATTAGGATTTTCTCCTGTGTCGTGGTTGCGTTTACAAACTTACAAGTTCACATACACAATGACACTCAAACCCGAAACAACAATTTGTGGATCACACAAAGTGTTGTCCCGTGCGGAAATCGAATCCACGACACGTTGCACGGCAGTCGGTTGCCCAGCCACCGCACCAACCGTGCAGTCAAGTCAAAGCATTTGTTTCAATTAATTCTTAATAAGGCTATTTGAAACGTCAAAAAACTAATAACGGTCAAACTTAGTATCTATTGTTGGACTTTCAAAAGTAATGAAACTGAAAATGTTGTTTAGATTTGAGTTCGACTGCTGTGTTCATTTATAAATCATAGAGATTTTCGACGGATCCCCATGACTGCCTCGTTGGCCGAGTGGTCGTAAGTGCGACTGCCAGGCATAGGGTCTCGGGTTCGATTCCCGAGTCGGGCAAACACAGCTGGGTTTTAAAAAATTCTCGGTAGTAGCACGGAGTCTGAAATAGTGCCCGGTATATGGCAATAGGCTCACCCCCTATCACATGGGAGTCATAACATATGTAAATAGTGAAAAGTGGATGTTACATTGTACAGTGGTATAATGTGCACCTCTGCCTATCCCTTCGAGGATAAAAGGCGTGATGTTATGTTATGTTTTATGTATTGTTATTTTCGACAAACAGTTACTTGAAAAATTTTGTAAAAGACAGTCTTTGTTGGTTTATCTTAATAAAATTATACGTATACGTTTATTTAATTAATTAATTAATTTATTTATTACAGTCTCAACGGTTGATAACAAAAACCAATTAAAGTAACTGGACACATTAATAAAATAAACGATGAAATAATAAAACTAGAACAAAACATACATAACGAACCAGAAGAGTAAAACTTATTTAAAAAAAAATTAATAAATGCAAAAGTTGTTGAGTTTATGTAGGTATATGTTCCTCAATTACATCAAAACGACTCAAGTGATTCAGATAAAATTGGGAACAGGAGTAGGTGTACTAACACATAGGCTATTACTATTACGTATCCCACGGGGACACGGACGAAGTCACTAGAAGCTAGTCATCAATACGTTTCTACATAACTCGCGTATATTTTTATATTTTAAGAAAAAATAATAAAATCAAACATTATCAATTACGATCCACCTACTAGTGCTACGTACTGTAAAAAAAATAGGAAGATCGTCTACCTACACCACCAGGATATCATTAACAGCCTATAAATGCCCACTACTGAGCAAAGCCTCTTCTCACACGGAGAAGGTTTGAGCATTAGTCACCACGCTTGCTCATTGCGGGTTGACGATTCCAAACTTACCTATAATTAGAAATCGTAAGCCCAGGTTTCCTCACGATGTTTCCCTTCACCAATGTTTGTCAATGGTGTCTAGATAATCTTAGAAAGTACATACATATAACTCGGAAAATCACATTGGTACTTGCCGTTGGTCGGTTTCAAACCATACCCTTATGCATGAAAATCGTCTTAAACCTCCGGGCCACCACGGATATAAACAAAATTAATTCATCATCATCATCATCATCTTCATCAACAGCCGGAAGATGTCCACTGCTGGGCAAAGGCGTCCCCCTTAGCCCTCCAGGTCGAACGACAACTCGCCACCTGCATCCACTGACTCCCCGCTACTCTGGAGATGTCGTCGGTCCACCTAGCGGGAGGCCTGCCCAAGCTTCGTCTTCCGGTTCCACTCAAAAAAACCTAATTTGAATATACATTTTTCAACAAAGATTCAATCATCCATGCTGAGTACACATTGGCCCTAGATAAACAATGAAACAAACACACATACATATATAGGATAGTTTTGATCAAATTTTATGTAACACGGCCCATAAGGTTTTATTTACTCGTTTTATTGGGTCCAATCGAATATTGTTTGCTTTGCATGTTTTTTAGAAATGTATTAGATATCCGAAATTGATCTTTGTGTAGGTTTTATTTTGATGTAAAATAAAGGTTGCTTTTGTATGTAGGCAGATGTTAGGTGTAGGTAGTGTATCAGTATTACCATCGTCAGCTAAAAGATATACACTCTTGACTGTTTTTTATGGAGTAAGCCAGCAAACGAGCAGACGGATCACCTGATGGTAAACAATCGGCGTCGCCGTTGACACCCGAAACACCAGAGATGTTACAAGTGCGTTACTGGACTTTTGGGGATTAGGAATTTAAGTTGAGGTTGAGGTTATTGGGGATTCGTGGTCTGGGGTAATTGGGCCCCCGGTAACCACACTCATACGACGAAATACATAGCAAGCTTTGTTTCACGTCGGTTTTCTGCTCGGCCGTGGTATCACTCCGGTAAAGCCGGCCCATTCGTGCCGAAGCATCGCTCTCCCACACTTTAAACTGTCAAACACCGCGCGGTCACCGGTGACCGCAACCTATTGTTCTTTAATTGTATCTATAATGATACAATTAAAGAACAATAGGATGTACTCAACGAGTAAAATATAATTCTTATTTGTAAAATAAAATTGACATTTGACAATATTTAGCATAAAAGAGTTGTCAAATTAACATTCAAATTAATCATTCAAAATTAATCGACGGATAAAATTTATCTGGCGTTAGAAAAACCAGGCATTCATTAAATAACAAAACTAACATAAAACATCCGATCCGATGGAAAGACAAACACGTAATTTAATGGTTAACAAAATGTCAGTAGATATTATATGAACAAACTTTGGTTTAGCTACAAACTAATTAATTAAGGACTGATAAATTAATACCGGGGCTTAGTTAAGCCGTTTGACAAACTGCCGCAAATATCATAATTGTTTGATACCTTCCATTAAATTTTCATATAACTGTGACTGATATAATTATCGAAGTGTATATTTATATAATTATATTATATAATTCTTCTGTGAGTGTGTATGTCACTGAACTTCTCTTGAACACACAGAAATTTTTTGTGTGTGTTCAAGGGGATCTGGGAATGGTTTAGATTCACAAACCAGCCCGGCAGATGGTGCTGCAGTTGATGTCTTTTTTTTTTAAGGGGGTAAAATCATCAAATGACACGCCTGGGTGAGGTGGGAGGGAGTGTCAGACTCTTACTGACTAAAAACCACCCCGTTCCTTCTCCTGCACGTCGAGTCGGAGCCCCGGTTACCCGTTAGGTTCTCCGCGACTCCGATTTGATGTCTAGGTTAGTTATTCTAAACGGCTGAACTAATTTGAATGAATTTTTGTTTAGACATCCAAGTGGATAGGCAGGACAACGTCTGTCGGGTCCGCTAGTTTGTCTATAGAATTTGCACAGTGAGTGGATGAATGATTATCTCGCGATTGTCTGAACCGTTTTTAATGCGGTTCTCAGAATAGTATTTGTTAAACTTAGGAGGTTTTAGTATATTAATTAATCGACTTCCAGAAAAAAAGGATTGAAGTCAGTTTTTTCAAACGTATTCAATACTCATAAAAGAATTATTAATTAGTTTGTACTAACATTGGATGATCTTCACCCATTACAAAAAGGATCGTATAGGTCAAAAGATATCGCTTTTATATACTTTTTAAGAATTAATATTCAGCCAAGTTCATTTATGATTTAGAAATCAGAACTGATTACTATCTAGTTAGGAAAAAACCAGGAGAATGAAGGGGAACGAATTGATAATGTCGTTAGCCTAGTGGGTATTTGGGATGATAACAGGGTATGAAACGTCGCGTTCCGCGCGCGCCTCAAAGAGCCATCAGACCACCACAGATGGGGCCCAATAGGGCCGATGCCGATTCGGAGTCGCGGAGAACCTAACGGGTAACCGGGGCTCCGGCTCGACGTGCAGGAGAAGGAACGGGGTGGTTTTTAGTCAGTAAGAGTCTGACACTCCCTTCCGCCTCACCCAGGCGGGAGCAGTCATTCGATGATTTTCCCCCCTTAAAAAAAAAAAGGGTATGAAAATTAAAAATCTAATTAGGCCGTAAGTTAGGTAATGAAAAAATATTAGACACGTATTTTTTATTTTGTCGTATAATATAACAATATGTAGATAAAACAAATCAAAGTTTAGGAGTGGGGGCTAAAACGTCATTTCTACGTACTTATAAAATGTACATAGAAGTGACGTCACGCGACATTTCAAATCAACATATCGTCGAAAATATTCTTTTTTGTAAGAAAATAAAAAATACGTATCTAATGATTTAAAATAATCTACCAGACGGACATTAAAATAAAACTTAGGCATCTACCCCATTACAAAAGAGACACTCAAGTATAATTCTTAGTATGGTTTTAGCCACCCAGTAAAACTGTACTACCAAATCTGAAGAATAATAATACTAAAAGTGGCAAAAATACGTGTATATTTGAGCAATATACTGAGAACAAAAAACCTGGAAACGGTAGAAAATAAACTACCTTTTACACACGTTCAAAGTGGTTTCATTATTTCCTGTAATATGGAAGCACCTTCACTCCTAAGTTTTAGATTTCCACAAACATTTGCATTTTAATGTTTCAATACTTTGCCAATGTATAAAATTACAGCTTTGTTTCCTGGAAGAGAAAACAGTACATGGAACCTGCTTTTCCCTTATATCCGTACTGACGAACGGTACAGGTTAAAAAAAAAAAGAAAAAACATGGACTCACGTAGCTTTAAGATTATAATTATAAACACGTGTCTAGTGAGGACACGAAGCTGTAATAAAAAGAAAACTTAATGTACTAAATAAATAAGAATCATTAAAAAAGAGCGCGGACGCCTATGTCTGCGGAAATTGTTTTATTAAAAAAAAAAACGGTACAGGTAAACATCGTGAACCTGGGCCTGTAATTACTTATTATAAGTTTGTAATCGCCAACCTGCATTGAGCAAGCGTGGTGATTAACCCGTCGTGTGTCTAAACTTGGATCCACTCGAGACAGGATGTATTTTCTATTGCGTCTCATATCGGTCCAAGCGGTTAATACTCAAGCCTTCTCCGTGTGAGAAGTAGCCAATTATAGGCTGTTGATGTTGATGACATACTGCCAGTGACTTTGCTCGCATTTCCATAGGGAAAAGTACCGTATATATTATTCCAGATAATAATAAACAGGGGTACCTCTGTTCTGAACTTTATCCCGATCCATCCAGCAGTTTTGACGCTAAGCAGTAATAAACAAACAAACAAACACACAAATTTTCGCGTCTATAACATTAATACGACTTGTATCAATTACTGAAATTCCGCATTTTTCTGACTTTATGGGAATATTTCTGTCATGGTCGTCTGATACTGTATTCTTGTATCAATCCTCTCCCGATTATCAAACAACCTTGGCGTTTTATCACATTTATTTTTTTTTTTATGGCATAGGGGGAACCTCATAGTGAGTGATCAGCGCCGCCCATGGGTGATCATAGGCGGCCCTGATAACTTAGATAAAATGAGATGCGTTATATATTAAATTTCCTACAAATTAATCTTAACAAATACAAACAAGATGCATAGTACGGAACAGACAGACAGAAATCCCACGCAAAATGTACGAAGAAAGATATTAAGGTCAAGAAAACAAATCTCGCTGTTTCATAAATTTTCAATATCATACGCAGTTGTGAGTACTTGCCTTCGCTAAAGTTTGTGGCGGGAACAGGTTAGGAACTGAAGCGATTTAATTTTAAGAATGTTGTTTGTCTATTGTTTTTTACTAAGGCCATCGCGTGCGCCCCATAAAGCCATCAGACTAGATAGATGGGGCCCAATTGGGCTGATGCCGGTACGGAACCGCGGAGGACTTAACAGGTTGTCGGGACTTCGACTCGAAGTGCAGGAGTAGGAACAGGGTGGTTTCTAGTCAGTAAGAGTCTGAAAGGCCCTATAAACAAACATATATATATATATATATATATATATATATATACATACAAAAATGTCAACCTGAGAACCTCCTTCGTTTTTTGAAGTTGGTTAAAAAACTAAAATAATCTTGTTTACCTTTCTTTTGTTCATTGTTACCAAATAATTTTATACCAGAAAGCCTCTATAACTACCTCTATATTTTCGTTTTGTTCTCATTTCTCATAACTTATACCACATAGACATCAGGGATAAAGTGGCCACAACAGGTACAATACAACAATATACGAAAGATATTTCAAACATTCTCTCACCTGTCATTAGAGCATAAATTCCAAAAGCAGCAATAACGTATTCACTTAGAAATTCCATAAAATTTAGCATTTCGTATTCTTGAAATTTGATATTAATGGCAAGCTGCTATTGGAATCGATGTTGTATATTGGTTAAAATTCTGCTCTTGTTTTAGTTGAAGTGAACTGGAAGTCAAGTTTTGAAGCATGATCCTGATTATATTGGTTTAATATTGCAATAATTATTTCCTTTTCGAATGAAAAGGTGTATTGAAAAGTGTAGGTGGAATGGTAAAATAACTGATTGCACAATCAGTTTAGTGGGGTGTAGATATGTCGTGGATTCGATCCTCATTCGTATAAATATAAAAGAATAATACTCTTCTTTGTAATTTGAGGAAAATAATTGTACTCAAACTGTGGGAGAGCCATGCTTGCATGCCGGCTCGACCGGAGTGATACCATGGCCTCACAGAAAACCGACGTGAAGCAACGCTTGCGTTGTATTTCGTCGTGTGAGTGAGGTTACCGGAGGCCCAATTACCCTCCTCTTCCCCAATCTCCCCAATCCTTGAATCCCCAACGATCCTCAAACTTCTAATCCACAAAAGGCCGGTAACGCACTTGTAACACCTCTGGTGTTCCAGGTGTCCATGGGCGACGACGATTGCTTACTATCAGGTGATCCGTCTGCTAGTTACCGGTTTATGCCATAAAAAAAACTATTAGGTACAATGTAAACTATTTTTTCTGTATGTGTGCAACAAAGTAATAAATAAACAAGTAAATGTCCGAAAATCTTCCTCTATTTTATATTCCCCATGGAAGCTATCCACAGCTAGAAGTTTCAATTACGCGCTGCCTATCAATCCATCAGTCACTTCTTTGAAAATACAACATACACCCAAAATAAAATTAAAACTACTGCCTCGTTGGAGAAGTGATCGCAAGTGCGACTTCTGAGCAAGCAGTTTCGGTTTGATACCGCATACAACGACAATTTTCTCGTATTTTTTCAAAGTCAAAGTCACTTATTTCAATAAGACTGGTCTTAGTGTCGCGCTGACCATACGCTGATCGTCAGCGCTGACAGCCACAACGTTTGAACTTCTATAAAGCGTTTTTAAATAACGCTCGTCGATCAGCGCTGACGGATGAAGCTACGGCTTGGTCGCCGTCTGTCATGCTCTGGGCTATGAGCGCAGAGAGTTCGCGTGAGACTAAAATTAGCCTTAGATCAGGAAGGCGTATTGAGTCAAAATAAATTTCATTTTACTAAATGTTACATAATCGCACAAAAAATATAAACTCAATCTCTAAACCAAAACTAAGTTAAGTGATTAACAAAATTAATGTTAGTAATGATTACAATTAAATAATTCCATAGCGTTTAGTTTCAGCATAAACTTGTTCTAATTGCGACGTCTCTTAATTATCTTAGTATTTTGTCAGCTTGACAGATGATGCGGCTTAACTTACTAACTTAAGAAAAAGAGATTAAGTTAAGTCCTAAAAGAATAGAAATAACAAAAAGAAATTAGACTGCCGATATCGAATTTTATTAGTAATTTATACTTACGTCGTTAGGAACCTGGGCTTATCTATCTATACCTCTATATAGAAACATGAATCCCTTTTTCCCTTAGTCACAGCATCACACGTGAATGACCGATTTCACTAATTCTTTTTTGTTGTATTTGTTATTATTAGGAGAAGGTTCTTGATACAGAAAAAAACCTGAAAACTCTACGGGAACGGGAGAAAGGGTGATTGCGCGTACGAAGTCGTGGGCAGAAGATAGTTATTCATAATTGTAAGTTTGAATGTCGTGGTGGCCCGGAGGTTGAGATGCCGCCGCTCATGCATGAGGGTGCGGGCTCGAATCAAAACTTAGCAAGTACCAATGACTTTTTCCGAGTCATATGTGTTTTCTAAGAGTATTTAGACACCACTGACTGCCGGTGAAGGAAAACATGGTAAGGAAATCTGGGCTTATGTATATTTCACTAGCTACTTCCGCGCGGTTTGACACGCTCTGCTCAGCTCCTATTGGTAGCATGATGTTTTATAGCCTATAACCATTCTCGATTAATGCACCAACACAAAAAGAATTATTCAAATCAGACTTGTAGTTACGGAGATTAGCGCGTTCAAACAAACAAACAAAAAACAAACTCTTCCGCTTTGAAATGGCCAATCCGCCTTGAGCAGTCGTGGTAATTAATGCTCAAACCTTCTTCATGCGAGTTGATGCCTTTGGTCAGCAGTGGCCACTTATAGCCTGTTGATGATGATGATGATGTTACTTACGTACAATGGCAGTCCTCTGCTGGATTACTGCAGTATGGGTGCTCCACGATTAGCGCAGTGGTTAGATGACCGGCTGCCGAGCAATGTACCGACCTGTTTCTTTATGGAATAATCTTTACACATGAGATAATTGTGTCACATACGTATTACCTACCAACACCTACTAATAAAACTAATTATTTTCCGCACATATTCGTGAATTTCAACCTTATTTTCATATATCTCAAAATTCTGAAATTATATATTCTACGAACGGATTTTAATTATGAAATTCAGTGATTAAATAAATTAGTTTTGTTTCAGCGTCGTGTGACATAATTGATCCAAGTTATTTTATAAATATTAATGACTGTATTAAATTAATTAAAACGTGTTCTCAAACTAAGTTAGCGATTATATGTATTTAGAAATCTGCCATAAAATAATAAATAAATCGTTGATATATGTATATCTATGAAAAAAAATACTATCAAGAGTTACTTTTTAGAGTCAGTTCTATTTTAAATAAGTAATTGTTTGTATTTCGGGTTTGTTATAAATGTTCTTTTGATATTCAAATATTTTTATGTTATTATTATTTTTTCTTGAAATAAGAGGCTCTTGCGAAAGAGTGTTTATAATGTCAATAACGTTCCTTATTAATATTGTATCATGAAAACAGAACGACATGCAAGTTCTGTTCGATACCTACTTAGAACTACCATAAACATTTGCTATGGTTACAACCACACCAAAAGAATCTGCCCAAATAAAAAATAAAAGATAAAACATTCAAACTGAAACTACGTCTATTCAAAGACAATTTCCTATTTCCTGAAAACGCCTGAAACGAACAAAGATTGACAGACGATCGAATTTCACAATTTACTGAACGTTTCAATACTTCCCTCTATTTACTGAACAAGCCTGAGAGCCTTTCAATTTGTTTACAAAACAATATTATGTACACGAAAGTGCTTTGTCGAAATCTATCTTCACAAAATGTATGAGTGAAATGGCTTTTTTGTGTAAGTGATAATACTTAACTGTCTCATTGGTCGTGAGGAGTATGTTTTACTATCTTCCACGTGTTCTTGTGGAACAAGAAGTGGCATGTGCTATTCCAAACCGTAGTCTACCCCTGTTTCATATTTGATCTCGAACCTTTCAACCGTTTTGTCATTTTCTTTACCTATATCAAAAACTTATTGCATTTGTTTCGTATTGTATGTACATTATTTTGTTATATTTTGATGATTTTTGTTATTCCCTTTACTCTTTTAACCCATAAATCACCAAGTCCACTCCACTAATATTACATTACATTATAGACCTTATTTCTAATGTTTAGAGAATACTTTTCTATGACCAAATTTAGGGGATGGATATCAACGGGTTAAGTTTGTTATTAACGAAATGTTTTAGTTTGTTATTATTTATTTATGTAAGTATCTGTTTCTTTATTTTTCATTATCTTTATTTGTGTGCCATCGCCAAATAAATGCTTTTTCTTTCTTCGTCTTTTTTTGTCGTGAAATAGTAAATCACGTCAAAACGGTTGAAGGGATTGAGATGAAATTTGAACCAGGGGTAGATTATGGTATGTACTAACACATGGGCTACTGTTTATCCCACAGAAACACAAGCAAAGCGGCTGGCAGAACGATGATACTATTTTGATGACGGGTGGACTTTCAAAAGCCTAGCTTTTTGGGGGATAAAACACTTTTTTTTAAGAGGGGAAAATCATCGAATGACTGCTCCCGCCTGGGCAAGGCGGGAGGGAGTGTCAGACTCTTACTGACTAAAAACCACCCCGTTCCTTCTCCTGCACGTCGAGCCGGAGCCCCGGTTACCCGTTAGGTTCTCCGCGACTCCAAATCGGCATCGGTCCTATTGGGCCCCATCTGTGGGATAAAAGACTAGGGAGTGTGGGGGGGATTCATCACGGTGGCCACTAAACACCTGTATGGAGGCACCGGGTCTTCTAAAAGAGACCTGCTCCGAAGCCTCTACGGTGCAACGTCCGTTATCACACGTCTTTGGGGAGACGGGTGTCTCCTTTAAGACTTGTTGTGTATGGCGGCAGGTGACCACTGTGCCACCGTCTTCCCTGAGACCACAGGGTCTAGAATCCCCACTCTACGCACCCGTGGTCCCAAGGGTCCGCCTGGGCAGGCAGAACCTGGTAGTCCATAATATAGAGCTACGTATATAAATGTATTAAAAGACAAACCCACCACAATCTTTTTATGAAACCCCGCAATTGGGTCCAAAACCATCACAATATTATCATAAGAAGTCTTATTTAATTAATTTCCCAAAGAAACCTTTTGATAAAGTAACGTGATATACCAAAATCATACCTTGTATGTCGAGGAGAGGTTTCTGCCCTCACTCAATAAGGGTTATTGCTTATATAAGGGTCATCGCTCTTGAAGTCAGCAGATTACTGATGTAACGCATTTTGTTATTCCAGCTACAGTATCATTACATCATCAGCCTATATGTGGATACTGCTGACCAAACCTTCGTCTCGCACTGTGGTTTGAGCATTAATCACTACGCTTGTTTTGATGTTGAAATTTTACACAACATAACATCACGCCGTATATCCCCGAGAGGATAGGCAGAGGTGCACATTAAGACACTTAATGCCACTGTACAATGTAACACCCACTTTTCACTATTTATGTTAGGAGTCCCATGTAATAGGAGCTGAGAAATTTGTGCTTCTATTGAGAAATTTTGAAAAACCCAATAATACTTTGTCCGACCCAGGAATCCAACCCGAGACCCCTTGCCCAGCAGTCGCACTTGCGACCACTCGGCCAACGAGGCAGTCATGTTGAAATTTTTTTATTGTACAATAGACTTCTAGACCCCACTAGCGCCGCTTGCGGAAACTTCTGGCGAGTGTGTCCTTATTCAGAGCACGTGCAGGCAAGTTGATCTCCTTCCATTATGGAATCTACTGGGAAATCGGTGGCAGGTACATAAACAACTCAATCGAACATTGTTCGGTCAGCTAAAGGTTTTTTTTGGTGGTGTTATATTTGAACGTATACGTGCGCGTTACACGTTTAGTGTTCTAAGAATGGAGAGTTTTTGCTTTTTATATTACTTATAGTTTTGTGATGGTAGGAAATATCCTAACACAAGAAACTCATTTTTAGAATTCTGAGTTTTGGACTATTTCTTATAGATTCTTCATTTTGTAAGTTCCAAGGGTTGCAGAATCCAGTGATGGGACTTATAAACAAACTTTAACTGCACGGTTGGTGCGGTGGCTGGGCAACCGGCTGCCGTGCAACGTGTCGCGGGTTCGATTCCCGCACGGAACACTTTGTGTGATCCACAAATTGTTGTTTCGGGTCTGGGTGTCATTGTATATGTGAACTTGTATGTTTGTAAACGCACCCACGACACAGGAGAAAATCCTAATGTGGGGCAACGTTTAAAAAAAAATACCTATATAAAATAGGTGTACCCACAATACTAAATGAGTTATAAGTTCATTATCAGACTAACGCAGTTTGTGGATGGTGGTGATTCTAAACAAGAAGAACGTATTGCGTTTGTCTTAAAAAACTTTAAGCTCATAGCTTTAAAAAAGTAATCCCGATACATTTTTTTTAAAACACCACACTAGGGTTTTCTCCTGTATCGTGGGTGCGTTTACAAACATACAAGTTCACATACACAATGACACCCAGTACCCGAAACAACAATTTGTGGATCACACAAAGAGTTGTTTTATGCAGGAATCAAACCTGCGATAAATACCAACTGTTATTTTCATCCTTACTAATATTATAAATCGGAAAGTGAGTTTGTTTGTTTGTTCTGCTTTCACGCCGTAACTACTAAACTGATTGCTTTCATTTTTTGCAGATGTAAAGTTAGAATAATATACATAACAACTAGTGAAAAGTGGGTGTTACATTGTACTGTGGTAGAGTGTGCACCTCTGCCTACCCCTTCGGGGATAAAAGGCGTGATGTTATGTATGTATGTATGTAAAGTTAGAAGTCCAGATTAAATAATAGGGTACTTTTTATCCCGGAAAAAAATGATATTCCCGACGGAAAACAAAAGTATTGGTATAGATGGCGCTGTGTGTGTTGGTATATGTCACATAGGCTACGTTTTATCGTTTTATCCTTTTCTGACGCGAGCGAAGCCGCGGGTAAAAGCTAGTAGCAATATAAAGCAAAAACCAAGAGAAAGTAAGAAAATGTGGAAAAGTTACCAACGGTATCCTGCTACAAACCACCTGTGACTTCTAACATCTTTCATTCTCTGAGAAGGTTTTATTTACGACCTTCCCCTCCTTACTATTGTTTCCTTTTAAAGATTGCTCATAGATATACATATACATATTATATGTTGAGGAAAATCGCACGGAAAACGTTACAACTGTTATGCCAATAGAGATATGAACGGTTATTGTCTAAATTGAGTGTCTTGTGATTAATGCGGTTTCTGAGTGTGAGGTCTTAAGTAAAAATTTTGTATTTTACCAAAGAAACTTGGTTTGTATTGATTCCATATGTTTCTATTATAATCAGAATGGAAGAGGTACACAACTGAAAATACTCCACTTGGGAAACGACCTTCACACCTAAGGTTGATTATTTTCTTACTGATAGCTATTCAAACAAAATTTAGAAAAAAATCACAATAGGTCACACTCTATCTTTAGATAAACTAACTTCACAATATTAGAACCATAAAAGACACGAAAACCACAAACTGTAAAGAAACCTAAACTTCATCACAATCCAATAAAGTTAATTTCAGACAAAATCTAGTTGTCAATTCCAATTATCTGTGCACACGTAAAGTAATCTGATCTGTAACACTTAAGACACACGAGTTAAAATTCAATACACACGAAAACTCTATACCAGGGCGAAAAATGGTCAATAATCTAATCTTCGATACACACAAACGTACAAAATTAGTGGGTGAAAGAACACTAGTGAATTCCCGTCGGCTTTGCTCTAATTAAATGGCAAAAATCGACTCGACTCGGCTTGACCCAGTTGTGGGACAATTGAGTAGAGGAGAAATGGTTAGGCCAACTCGCTGTGTTGTACTGTGCAAGGTAAAAGATGTAGCGGTGGCAAGCGGTGTAAAAACATTGGCGTAGTTTTTATAACAACTATCGTGAGACATACTAGAGGTAAATTAACTAAAATCGCGAGTAACTCACGTGAATATACTGAGAAAGGCTCAACTAGTTTCGAACCACAGAGGGGTTCTTCCTCGTTTTAAAAACCCATGTGCAGCGTGCGCGGTCGCGGCGACGTCGCGCAGCTCACTGGCTGGCGTTGGCGCTCGCATCGGTGTTGCTACGTTGGTGTAGGTTAAAATTTGTCATATTCATTGAACTGTATCACACCATTAGCTTTTGCCAGCAGTTTTGCCCATGTTTTCATAAGATAATAAGTAGCCCATGTGTTATTGTAGACCATAATGACTTCTCCCGCCCGGGTGAGAGGGAGTGTCAGACTCTTACTAACTAAAAACACCCGTTCCTACTCCTGCATTTCGAACCGGAGCCCTGGCAACCCGTTAAGCCCACCGCGGCTCCGGATCGGCATCGGCCCTATTGGGCCCCATCTGTGGTGGTCTGATGGAACGCGATGCGGTACATTCGGGTCAGGTTCTGGTCGGATGGCGAGTTACCGTTGCTCACGGTCACGCAGGCCCGTGCAAAATTGCCTGCCTGCACTAGAACAAAAAAAAATCAAAAAATTTCTTTCTACATACAAAAAATTAAATACACTCTCCGCTTAACACACAGACCACACCCTAAAGTGAAATGTGCAGTTGTAGGCAATATGTAACACGTAGTAATTAGCTAGATTTTCATACCTAGCTGCAGCAGCTGAATTTATGCCCAACCGGCCTCAAATTTATATCCCTACTTGCGTAAGAATTTAATTTGTTTAATTTAGTTTGAGTACGGTTGTACCTACATCGTGTAAGGTATCATAGTTGCTTATATTATTTAAGTTAGGTGTCGTTTTTGTAAATAGCTGTCGAAGACAAAGTCAAAATCATTTATGTCAATTCGACTCAGAAGGCGCTTTTGAAAGTCAGACAAAAAAAATTAAGTGTCGGTCTGTTGGTGAGTCCTCTAATGAAGCTATTTGCTTATTCCAAGGTACAGATTAGAGAATCCTATGGAGAAAAACGAGTAAGTAGCAATGTTCATAAACAATAATCTATGTAGTACATGCAGTGGTTTAGATCAAGTTCATTTATGTCGTGTGTGTTAAGTTGCAGCAAACTTTAAAAGACAATATTTTATTAGAATAATAAAGTACAGGAATATCGTTATTTGGTGACTGAGTTATTTAGAGGTAGAATAATATTTTCATTATGTTTGTAATCATAATTATACCGAATCTATAAAATACATTACACTGTACAATGAAACACCCACTTTTCACAATTATGTTATGAGTCCCATGTAAAAGGGGGTGAGCTTCAGACTCCGGGCACAATTCCAGACTCCGTGCTAGCGAGAATATTTAAAAATCCAGTAATACTTTGCCCGACCCGGCAATAGAACCCGGGACCCCTTTGCCCGGCAGTCGCACATACGACCACTCGGCTTTTTATCCATTCATGATTTCATTATGCCTGTCAGTTAGCCCAATATTTATTTCTAAAAATAGTTCAAAACATCTAACAAAATTCTATTATCTAGAGGTACATTAACAATTTTATATTACGTACCTTAAATTTGGAGCAATATTTGTTTAAATTAGATATTACATATTAAAATTCAGCTAAATTTTCCAACTTTCAGCTTGAAAATAACGTAATTGCAGATTTCGGGGAAAACTGTAATGGAAATGCAGGTTTCATAATAACGTGGATAATTAAAAGCCACTTAAGACTTCGACTGATGATAACTAAAATAATAAATAACAATGTATTATTTAAGCTTTCTTCACGAAATCAATGCAAAACAAATACTAACTATTAGTCATTTTTATCTAAGTGGTATTCACACCACATTAATGGCCTGCCAACAGCCAACTGTTAATTAATGATCACACCTCCCCGTGTGAGTAAAGACCTTTGGTCAGCAGTGGCCACTTACAACAGCCTGTAAGTGGTGTGATGGCACACCATTTGTCAAATACTGATAATCGTATAACCTTGACTATCAAGGGAAGCTCGCCACCCGGCCAGGACCAGATCTGAGCGTACGCGCGGTCGCGTCCCGTGCGCCTTAAAGAGCTATCAGAACACAGGTGGGGTCCAATAGGACTGACGCTGATACTGAGCCGCGGAGCGTTTAACAGGTTGCCGGGGCTCCGGCTCCAAGTGCAGAAGAATGGGGTGGTTTTCCGTCAGTAAGAGTCAGATACTCCCTTTCACCTCACCCAAGCCAGAGAAGTCATTGGAAGATTTTCCACACAAAAAAAACATCCAATAGCGCTTGTGGCTAGTTCTTTAATCTCCAAAACATGCTCAGTAGCCATCTGTTAAATAAAGTCTTATTCATATTGTTTACATACTTCTCTGAATGTACAATATATTTATTCAAATTAAAACAAATACTTGTGCTATCTCAAGTGGTCTCAAGTTCGTTGCGTCTACATTGAAAATAGTTTTGAGTACTAACTAGTTCAAAAACTTCGTAAAACTTCTGAAGCACTCGTGTTTCTTCGGGCTGTACCGAAGTAAGTTTAATTTTGCTAACTAATTAAATAAATATAAGATTTTTTTACAAATTACAATTTGCATTTTTATAGTTTTTATTTAAACAAATTCAAGTAATTGAAACGAGGATTAATTCACAGTTTGAGAGTCCTCAACTAGTTTCAAACTACGAACGGGGCACATAAGCTTAAGCAGCTTGTGTGAAGTCGTATGCTTAACTTTTAGTTAATTAAACATAATTTTTGTTGTGCTTCTTTTAATTGTGTTTGTTGTTGAGATTATTAATATTCTTCGTATAATGATAAAGTGAAGAATAAAGTTACTTCTGTCTACTCAATAAAGCATAAGACTGTCGTTGGGTTCGATTCTCGTGTCGGGCAAAGTATTACTGGTTTTTTATTAAATAAAATGTCAGTACTAGCACGAAAGCTATGCCGTAATGTGCACCTTTGTCTACCCGCTCGGGAATAAAAGGCGTGATGTTAAATAATAATAAAGCAACAAATTTAATTTATTATAAAATTATTATAAAATTATAAAATAAAAAAAATTAAATAATAATAAAGGTTGAAAAAATGGTGAGAAAAGATGCCGAGTAGTATTGACTACTCGGCATTTTTTCTCACCATTTTTTCCTACTTCTCTCTGAGCTTAAGGTTAAAAGCATTTTAAAAGGTAAACTTAAAAAATAAACCAACAAGGGAACTAACTATAAATCCTTCAGGCGAAGGCTAAACTTTCAGTTTCAGAGTTTTCATAAAATTTATATTTTAGTGAATAAAGTAAATAGCTCGTTTACCTACTAAGTTTTAATAGAAGCTGTGAATATTCAGTGTCGCGTTTTCAGTGTGAAAATGCATTTAAAAATGAGGTTTGCATTTACTGAAAATATTTATGTCGTTTTACATATTGGAGTGAAATAAATTCTGTATTTTTCTTAGCATAATCATAGATTGAGTGTTTGTACTATGCAGTTGTCAATTCTTAGTTTTTCGTAATGAGTTGTTAATATGAAATATTAAGTATTTTTTCTCGGTCGCACATAACTGTAAGTGAAAGTATGCACTTACTGTTTGCTTTTTAGGTAGTAAACAAGCGTTGTACCATGCTTTATTTGTTTATAATTTAGGTACAGAATGAATAGAAAGGCCGGTAATGCACTTGTAGTACCCCTGGTCTTCCGGATGTCCATAGGCAGCACCGATTGCTAAACATCAGGTGATCCGTCTGCTCGTTTACCAGCTTATGCATTAACAAGTTTTACAGAATTAATGCCTGATCGCAATTTTCAAACATAGATGTCTTGTAATGAAGAAATAAGGACTGGATAATGGAAGTTGTACAAATACCAACATACTGTATTTTAAAAATACTAACTTTTCACTTAATTTGATGTTAAAACCACAAACTAAGGAATTACGCAAAAATGTTTCACTCTCATGAAAACAAAACACAATCGAGGCTATAAAAACAAAACAGTACACATTTATGTTTTAACCTTAAAATGAAAATCTGGCTTCAGTACGAAAATACTACATAAAAATAGAGAAACCTGAAATATCAAGTTTTTCATGAAAAGATTTGTTCGTAAATGCATGAATAGTAAATCTATGAAAAAGTCGTGGATGGTGTAAAACAAAGAACGTAAAGTGTGCGTAGCAAATGATTATTGTTGTGTTTACATTCTATTGTGTGCACGAAGGTAAATGCTATTGTGCCTTCTAAAAATAAAACTTTGTTTGATTACTGAAAGTATAGTTAATTTTACGGTGTACTTTATTTCAAAATGATTAAGAACATATAGTTACCTACCTCTATTATATTGGTATTTAACTAGACACAGTGTTTTTTGAGACCTGTAAGTAAATTAAAATCCTGATTTAGTGGTCCTTACAGACTTTTCCAAGTGACGGTTTGACCCAAGTGTGATCTGATAAGGTTAATTTTTAAGAATTATAAAATACTCTACAATATTTAGGGACAAGAAAATCTGACCTTGACGATTCAAGATATACATTTTCATGTTCCACTAAAGCTGATCCTTAATATCTAAAATCGAATACTACAACCGAATGAGACTGCACGGTTGGCGCGGTAGGTGGGCAACTGGCTGCCGCGCGACTTGTCGTGGGTTTCGATTCCCGCACGGAATACCTCTTTGTCTGATTCACAGATTGTTGTTCCGGGTCTGGTTGGCATGCGTATGTGAACTTGTATGTTTGTAAACGCACCCACGACACAGAAGAAAATACTAGTGTAGGGCAATATTAAAAAAAAGAAAATAAAAAGAATACCCTTCAGCACTTCAATAAAAAACTACCCAAACAAATACGAACACTATTACGATAACCATAAAACTACTTTAGCTCTAAACATATTGAGTCGAAGCTATTACTGGATTGTGCAATAATAACCCCAACCTAGTATTATGCCTAGACTAGACACAGGCAATGGTTAGAACTTAACTTTCATTGGGGAGCGAGGACAGTGCAAACGAGTCTGAAATGGCGAAGCAATATTGCGCGTGTGGCTATGAAACTAGAGGTGAAAATCGCCTATGGATATTTTTCTTTTAAATAAAGTTTATTTAATTAGTTACTAGCGAACCGTCCCGGCTTCGCACGGGTGCAATATGCATATATTATACATATAAACCTTCTTTAAGAATCACTCTATCTATTAAAAAAACCGCATTAAAATACGTTGCGTAGTTTTAAAGATCTAAGCATACATAGGGACAGACAGACGGTGGATAGCGACTTTGTTTTATACTATGTAGTGAAAAATTAAAATACTAAAGTATTGCAAAGAAGGTAAAACTAATATTAAAGATTTATATATTTACGCCTATGGGCACCAGGAACACCTGGAGCGTTACAAGTGCATTACCGGCCTTTTGTGGACAAAGAATTAGGATTAAGAGATTGGGGAGATTGGGTAACGGGGGGGGGGCGTTATTTTCGGTGAGGCCGTAGTATCACTCCGGTCGTGCTATTGTCCATGTCCATGGGCATGACAACTAAAAGAGGGAAGCCGAAAGCCTGCCTGAAAAGATTATACAGATGACGAAGGTCATCATTAAATAACCTAACAACTTGTAAGACAACACAAAGGTTACCAAAAGGGCAGGTATTAGCATACAAATACATTGTAACACGAGGTTATGAAGTCAGCATGCAATAGATGGTGGCCTTTTATCATATTTTGACTGCAGGGTTGGCGCGGTGGCTGGGCTACTGGCTGCCGCGCAACGTGTCGTAGGATCGATTCCCGCACGGAACAACTCTTTGTGTGATCTACAGATTGTTGTTCCGGGTCTGGGTGTCATGTGTATGTGATATTGTATGTTTGTAGACGCACCCACGACACAGGAGAAAAGCCTAGAGTGGGGCAACTTTTTTAAAAAAAATTTTTTTTCGCCGTTCACAATTCTATTACAACAAAAACCTCTAACTTCATGGCCCAACCTCTATTATAAAGGGTAAATACACGTGTATTTGTCCGCGAACACATTGCCTGGCCCCAGTATTGCTAGGGTCGGTCTGAATACTCTAACAATACAATGAACTCAGTAAGCTGGTCGTTCCAAACTGATTCCTTTCTACTGAACGCTGATTTACAAATAGGATTACTGCTAAGTCCCTATATTGTTAGAACTACACCCAAAAATGTACTTCAATTATATGTTTCTAGGGTCTATAATTACGTGGTTAGAAATATGATGTTTTTGAGTTTATTTTAATTATGTTAGTACCATATTAATTTTAACTCGTCGAGTACCGTCATTATACCTAGACACAATTATAGAACAATAGGTTGCGGTCACCGGTGACCGCTTGGTGTTTGACAGTTTAAATTACTTTCATATCAGTCTTAAAACTTGACGTACTGAATCCTTTCATAAAGTACTGCACTGCAGTGCGTCTGCATTGCCGTTTTAGCGATCCAAGTTTAATATGAAGTGCACGTACAATTCATCTATTTATTTATTTTATTTATTTACACACTTTATTGTACACCATAAAAACACACATAGAAAAACAAACATAAAAAAATGTGTACAATGGGCGGTCTTATCGCAGAATGCGATTTCTTACAGACAACTTTTGGATGGAGCCAGTAATCAGGAGTTGGGAAAAAGGGGGCCGTCTAGTGTACAATATTATAGAGGTATAATAATAATTGTCTATAATGTATATAAAAATTTAAAGTACCCTTAACATGTATGAAGGAAAGCATGTATGAAAAGATTGATGACTGTTGATGAAGCGAAAGAGGTATGTAAGAATCGTAGAAATTAGCGTTCCATAGTCTCTGCCTACCCCCATGGTAGACAGGCGTGATGTTATATATGTATGTCTTTATATATATAATTCTTCTGTGAGTGTGTATGTCACTGAACTTCTCTGAAACGACTGGACCGATTTTGATGAAATTTTTTGTGTGTGTTCAAGGAGATCTGGGAATGGTTTAGATTCACAAATCAGCCCGGCAGATGGCGCTGCAGTCGGTGTCTAAGTGTCTAGGTATCCTAAACGGCTGAACTAATTTGAATGAATTTTTGTTATACATTCAAGTGGATATGCAGGACATCGTCTGTCGGGTCCGCTAGTATGTATATAAAAATTAAACCTGTTTCCCGTTGTCACGCTATAACTTGAAAACGGCTAGACCGATTTGACAAATTTTTTATTTGTTGTGTTTGTTATTGTCAGGAGAATATTCTTATGACAAAAAAAAATCCTGAAAATTTTACGGGAACGCGAGAAAACGGGATTGCGAAAAGTTGCGAGCAGAAACTAGTTTTATTTAATATTTAAGTCAAACTGCCTCTTACTTGTTAAACTTGTCAACTGACTACTTTATTGGCCAAGTGGTCGCAAGTACGACTGCTGGGCAAGTGGTATCGGGATCGACACCCGGGTCGAGGAATGTCCTACAGGGTTTTTTAAAACATTCTCAGTAGTAACACGGAGTCTGGAATCGCGCCCGGTATATGGCAATAGGCTCACCCCCTATTACATGTGACTCATAACATAAATAGTAAAAAGTGGGTGTTACATTGTATAGTGGCATTAAGTGCCGTAATGTGCACCTCTGCCTACCCCTTCGGGGATAAAAAGCATGATGTTATATTATGTTATGTTATACCTCTATTATGTTATGTGTAATACTCATAGGCTGTGAAATCAACAGTTAAATCGAGAAGTATAACCAAAATATTGATCCCTTTACCAAATCGATAGTTGAACCAAAAATAGCTACTAAACTTAATAACTTATTCTACCAATATTCAGTTACAACATCCACTTTCCTGGAGACATAACTGCACATCAAAGTAAGCAAATCCAGTATATACTGGCCGTTGACTGTCCACAAAAGTCATAAAAAGCGAGACCAAGATGAAGTGGTTATGTATAGCTTGAAATTTAGCCGTACCTGCAAAAACTAGAATGCTACTCTGCAGGTAATAAATTATTTATATTTGAGTAGTTTCTCTATGCTTTGGTAGAAGAAAAATGTACAAACTGTACCGAATATTTAACTGCACTAGTATTTACTCTTTTGAGGGTTAAAATTTCTTCTTAATATAAATGTCATCCCCTAAATTTGTTCAAAGTCAAAGTCAAAATCATTTATTTCAATTAAACCAGGGTGACACTTTTGAACGTCAACAACAAAAAATTTAGAAGTTAAGCCAGTTGCTCATTCCAAGGTGTAGATTCCTATGGAGAAGAACGAGCAAGAAACTCCATAGGTCCATCTTTTTCAATTAGGTTGACACAAAAGTGTTTATACAAAAATAGTCTCTAAACATCAGAAATAAGGTCTATAATGTAGTTATTGGAGAGCGGTAACCGGTGACCGCTTGGGGATATATGGATTAAAAAAAGTTTGCCCTCACTGGGATTTTGTCCTGTGTCGTGGGTGCGTTTACAAACATACAATTTCACATACACATGACACGTTGTACGGTAGCCACTTGCCCAGCCATCACGAATATCGTGCAGTCAAATTTGTTTTTATTTTACTTTGCATTTACTTGAAGATTTTCGCCTATGACACAAGGAATTGTTTACTTTATTGAATCGAACCTGCGTTGCAGCTGGTGTAGCAGAATTAGTTGAAAAAAAATCAACAATACGTCCCGTAACTAACACAATTACAGATTTATTTTCTATCATACAAAATATCCCATACAACTTCAAATACCAACAATATTTATGTAGGAACTACAAAACTGTTAACATTTAATTAATCGTGAAATTAAACACAGCTGCTTATACTAAAACTTTGAATCAAGTATGAATATTTAAGCGAGGCAGCGACTAGGCGTAGTGTAGTGTTATGATAGTAAACATCCTCGGTACTGTATGTTTGTTCACTACGGCCCTATAAAGCAGTTTACACACGAACTCATCACATCACACTGTAAGGCTTTGACTGCTGATAGAAAACTGTTGAACTGTTATATCCTCGGTTATCATCGGTCACCAGTCACTGCCATGGCTTTTAATGTGTAAGTAGGTAAGATAATTTTTTTATGGAATAGGAGGCAAACAAGCAGACGAAACCAGCAATACCAGATGAGTGTTGAAGAAACACAACATCAACACCATCACCTACTTAAAAAGATTGATACATTAATTTTGATAAGCGAAGCATGCCATAATCGTGTCATTTGGCGTTCATTGGTCTGAGTCTGACTACCATGTCGTGCTGGCCCGGAGTCTCAAGACCGCTTCTCGTGCATGAAGATGCGGATTTAAAACCTTACAAGTGACCAATATGACTTTTTTAGAGTTATACATATGTATTTTCTAAGATAATTTAAACACGAGTGACGTACTGTTAGATTTTGATATGGTAAGTTCTCTTCTTAAAGGGAACACTGCAGTTCGAAGAACAAAATAAGTTTTATTTAACTTCACAAATTAATGAGTATTTATTTATTTTTTATTTATATATGCTTTATTGTACACATTTAAGTAGCTTAAAACAAACAATTCATGTAAATATGCGTACAATGGGCGGTCTTATCACACAATGGTGATTTCTTCCAGACAACCTTTGGATGGAAATATTTGTAAGAAACCAGATAAGGGGTAGTTAAGTGTACAATAAAAAAATAAAATAAAAAAGACATAATAAAAATACAACCATAACAAAAAAAAAATGAGTATTATAATTTCGAGTGTGACCCACGAGTGCACGAGATTGTGGATGGAATGCGACTGACTGTTCTTGTATAGGACGGGGTTGTATGCATTTGAGGCGAGGAGTGAAGTGTCAGCACTCTGACGGGAATAAGGGCGCGATATTCCTTGGGTATAACAGTACGGTGAAGGAAAACATACATACACACAGTTACAAGCTTCAAATCATCAACCTGCATTGAGCAAGCGTGGTGATTAATGCTCAAATCTTCTCCTTGTGAGAAAAGGGCTTCGCTCACAGCACCTTGTGCACTATAAAAAAAAGACTTTTAACTTAAAAAAAATAATAAGTTCAATTACAGATACTAAATATATTTATACAACCACATTTTAATCATTCTATTTTACAAGACTGTCTCGTTGGCCGAGTGGTCGCAAGTGTGACTGCCAGGCAAGGGGTCTCGGGTTCGAATCCTGGGTTGGGCAAAGTATAACTGGGTTTTAAAAAAATTCTCAATAGTAGCACGGAGTCTGAAATTGTGCCCGATATATAGCAATAGGCTCACCCCCTATTACATGGGACTCATAACATAAATAGTGAAAAGTGGGTGTTACAATATACAGTGGCATAATGTGCACCTCTGCCTACCCCTTCGGGGATAAAAGACGTTATGAATTTTACAAGTGTGATGTGATAACGGACTGTGTGAAACTGCCTTTACAGGCATTGTATATACGACCTAAAACTGTTGTAGTTATACGTATATTATTTTTACTTGTTTTACTGTAAAATGTAAATGATGATACCATAACATTTTCTACTGTCAACAAAAGTTTTATGTCGGTTACTGTGAAATTAAGTAGATAATCCTGTTTTTTATGAACATAAAGGTATTGTTTTGTGTGTGTACCTCTACATATTGTATGTAGGCGTTTATGTTCGTTTTAGTAGTTGTTATTTGTTTCTGATAGTATTTGTCACATTTTTTTAGACTGGTTAATTTGTTTAAGGTCGTGGTGCCACGTATGATGAGGTTGAAATCTCTCATTTGATTCTTATAGCACATTTCTAGAGGTACAGCACTATTGTCTAGTACAAAACCTATTGAAAAATTACTATCACTACATAGTATAAAACAAAGTCGCTATCCGCCGTCTATCTGTCCCTATGTATGCTTAGATCTTTAAAACTACGCAGCGGATTTTGATGCGATTTTTAATGGATAGAGTGATTTTTAAGGAAGGTTTATATGTATAATACATGCACATTTAAGGAAACCAACTTCTATGTGCTTTTAAGTCGGTTAATATACTAAAATTTACTCTTAAGTGATACAAATATTTTTCTGAACACCACATCAAAATCGGCTCAGTCTATCATGAGATAATCACGGACATTAATATACTTACGTACATTTAGGTAAAACTGACGAACTCGTTCTTTTTTAAAGTCGATGAACCACTCATCATAGTACCAATCATCTAAGAATTACTAAAAATTGGAAATCAAAAAGCTTTTGCCATACGCTTAACACATTCACTAATTAGACGAGTAACAACGACTTTTTAATAAATAAACCTTAATATAAATTACAAGTGAAAACGCCTCTAGGTCATAAACGAACCTCATCGACCTGAGGTCAGGAGAATACGGATCACGTGACAACATGTATGGACAAAATAAATATATCCCGAGGACCTCTGAGTGTGGTCCCGTAGTTCCGTTGCTATGGGAAGGACGTGAGAATCTATTTGTTTGTTCAAGTGTTGGGTAAGGAATCCTTAAGCCTCGTGTCTACTAGACAATATTAGACGCGCTGCGTGTTAAGCAACAGTTTGATCAACGCAGTACATTTTGACTTTTTAAACTTGTAGCTTTACTTTGTAAACGTCCAAAAGTGCCTTCCTGGTCTAATTGAAATAAATGACTTTGACTTTGACTTTGACTTGACTGCACGGTTGGCGTGCAACCGGCTGCCGAACAACGTGCATCGAGTTCGATTCCGTACGGAGCTACAACAGTGGTGGCAAAATGAGAAGTCAATGGTGGGGTTGGTAATAAAAAACATAATAGTTAATTAGTATATCTCACGATAGTTTTAATATAGATAAAACCAAACATCTTATTACCCACACTGACAGAATCTCGCCTAGGCAATTGAAACATTAAAAAAGAAAGTTATTTCTCAATTACAACTTAAAATTAACTACAACTAAACTATTAAATAAAAAGAAAGTAAAAGAAAACAACAAAAATTATACCCTTAATTTAGGCGTCAAAGTATTCGTCCGCATCACTATCACAGGGGAAAGTTCCCAGAAGACTGGCAGCATTGCCACGTTGAATGGCAATGCTTATTTTCTGTCCGAAGAAAAAGCCAGCCCTCTGGTCACGTGTAGAGTCGATTAGCCTACGGGCGATGTCTTTAAACACAGAGTGTGCACTGGGACCCCATGGCCCAAGTGTTTCGACCCCAAACGGCTCAAAACAGATTTTAATTACAATTTTTAATTTTAATTTCTCAATTTCAAATCAATCATAATTCATTAAATTTAATCCTTTCAACAAAATCCTAACCACGCAATTCCACAAAGCCATTTAAATCAAACGATTTCTCTAACACCACTTAATGGCGTCCGTTTTCAAAACAATTAAACTTAGTGGCAACGTAATGCACTTAATACGACACGTATTGTGTGTGGAGTGAGTACGTGTCGTGTCCGTGTCGCTACGTGTCCGTACGACTCCCTCACGTGGGCTGTACGTGACCTCAACGTGTACTTGCGACGTACTAAGGATCGTAGTACAATATATTCTTTTGGTGAGAGTACTATGTACCTATGGAATAGTTATTGGAGTATGTACCTGTATTATAATACATGTTTTGTTATGATTTTATATATTTCAATGTAATATAAAGACTTTTGAGTGGGATAACATATATGTAGTATAAACAATGAAGTTTAAATAATAATTATCCGGGCCCATCTGGTCCCTGTCAAATGTGTCCAATCCAGGCGTCAAAAATATGTGTTTTTTTATGGCATGAGCCGGTAAACGAGCAGTCGGATCACCTGATGGTAAGCAATACCAGAGGCATAACAAGTGCGTTACCGGGCTTTTGGGGATAAGGTGTTTGAGGATCGTTGTGGATTCAGGGATTGGGAGATTGGGGAAAGGGTAATTGGGCTTCCGGTAACCTCACTCACACGACGAAAACCAATTCTGTGTTCTTTATTTCTTTTATTCCTTTTTTCAAAAACCTTGCTTCTCACTAGGATTTTCTCATGTGTCGTGCATGACAAATAAACAAGTTCACATACACATGACACTCAGACCCGAAACAACAATTTGGAGATCACACAAAGAGTTGCACCGTGCGGGAATTGAAACCGCTACACATTGCGCGACAGCTAGTTGCCCAGCCACCGCACCAACTGCGCGATAGCGAAAAGTAGGGGTGTTGAAATATGCAATATACTTTGATGTCAACACCACGTGACATAAGACAGACTATATTTTTAAGTGTGGGAGAGCCATGCTTCGGCACGAATGGGCCGGCTACTACAACATACTCTACATACTCTCTTAAAACAACGACTGTGTCATCTGACTGCTATAGATTTACACGCAGAACATGCACACATTGACACGAAGGACATCTGTCATTTTCTTAAGTCTGGTAGCGTGGTAACCAATTACACACGCACACATAAAAAACCCACAGACATTTCGGTGCTTCAATCATTTCTAAGTCACATTTATGTAATCCTTTTTTTCAACGTGGGGCTATGCCCCAACAATGACTTCTTATCTTGTCACCAAAACTTCTGTTATTAACCTTCTATCATTCACATTTTGTGGTGCAAATAAAAACATATTGTATAAGAAAGAATGAAAGAAAGAAAAACCATTTATTTTTGAGCAAAACACACATAACATAACCAAAAATAAAAATAAAATACAATAAAAGCTAAAAAAATAAAATGAAGTGAAGTCTTGTCCATGGTCCACAGACTTATTATTTACTGAAATTATAGAATACTTATTCTAACATTATCTGTGGACCATAGACAAGGAACACCCTACTTACTTCATGCATGCATTTCATAAAATTGTATGGAGTATATTAGAGGTATTATATAATGTATGGAAAGTATATGTATGGAAAGAGCGAGTGTAGTATGTATGGAAAGAGCTCTCGTTCTGCCGATACCATCTGTAATGGCGGGATTGACTGCTTTATTGAGATCCCTGAATCCGCTTGTCAATATCAACTGACAAACAGACATATATACATACGTATAGGTTATCTCAGGGTCCCCATGTGTTTGACTAGAAATAGGACAAGGATTTGGGTTGAAGATTTTATTTTTATTCAGTGTTTCAGTTGTTATGTAGATTATGTCATACAATTTATTGCTCTGATGTACCTCTATAATTAGGAAACGAAATATGAATCATGATTTTCTCTCGAGTTTAGATATAAAAATGATTCAAGAATCAATTCAAATCTACTCAAAGAATAAACTCATATATTCACATACTCATTATCATTAGATAAAACGGAACATAGAACATAACATCACGCCTTTTATCCCCGAAGGGGTAGGCAGAGGTGCACACAAAGTAACACCCACTTTTCACTATTTATGTTATGAGTCCCATGTAATAATAGGGGGTGAGCCTATTACCATATACCGGGCACATTTCCAGACTCCGTGCTACTACTGAGAATTTTTTAAAAACCCAGTAATGCTTTGCCCGACCTGGGAATCGAACCCGAGACTCCTTGGCCGGTAGTCGCACTTGCGACCACTCGGCTAACGAGGCAGTCGGATAAATATCATAATTCAGCATACAATAAAATAGTAGTCTATTGACAAACCTCTGTACAAAATACAAGCGAGTAACAATGATATCTCAAGACATAGATACCTCTAGTTTACCAAATAAATATTTAGTAGTCGATACAATTACCCCAGTACTAACAAATTCCTTTACTACTTGAAGAACAAAGAACAAAGGCTACCTATTTTCTGTACAAGACTTCGGCTAAGGGTCAATTCACATCGATACGAGACGCGACGCAACAATACTGAAAAGATCTGAATGCCAACCACGAATGAGCTATCGCGTTCATTACGTAATAGTATCGAGCGCGTTCAGCGCTCTCATTGGTCGGTTTACAGAAGCCGGCCAATCAGAGCACCTTTCACCTTATAATTACGTTGACGCATTCGAATGCGTTAGCCCTGTGATTGGTTGCCCTAAGTTAACCAACCTATCAGAGGGCTAACTATAACTAGGCCCTCAATGAAGCGGTCATATAATGAACTGTGTCTTTTTATGAAGAAAATAATGTTATGTTTTTAGCTGTTCCTTTAGTGTAGTGTATAGTAGAGGCCCAATTACCCCACCTCTGCAATCTCCTCAATCCTTGAATCCTCAAATTTCTAACCTTCAATAGGCCGGTAACGCACTGTAACGCCTCTGGTATTCCAAGTGTCCATTGACGACGCTGATTGCTTACTATCAGGTGATCCGTCTGCTCGTTTACCAGCGTTTGTCATAAAAAATATATAAAGAAACTGAAAAGATAGCAAAAGAAACAGAATTATATAAAACTGAAGTTTGTTTGAATGTATGAACGCGCTAATCTTCGAAACTGCTGGTACGAATTGAATAATTCTTTTTGTGCTAGATAGTTTCTATGGAGCATTTATTGAAGAAAGCTATAAAACATCACGCTAAGAAATCAGGGTGCTTACTCTTGAAACCAATTTCAATGTCAATCCAATAAAATCTCAATAATTATTTAATGTCAACACTATACAACCCCTACCGTAGCTGTTAAAATAGCATTCATGGTACGGAATATAAAGTGGAACTCAAAACTATTTAGTTCATTAGATATCCACGCAATACGTAGGCAAAGGGCGCTAGTGTTGAAACACAGAGTACGAAACATAATACCGATTCGATTGATCGGAATTGGAATCAAGAGTAAGTCCCCTTATAGATGTAGAAACAGGGTAGATCGGGTAAATACGCGCGGAAGTAGATTGTGATTTATATAAAAAAATATTTTGCACTATTATAAGAAATGTAGTGAGCGCACAGAGTAGCGTCGCGTCGCGTCTCAATCTGAGCTAACCCTAAAACAATAAAAGAAACGTTGCCACGCTCCCAACTGAGGAGTCTCGAAGCCAAATTGAAACAAATTCTTTCAGGAAAATAACCGTAGACTAAGGAAATACATTACCTACATTGAAATTTTTGTTAGTCGTTCAACTGTAATCTAATGTTCGCAGTGAAAGGGTACAATTTGTTAAAGAAACTGGATTTTCGTTGAACTATAATGGATATGTAGTAAAACCTAATACAATTTGTACAACAAATGATAGACATAACATAACATCACGCCTTTTATCCCCGAAGGGGTAGCTAGAAGCGCACGTTATGCCACTGTACAATGTAACATCCACTTTTCACTATTTATGTTATGTAATAGGGTGTGCCTATTGCCATATATCGAGCACAATTCCAGACTCCCTGCTACTACTGAGATTCTTTTAAAAACTCAGTAATACTTTGCCCGACCCGGGAATCGAACCCAAGACCCCGAGACCGAGGCAGTCACGTACAAATGGTAGTACTGTACACGTACAGTTAAGTAAGGCTTCTTTGTCAATATTTTCAGAACATTAAAAATAGCGAGAAGCTCTTATTACGTTCATCATCAACAGTAAATGCCCACTGCTGAGCAAAGCATCTTCTCACACGGAGAAGGCTTGAGCATTAATCACCACGCTTGCTCAATGCGGGTTGACGATTTCAAACTTATAATTAGAAATTATAAGTCCAGGTTTCCTCACGGTGTTTTTCCTTCACCGGTTGCCATTGGTGTCTGAATAATCTTACAAAGTACATATAACTCGGAAAAAGTCACATTGGTACTTGCCGTTGGTAGGTTTCGAACCCGCACCCTCATGCATGAGAAGCGGGCGTCTTAAACCTCCGGCCCATCACGACACTATCTTATTACGTAATTATGATAAAAATGTTTGATTGCTTACCATCAGGTGATCGTTTACCAGTTTATCCCATAAAGGAAGTTAGAAATAACATTTCATCAAGGTAACAATACGACTCCCATGTCGTTTTTATCTTTTCTCGGTAACTATGTAAGATGATACAGTTGCGGTGAGATTGGATTATTTCCTCCACGGTACGCGTTACGTACACGTGTCGTCCCCGTACACTTGATTCATTTGAAGGACATCTGATGAGGTTTCCCTCTCCCGACAACTATGAGGAGGATTGTAGACCTATTCTTGGGAGGTTTCATATTGTAGATAGGTGCCTTTTATACCGTAAATGTGTTATTTATATATGTTTGAGAAGGTTGTTTTTGTGGGATGGGAGGCAAATGAGATGACGGATCACCTGATGGTAAGCGAGCAGCTCCGCCAATGGTCACAAACCACCACCTTTTTTTAAATAGGAATACGATCTTTTCTTGATGGTTTAAAGAAAAGCTTTGTAAAACAGCGAAGATTCGTTTAAGTGGCAAGTTCAATTATTTTATTGTTTTTGTGTTATGAGTTTCTTTTTTGAAACACGTTGTAAATACAGTAATATGGCTTCAAAGTAATAGTTTGACGAATTTGTTTGTTTGAACGCACTATTCTCAGGTACTAGTGCACCGATTTGAAAAGGAGGCGAGTACAGCGGTTAGAACCGCGCGGGGAGTAGTTAAGTATAAAGTCGCTTGTGCAGTAATTTAATTAATATGGACTAAAAAAAGTATTCAGTAAAAAAAAATAATGACAAGGGCACGGATTTGAGTCCGTAGCAAATTTAAATTGAAATTCAAAATAAAAACTCTTTCTTAAGAGTGAAAAAGGTTCATAAACAATTTTTTAAATAAATATTAATAGTTATTTTTTGATAACAATTTTACTCGTATACTCATAGCACCGAAAAAAAAAACAAATCAAAAATTTAAAAAGATCTTCAAGACAAAAATTTTCTTATAGAGAATTACGGGACTAATCTCATGAAGCGAGATCCCCATGGCGACACGATTGGCTCGGTGATCGTGTTGATTGAAAATGATCCATGCTGGTGCGTGCCACGCAAGAATGAATATCGGTTGAACTCAATCATCCACAATATAAGCCTTGGAATAATTGTACTCAATCACAAATATATATTAATATTATTATATAATTATCAGAATGTGAAATGGTGATATTTAGTAATGTGTAGTCAGATTGTTTACAGTACAGTCAATCAGAACGATTCAATGAATCTTTGGTTCAGTTATTCTCGTGTTAATTTGACACGTGGATTGATCAGATAAACATATCGGCGGATAATGTAATGACTATTATATTGAAGGAGGTACAAACTATATATAATATGGAATCGTGAAAACAACAATATCTGCGAAAAAAGATAGCAAAGTCAAGAGCTTTTGATATATTTTTTGATTCAAACATGAGTCTACCTCTATAGCCATATATCGGGCCCAATCCCAGACTCCGTGCTACTACTGAGAATTTGTTAAAAATCCAGTAATACTTTGCTCGACCCGAGAATCGAACGCGAGACCCCTTGCCCGTCAGTTGCACTTGTGACCACTCGATCAACGAGGCAGTCAACTTGATTTTTTTTGTTTATGGAATAGGAGGCAAACGAGCAGACGGCCGTCCAGGGACACCCGTAACATCAGCGTGTGTTATTATTATATTAGTATTTATTATATTTTGGCATTGCCAATACATTTCCTTTGAGAATCGAACTACAAGCCCTTGCTAATCGAACGAGCCACCCATTTTACTTCATTAATCAACCGTTATTCTCACATCGAGTTAGTAGATCATGAATGGATCAAATCGGGACTATTAATAAACCTCCAGTTCATTTGTCTACGTAATGGATACGAAATTGAACTGTAATGATATTCCATAACATCATAATGGCTTGACTCGGTACAATTGTTTACACAAATTTGCTAGCAGAATAGATTTTGCATTTCATGTCAAGATATGCGTATTTAGGATCCGCTTTGTATCTAGTTATGCAAGCATATTAGCAAGATTATTAGCTAACGTAGGTGTATATATAGGTCATCAACAGCCTGTTCTCGTCCACTGCTGGATATAAGCTTCTCCAATGCCACGCCACTGAGCTCGGTCTTCAGCTCTACGCATCCAACCACTACCAGCCACTTTACTTATATCGTCACTCCAGCTAGGTGGAGTGACGACGGTTGCTTAGACGCGGTCTCCACTCCAGAACACGTCTATCCCAGCGGTCATCGGTTCTTCGACAAATGTGACCGGCCCACTGCCATTTCAGCTTGCTAATCCTTTGGACTACATCGGTAACTTTAGTGCTCTGTAGGATCACCTCGTTACGGATCCTATCCTTCAGAGATACTCCGAGCATAGCCCTCTCCATAGCTCGCTCCATACCAGTCGCAGGTGTATATTATAAGTAATAATAATTTTATGAACTACGTTTAAAACACCAACTAGAACCAACATCTTTGAAGTCGGTTAAAAATAAAGTGTAGTTAGTGATAGAGGTTACTCAATGAGTGGTCATAGGTGCAACAACCGAGTAAGATGTTAGGTTCGATTACTGCGCTGGGCTAAATATTACTGGTATTGTGGTCTGATATTTTACATGGGACTCACAATTGGTGACTAGTGATTGGTAGGTTGTATATGATTTCCGGAGCTGCGGATTTGGGGTTCTGGCTCGAAGCAGTAGTAAGAAGGTTTTTTTAGTCAGTATGGTCTGGCACTCTCTCTAGCCTCACTTAAGGCAGTAGAAGTCATTTGATGATTTTTCCCTCTGCCCCCGTCCTTCGGTAATTAAAAGTCATTATTGGGTAGTTTTAAATTACAGTGCTAATGTTATTCAATACACAAAAATTAAACATAACATCACGCCTTTTATCCCCGAAGGGGAGGCAGTAGTGCACATTACGGCACTGAATGCCACTGTACTGAGTTACATGTAATTGAGGATGAGCCTATTGCCATATACCGGACACATTTCCAGAGATTTCTACTAATGGGAATTTCTTAAAGAAAAACCAAACCTCTAGCGCGGCAGTCGCACTTTCGACCACTCGGCCAACGAGGCAGTTTAATAAATAATTGTAAACATACATAGGGTATTTGTAGGACCTGAAAAAATACATTTCTGGATAAATACAAACTTTCTTAAAGTGATAGGCCAAAATGTGGTATTTTTTTATTTATGGAATAAGCCAATAAACGATCAGTCGGATCACCTGATGGTAAGCAATCGCCGTCGCCCATGAACACCAGTAAAACCAAGGCGTTACAAGTGTATTACCGTTAGCGTTACCGTTATTAGCTGAACAGAAATGGAAATTTGAGGAATGTGAAGGATTCAGAAATTCGGGGGACCGGGTAATTGGGCCTCCGGTTACCTCACTCCGACGACAAAACACAACACAAATGTTGTTTCACGTCGGCTTTATGTGAGGCCGTGGTATCACCCCGGTCGTGCCGGGCCGTTTGTGCCGAAGCATGGCTCTCATACACTTAAATAATAGTCTTCCACTATTATGACACCCACGAGAAGAGTAGTGTTAGTAACAAAATGTAGTCATCACACGGTTTAAACGAATTTGAGAACAAACAAATAAGAAATTCAAATAATTTCAATATTCAGAATTGTAGTGTCGCGACAGAACGGCTATTGTCAGGAATCTCTCTGATCTTCCAGCCGTGAAGGTTTCATGGATTCAGGAATTTTGTTAAAGGTTTCCGTGTATATTGAATTGATGACGTCAGCAGTTCTGTAGGCTGGTTACCTTTGTGTGGTGTCTTCGAACTTTTGTTGTCGAGGTACAAAATAGATGTTCAGATTATACTTAGATTCTAAATAAAACCAGTTAATGAATCGTGGCTGGTATTTGGTAAAATATTCGTTGTTGTTACAACTCGAACTATCAATGGTTCTGTAGAATTTTGATACAAATACGTTTTCACCTCCCACTTAAAAAAAGTTAAAACTGTTCAAAATCAAATCACCTCTAATTGCTTTATAACAATTATTCACTCATTGATTATAAATAGGTACATGTTTCCTAAAAATATAAAGTTTAATGCCAAGGATTCACTGGGGGCTACATGTCATACAACAAGGGTCCACAGCGACGTTGATGTTCCCAGACATGTCGCGCTACTTCACCCAACGTCGCTGGCGACACATGTCGCAGGACATTAACATATTAAACGCCGTGGGGTCACTGGTGACCGACGTTAGTGGAGGATTTGCCTTCATCAGTTTTCTATTGGCACTCAAAAGCTTAATTGTCCTCTAGTGTATCCTTGGCTTAAAAGATATAGCTTTAAAAGGGCGATTCAAAAACAACTTTTATTAGTATTGGCACTATAGTTCAAATTGTCTTGTTTTCCCATTCCCAAAGGGAGAAGCAGAGGTGTGAATAAACAGGATACCACTCATTTTTCACCAGAGGGTATCAACAACAACAGAAACAGCCGCTTAATACCCACTGTTGACCAAAGGCCTCTGCTCACACGGAGAAGGTTTGAGCATTAATCACCACGCTTTCTCAATGCGGGTTAGCGATTTGAAACTTATAATTTGATATTATTAGCCCAGGTTTCCTCACCGTTTGTCAGTGTTGTCTAAATAATCTTAGAAAATACATATAACTCGGAAAACTCACATTGGTACTTGCGCCCTCATGACCCCGACGACAATAGAGGGGGTGCCTATTTAGACTAGGATACTAAGCGACAAATGTTCTGTGACGCGTGTCGCCAGCGACGTTGGGCGAAGTAGTGCGACGTTGCCGGACTTTGATCGATATGCCTGACAACATCAACGTCGCAGTGAGCATAAGTCGCGCGTTGTCACCATATATGTCAAATGTAATCAGCCGGCATCGTACGACATGCCGCCGATATCCTTGGCTTTACTATATACCGGGCACATTTCCCATGTTATTATACCAATCCCCTTGAACATAACATGACTGCACCTTTAGCGCGGTGGCTTGGCAACCGGCTGCCGATCAATATGTCGCGGGTTCGATTCCCGCACTTTGTGTGATCCACAAATAGTTGTTTCGGATCTGGGTGTGATGTGTATGTGAACTTGTATGTTTGTAATCGCACACACGACACGATTTTTAAAAACAAAGAAATACAATTTAAGCCTTTATATACACACACTCAACAAATGAGGAAGTAACATTAACGAAATTATTTCCCTTTTAACCCTTTATTCTGTAGTTAACTCTAAAAGCGAAGTAAACAGGCGTCTTCGTCTAGTTAACGGTATTTAAACCAATTTCTTGGCAGCTTTCAACCTTAGTTAACGTTTGGCTTCAACTACATCTAGTTAATACCAAGTTAATTTTAACCATAATATTGTTATCGTGGTTCTGTGGGTTAGGTTAAGATGTGTACCAGTTTAACTGTGCTGTAATAAAACTTTTATTAAAATAGATTTTTAGTTGAATAAAATGGCTAGGGGTGTCGGGTTCGATTTCCGGGTCGGGCAAAGTTTTTTTTATTTTTTAAAGGGTTTTTTTTTATTTTTAACTAGCTGACCCGGCAAACTTCGTACCGCCTAAAAAATATTTTTCTCACCTTTTAAACCTTCCCTGGACTTCCACGAACATTTCAAGACAAAAATTAGCCAAATCGGTTCAGCTGTTCTCGAGTTTTAGCGAGTCTAGCGAACAACAAATTCATTTTTATTTATATAGATAATAGCACGGAGTCTGGAACTGTGCCCGGTATATGGCAATAGGCTCACCCCCTTTTACGTGGGACTCATAACATAAATAGTGAAAAGTAGGCCAACGAGGTATTCCTCATTGAGTTTTATCATTATGATAAATTATCATAGATGTAAAAAGAAAATATGTCCTCACGCACATCAAACTACCCTATTCAATCAAACATCAACAAACTACACCCAACCTTATCACCGAAGCCTAAAGTTGGAAATCAGAAAACCTATACAATACCTACTTATGATTTGAACGTGAATCCATTCGATTGCATTCTTCAAACACAATATTGTTCGCGAAATAGCGAATAACGTTTCGAACACTACTTCAAAGCATATTGGAAGCACATTAAGCACTCTGGAATCTGACGTACCGTAGACACCAAAAAAGAGTAGCCACCATTACTTCTAGAACCTTTGATTTCTGAGTCGGTTGAGTGTGATTGGGGTTGTAGATGCTTTCTTTACGGGATAACCCGGTAAACGAGCAGAGGGATCATAGATTGTAAGCAATCGGCGTCGCCCATGGACACCCGGAACACCAGAGACGTTACAAGTGCGTTATTCCAATCCCGTATTCAGGGGTTGGGAGATTTCCGAAAAGAGGGGGGATTGCGTAGTGAGTTTGAGGATCGTTAGGGATTCAGGAATTGGGGAGATTGGAGAAGGGGAGGGTAATTGAGCCTCCGGTAACCTCACTCACATGACGAAACACAACGCAAGCGTTGTTTCACGTCGGTTTTCTGTGACGCCGTGGTGTCAATCCGGTCGAGCCGGCCCGTTCGTGCCGAAGCATGGCTCTTAAACTGTCAAACACCAAGCGGTCACCGGTGACCGCAACCTATTGTTCTATAATTGTGTCTATAATGACGGTACTCGACGAGTTAAACTACTAAAAATTCTCAAAAAAAAAAAATAGAATATAAAAGTGACAAGATTTTTAATACAAAACCTCTACCCACCCATCGTAAAAACAACAACACATACCATCATCTTCACATACATCTATAAAGTACGATACAATGTAATTTTTTCTCGAAACCATCGCAGAACCACCATAAAGCCTTATTTGCGATTTTACGACATCTGGCGGAGAAAGGCGTAACTAATACACCTTGTATTTCACTCATTCGACGAATACTTTCGCACGCCATCGATATTCGAAGAGAAACCTATAAATAAATCTAGAAATATGTATAAATAATGTTTTGAGTGCTGTTGGTATAAAATGGGAAAGATAGAAAAAAAATTACGCCCTCTCAGCCTCGCCGCGCTTCCGTATAAAAACTGTGAGTTCACGAGCTGTATCGAGAACTTGGATGCGTTTCTCAAATATTTTTCGTGTTGCTTGTAATATTTAAGCTTTTTATTTCATTCCTGTTACAATTAAAATATATATGTATAACATTACATCACGCCCACAGAAGTAACACCCACTTTTCTCTATTTATGTTATGAGTCCCATGTAATAGGGGGTGAGTTTATTGCCATATACCGGGCACAATATCCAGACTTCGTGGTAGTACTGAGAATTTTTTTAAAACCTAGTAATACTTTGAACTTAAATAATCGAAACTGAGGCCCCTTGCCCGACAGTCGCACTTGCGACCACACGGCCAACGAGGCAGTGAAAGTAAAATAAATTTATTTTAATGTAATGTGTACTCACATACCTGTACATTGTAAAACTATGAATTTTCAAAAAGGGATTTTCTATTTTTAAGTATTAAGTGTAGTGTATGTTAGTGATAGCTTATTCAGAAATCTGACTAAGTATTCAAAATATTTAAAAAAAAATTCATGATCATCACAAAAAGTACAGGAAAATTCAAGGACAACTAAATACAAAACTTCTAGAACATGTTTGGTCATTGCATTTCTTGGATAAAACGAACTTAATAAACTCCCCAATGAACAAAAAACTTTGAGAACTTCTGACCTTGCAAAAGATTTTATTGAAACACATTATACTCTCCCATATTCCTTCGCCTACTTTCTATTTTACGCACACCAATTACGCTAAGGGAAAAAAGTGTAAAAGAAAAAAGTTTATTAACATTTTGAGAAACACTGCGTCTTGTGAATGTGGATTGGGCCGTAGTTACCGTACAGACTAAATTGAATTTTGGTGAGCGAGAATTTTGGGGTTTCAGACAAAGGTATTGTGTGGGTGGTCTTGCCTTTTATGGGGATCATAAAGGCATTACGCCTAAATTTTATTTCTTTCTTACATGAATGAACTATTTGTGTGAGATTAGCTCATACTAGCTATCATTGATCGAGGGTTTTTGGAACAAAGGGGTTATTGGACGAGTTCTTAGATTAGAGGTTTTTTATGTCTTACTTTGACATTGACTTGTTGGTCGAGTGGTTGATAACAGGATTGCTGCAGGTTTTACCTAGCAGTAAAATTTTTATCATAACTTTTTTTATGGCATAAGCCGGTAAACGAGCAGACGGATCACCTGATGGTAAGCAATCGGCATCGCCCATCCCAGGTATCCACCTGGAACACCAGAGACGTTACAAGTGCGTTACCGGCATTTTGGGGATTAGGAGTTTGAGGATCATTGGGGATTCAGGAATTGGGGAGCGTTGTTTCAGGTCGGTTTTCTGCTCGACCGTGGTATCACTCCGGTCGAGCCAGCCCATTCATGCCGAAGCATGGCTCTCCCACACTTAAAATCGCGGTCGCGGCGATGTCGCGCAGCTGACTAGTGGAGCTTCTCTCAGTATATTTACGTTAGTAACTCATAATTTTTA
This sequence comes from Spodoptera picta, assembly GCA_038387885.1. Classification (NCBI taxonomy): domain Eukaryota; kingdom Metazoa; phylum Arthropoda; class Insecta; order Lepidoptera; family Noctuidae; genus Spodoptera; species Spodoptera picta. Next base: position 330,472 of record JAZHFQ010000207.1, on the reverse strand, counting down.
GTTCATACATCTAATGGTAACGAAATATGAGTATACGTTTTCATATTATTTTTTTATTTACACTTCTTGTATACAATAGCGGACTTAATAGCTAGTGGCATTCTCTAACAATCAATTCTCTCAACCTTAGGGTGATGCAGAGAGACACAATAGTAAGTGTACAAGTTTAACACTGTTGTGAGTTTTGATCATACATTGACATCTAGATATATATAATTATACATATCACGCAGTATATACTAATTAAATATAATGAAGAAGTATTAAAATATATACGTAACGCAATACGAACAGTTTTACTAGTAAAACAAACATTTGACATAGATTTACTGTCCCACTCCGAGAAATAACAAGTAAGGTTTTCATATATTTTACAACTTTATTTACTTTGTGAATCAATAGAAAACAGCTCAGCGACTATCTTAGTTCAATATCGTTGAAACTGGAAAGTACGTACTCATTCTTTGTAGTATAGAGAGTGTATATGTGTTTTATTCTATTTACCGATAACATAGATGATTTGTTTGAAAGTTCAACTGTTCATAAAACGCAATATAAATAGAACATAACGTGGCCTCCTCTAGATTATCTTTTTAATTTTGATGAGTACTGAATAGTGCTATTTAGTATCTTAGTTAAAAAAAATATATTCATTCATTATTTGCTTGATATCGCCAGAGTTACGGGGAGCCAGAGGATGCAGGTGGCGAGTTGTCGATCAACGTGGACGACTAATGGGAAGGCCTTTGTCCAGCAGTGGACGTCTTCTGGCTGATGATGATGGCTATGTTATATTCGTGCGAGATGCACTATGATCGTCGCGTGGTGATGGCGGCATAGATACAATACATTTATCGCCACTCACCACCGATGCTTTTAATGAGGTTGTCATAAAATCTAAGAGACTATGTATGTATTAGACAGTTACTCTCTCTGATAAACCTGAACCTACGTTCTCCAGCACTCCAATAGTACTTCCCAGCAAAGCCTGAAAACTACAACAAACTCTCGTATGTAGAGGACGCTCTTAGACAAAAACCAAAATGATAGACTACTAAACTAGTTACTGGTAATGAAAGTACATGATATTATGTAACTTTACCACAATTTCTTTGCTCACAATCGAAGGAAACATACCAAACAAAACGAAACGTTTACAAACAGCTAAATGAGTACAATGTGGTACAACTAAGTATACTTAGCGATAGTGGCCGGAATTGGGTACGATTTGCTAGCTCATCGTCTATTAGCGTCAATCAACATGGAAAAGGGAAATGGGTAATGGAATACCTACTACCGGTACTTTTGGAAACGTCTTTGTTTTGTGTCTAAGAACGGCTTTTGAAAGATGGAGTGATGAACTTCTGAGTAATGTTGCTATGATATTGTTGAGGGTGAAATGTAAATTAGGAATGATATCTTGTGTTGTTCATTTTATGTTCTTGCCTGATGGTGGTGGTTTCGTATTTATGCGCAGGATTGTTTTGTTCTAGATCCTTAATTTTGAACCCGAGACTTACTAAGTAATTTAAAATGACTTTAGTTTTAAGTGCAGTAGCTCTTTGAGCCACCCCATGGGCTAATACCCGATACGGAGCCGTGGAAGATTTAACAAATTGGCAGGGCTCCGGCTTGAAAAGTAGAAGTAGGAATGGTGTGGTTTTTAATCAGTAAGAGTCTTACACTCCCTCTCCCTTCACCCAAGGCGGGAGATGACATTAAATGATTTTCCTACCTCAAAATAGAGTGAAGAATAGTTTAGTTTTTAGGTACTATAATAAGCTCAATACTATTACAATTTTCATATATATCCCTCATTGATGAAATGTTTATCTACATAGTATAATAATAGAATTCGTGGACTAAAAGTCAAATTATCTAAGCTTTAAACTGTCAGACAAATTCCTTATCAACAACGCCAAAGCCACGAATAAAAGATAGCTGATTATAGCCCTTTGTTTTTAATAGCAAATAATTTTGAATAGGTCGATTTATAATAACGATTGTACAATACATAACTGCATTATATACCTATTTATTTTGAGGGTGAAAGGTAGATAGACCCTTCAAAGTACCCACTAAGTGAACGGACTCTCCCCTCCTTAATTATATTTTCTAAAACATTTCTACTGTTATTAGAATTAACGATGGGAAATGATGCGTCAATTTCCATCAGTGTTGTTTATCAATTATAAAAATAAAAATATGCTTTTTGAGTCCTTTTTGCATGTGTAACATAATATAATAATATCTGGTCTGTTGTGCCCCGAAGGGGTGGACAGGTACTGAAGTATTTTTTTATAGGTTAGGGGGCAAATGTAGGGAGTAAATGGATCACTTATGATATCTCATAAGTCCAACCTTGCTCGCATGTCACAGTAGTGCAGGTGTTGCAAGGGCTAAAGAGGTGTGTTAATAGCGTCTTAAATAGAGCGCTGTAGTTTCTGGTCTCAATCAAAGAAAGTGTGATTTTATGTGTCTTTGTAGGAACATGAAACTAACCTAGTCTGCAAGAATATATATATAAGGTGCTCTATAATTTTATGCCACGGCTTAAAATTATAATGCAATTTTATGGCACGTGGGAAAATTATAGAGCACCTTATATTAATAGTTTCAAATTCCGTACTTGGTTTAAAAAAAAACGAAAATCTCACCGAATATAAAACAAAGTACGAAGTATGATAACTGTCAGTTTTACTGAAGACTTAATTAGCTTTACAACTTCTGCGTATATTCTCTACAGACAAAATATCCCTCATATCTACGTGTTCCACAAAACAATAATTACTTTTTAACATCATTAATACTGAACAGCTACATATTTTGCTTCTAGCTACCGATGTTCCAAGTTTTCATTCGCAAAATTATAATTGAACCATCTTAAACACATGACACGAACTTTTCAGAAGTTAAAGATGATGAGTTCTTAATTCTATGACGTTCTCATTAACATAATTTACAAAGAAATCAAGTACAGACAGACAGACAGATAAAGTTATCTAAAATGTATATGTATAATCAAAAGATCCTTACTACAGATATTTAAAAAATCTAAAAGTATAATTTGAAGTTAAAACAACTAATAAAAGAGAATTGAATTCACAACCCTATCTCTAAAAATATCTAATACGCACACGCTCAACGCGTATACAAATACACGCATACGTCATAAGTTATACATGTGTGAGTGCACGTATATAAGGGTTGTCACAAACAAAAAATCAAAGAGAGGTAGATCAAAAACGAAAAAGGTAGAAAAATAAACAAAGTTGTTTTTGTTGTGACGATAAAATTGTACCATTTTAGGGTTGAACGGAGGAGAAACCGTTCTATTGCTTTTATCAAGATTGTTTGTAAACTATTGGACTAGTTAGTTGAAAGTGGAAAATTTGTTATAAGGAGAAAAGTATTTTTGTTGTTTTTAAACAAAGGCATTGGTAGAGTTTAATTCTACTTTCGCGGGCTCTTTGATCGAGATAAAGCCTCCACGGATGAATGGTTTGGTAAATTTTCTTCGGAGTTTTTCTTCACTTTATTATTTGGTCGTGTTCCGTTGTTTCGCTTACACTAACATTTTGTAATAGTTAATTGTTTTTTTATTTGTTCCCTCTTTACTTTTTGTGCTTTGGTTTATCTTTAAGTGTTTTTTGTTTTGTTTTTTTTGGCTTTAGTGAGTTAATTTGTATTTATGTTTAAGAAGAATGACTTCAGTTTCTTGTTATTTAATTGAGTAAATGTTTAATAAAACACTCAATTTTTCGCCATCGATACAGTTTAAATGAAAATGATTTGTATAAGTATTATATATTTGATTTGTGTAAGGAACCACTATTAGTTGTTAATTAGGTTCAGGTGTGGAAATTCCATTTATCAGGCACTTCTTACTTTAGCTGAGATACGTGTTATTGCTCACAAGGGATTCCCTAAGAAACTTGTTAATTACTAAAGATAAATGAAGTAAAAAAAAACTACTTTGTTTCTGTTTGCTTAGGATTTTGAAAAGTAATTTATTTATAATTTACAACAATATAGACTAACAGTATTAAATCATCTACTAAATACACAATTAAAATATTTATCTACATATAACTAAAGTGAGGAACGATAATGAGATCAAATACAGTTTAATATTTAAGTAAACTGCCATAAACTGGGTACAATTCAAATCAGTGCTACTACTGAGAATTTAAAAAAACCCATTAGTACTTTGCCCTACCTGGGAATCGAACCCAACACCCCTTGCTAGGCAGCCGCATTTGCGACGTCTAGGTCAACGTAACTTCACTTCAACAAACACCAAAAAACGGCGCTAGTGTGCAAAATGGACACCCTTTTAACAAAAAATTTGTGAATATCATAATTTTTTTTCACGTACCTAAGCTATTTTTGTATCACAATGACACTTGATATTTTGAGTAATGTATACTTTGTAACTTATTCAGTAACCAACTTAGGTCTAGATAAACCTCTTAGGCATAAAAGCCTTAATGTGTCCTCTGAAGCCTCTTAAATTTTTAATAAAAGATCTTAAGTCTACCTCTTGTTAGAATTCAATTTTGTAATTGTTGTTTTAGGTTGTTGACTTGAAAGTTTAAGCTCGTATTACCAAGAATTTATTTAATTCTTGGCAAATAAAGTATAACATTTTTTTACACTAGACTTTTACGCTGAAATCATTGGACTGATTTCGATTAAGTATAGTTAAAAAATAGATATAAAACCCTCGAAGTAGCCCTCGACCTTTGTAATAGACTAAAAAACTAAACCGTTTTTCTAAAACTGAAACTCTATCTAAAATTTTAAAGAGCTGACGGCAAGAATTAACAAAAAAAATACGAGGTAAATATATATATCGACAACAAGGTTAGTGCGGTGGCTGGGCAACCCGCTGCAGCGCATCGTGTCGCGGGTTCGAAACCCGTACGGAGCAACCCTTAGTATGATCCACAAATTGTTGTTCCTGGTCTGTGTGTCATGTGTATGTGAACTTGTATGTTTGTAAACGCACCCACGACACAGGAGAAAATCCTAGTGTGGGGCAACGTTATTTAAAAATATATATGTACTGAAAAGCTCTGCTAGTTGCAAGTCCCGCAAATTATGATAGTAGGCTGCGCGACATAGCGCGACCACGCACGCTGCTCATGAGGAAGAGTCCCTCTGTGACTCGAAACTCGGAATTTTTTATTATGCCGTATATCACGATAGTTATTATAAAAACATAACTGAAGGCAAGGTTGAATAGGGTAGAACTCTAATTTTTATTATAATGTCCGTCTGGTAGATTATTTCAAATCATTAGACACGTATTTTTTATTTTCTTACAGAAACGAATACTTTCGACGATATATTGATTTGAAATGTCGTGTGACGTCACTTCTACCTCTACCTCTATATACAATTCATACGTAGAAATGACGTTTTAGCCCTCACTCCTAAACTTTGTTTCGTTCTAACTAAGTATTGTTTTATTATACGACAAAATAAAAAATACGTGGCTAATATTTTTTCATTATATAACTTACGGACTTAATTAGATTTTTAATTCATACCCTGTCGTCATCCCAATTTACAAATAAGAAATCTATTTCAACATAACAAAATCACATGGAAATCTTAGTACATTAAATTCGCCGTAACATTTCATTTATAAATTTGTGATTGGGTATCTTTCCTAATTAACGACAAAGTTGATTACTTTATTCTTAACGTAAGCAATAAATATTGTTTCGTGGGCATTAGTAATTTATGGACGTCACCTGTGATTTTTTATTGTTATTGAATACTTTTAAGTTTCTGCTTTAGTGGTTTTCCTTTATTTATTTGGGAATTTTAAATGAGAGTTGATGTAAAAATAAAAAAATACACTGGAGAGCAAAGAAATGGAACCACTTGCGTTTTTTATTTTTTATTTTATTGAACCCTCTAAGTATAACTTAAAAAAATCTATTCATTTTACAATAAAATACTCATATTTTAAAGAAACTAAATTGCCCTTTATACGATATAAGTTACCCAGAAATTATTCATCAAGAAATGAAAAAGAATGCTAGTGGCTCCGTTCATTGCTTCCGAGTGTATATAGAGGTAGTTTATTTAAAAAAGTATTTTTTCTGAGAAGAGGTTTTTAAAAATCTCAGTAGTAGCACGGAGTCTGGAAACGTGCCCGGTATATGGTAATAGGCTCTCCCCCTATTACATGGGACTCATAACATAAATAGTGAAAAGTGGGTGTTACATTGTAGAGGTACAGTGGCATGATGTGCACCTCTGCCTACCCCTTTCGGGATAAAAGGCGTGATGTTATGTTATGTTAAAGAAGTCTTCTTTGACTTTAATAACAGTAATGATATTCAATCAATACATATAAAGAAATGCATTTGATAAAAGTCGAAATCCCTTGACCGGTCTCACTTGCAATCACTCTACCATTGAAGCAGAAATTACTGTTAAAATAACATAAATAAAAAACAACTCATATATCAAAACCTACTAAGGCCAATACAAAAACGAATCCCTACCTATAACCTGGGTAGTAATTCTAAAAACACCTACCCATTAGGAAACATAAAACAAAGTTTTTTTACCCCTTTATTACTCCTGTACCTGTACCCGTAGTGGGTTGTGGTATTTTGTATTCCCCCACTTTTGTACCACATTTTGTCCCACATTTTGTAGACTGGAATGGTGGACTTTGTTAACTTTGTTTGGGGGACTAATGTTTATTACTTTTATTAATTCCTTTAATGGAATCGACCGGGTTCGAGCGGTGTTGTGGCTGCAAGTGTAACTGTGGAACGTGACGTTCCTCGTTTGGTTTTGGTTGAGGTATTCCATTATTTGAGATTCTCATTAACTTTAAACACATACACTTAAATTATTTACTACCAAACTAATATGTTGGTTTTCTGATTCAATAAGAAGTAAGTACCTTTAGTTCAAATATTTTTATAACCTTAAAATCTTAAAATTGGTATGTAAGTGGTTATTGTAGTTTTTTATAATGTTTTAGTGCCATATTAAGGTAATAAGTTGAAATATTTTAATTTTTGACTGCCTCATTGGCCGAATGGTCGCAAGTGCGACTGCCGGGCAAGGGGTCTCGGGTTCGATTCCCGGGTCGGGCAAAGTATTACTGGGTTTGTAAAAACCTCAGTAGTAGCACGGAGTCTGGAAATGTGCCCGGTATATGGCAATAGGCTCACCCCCTATTACATGGGACTCATAACATAAATAGTGAAAAGTGGGTGTTACATTGTACAGTGGCATTAAGTGCCATAATGTGCACCTCTGCCTACCCCTTCGGGGATAAAAGGCGTGATGCTATTTTTACGTTATGTTATTTTAATTTGTTTTGTAACGTTAAAACCAATTTTTAAAAATAGTTATATAAGATTTGAAATAATTAAATTATTGCATTAATTTAAAAATATTATTTTGTAAGTAGAGTAAGTACTTTTGCGGTGCCCAAAATATATAGTCTATAGTTGAAACATATTTTGGCAAAATTATAAACCACCCTGTACACACTATAGATGCATTAAAGTGATTTGAATTTGATTATCATCACTCTTCGACTACAAAAGAAAAACAAAACAGTATCATACTACCTTATACAGAAAAAAATGTAACAGCCATATAAAAATCTCTTGAAACCTTGTCATTTATTCCAATAACAATAAGATTTTAAACCAAATTCAGCATTTTCACAAATATGGTTTCATTTCTCACCATTACAGTGGAATCGATACGAGTGCGCTGACCCCATAAAACATACTTAACTAAAGAAATATTGCAAGCACCCGTACTATTAATAATGCTCTTATTTTCACAAATGTTTGTTTTATACAGTTGTGTGATGTTGATAGTGGTAACTATCTTTTCAATTACAATATGGATCAGAGTCACAGCCTAAGATCTGTGCCTGCTTGTGTTTGTTTAAAAAAAACTCCTGTGTTTACAAGTTCACATACACGTGACACCCAGACCAGGACAACAATTTGTGGATCACATACGCACAAAGAGTTGCTGGAATCGAACCTGCGGCAGCCGGTTACCCAGCCACCGCACCAACCGTCAAAAATATTATAAGTTTCGTAGGACATACTAAATTCATTATTACGTTTTTCAGTTTACACACGTACCTGTTTGACGAAGAACTCGACTAGTTTCAAACCATGCTAGAGGATCACTCACTGCTACTACTGCCAGTCGCAGCACGACAGTCACCGTGTCATGTGTCGCGGAATGCAAAATCTACACTAATATTATAAAGCAAAAGAGTTTGTTTTTTGTTTGTTTGTTTGAACGCGCTAATCTCCGAAACTGCTGGTCCGATTTGAAAAATTCTTTCTTTGTCAGATAGCCCAATTATCGAGAAAGGCTATGGGCTATAAAATATCACGCTACAAATAATAGGCGCCGAGCAGAGCGAGTAGGTAGCCGTAAAGCAAACCGCGCGGAAGTAGCTAGTTATAAACATGAGCCTTTAGCATGGTTGAGTTCCTCGTCAAACAGGAGTGTGTAAGCGGACAACCATAATAATTACCCTCAGCTCTGATTAGGGAAAACAATATTATGTTCATGGAATTATATTAGAAAAGTAAATTTGTTTATTTCTGACTCTATTTTTCAAATAATTAATAAAATATTAATGAGTTTTTAAAAAAAATCTCAGTAGTAGTACAAAGTCTGGAATTGTGCCCGATATATGGCGATAGGCTCACCGCCTATTACAATTTAACACCCAATTGTCACTATTCACAATAAGAGTCCCATGTAATAGGGTGTGGATTTGATTTGGGGATTGTGACGATTTTTTAATAACCCAGTAATACTTTGCCCGACCCGGGAATCAAACTTGAGACCCTTTACCCAGTAGTCGCACTTGCGACCACTCGGCTATTGAGGCAGTCCTGTAAGGCGACCTATTCTATTAAGAAAAAAACAATAGCACTTTTTAAAACAATTGTAAATACTTTCAAAAAAAAATCTCATTGCATCGGTCTCATTATTATATTGTCGCTGTATGCAATTACAGTACCTAAATAAAGGGAAGTAGGTTCATTGTTTCTCCTTCATCTTACCCACTGGGTTTGTTATGCAAAATAATGAATTCGTCAGCCGAATGGCTAGCTTGCATTAAGCTACGGAATCATACTTTGTTCTTAGGCTTTGAGGGTAGTACATGCTATGCGAATGCAATATTAAGATACATACATAATATCACGCCTTTTATCCCTGAGAGGATAGGCAGAGGTGCACATTACGGCACTTAATGCCACTGTACAGATTAGATATTATATATTAATATATTATACTAAATTAGATTAGTAGATTTCATTTGTGTCAGCTTGGAGTTGTCATGCTCACTCAAAGGTCTCATTGACGGTGGCGCGTGCAGTGGATCGCTCGATTCCCTACAATATGGTTGAGTTGGGCGGTGCTGGTGTACGTGTCATGTTCGTGAACGGGCGCCGTCAACTGGGACTGGTCAGCTCCAGACTGTATTATTGTCCTTAAGGTTATTTTCTTTTTTGATCACTTTGACTGGATTTTAGTGTTACATTGTTCTCGCACAATCCAAACAGCAAAACTATGTAACTAGTAAATTGTATTGTGAATCTGATTGAAAAAGATTAACCTATGGAGTTTCTTGCTCGTTCTTCTCCATAGGAATCTACGCCTTGGAATGAGCAAATAGCTTCACTTTCAATTTTTTTTTGACGTTCAAAAGTGCCATTCTGGCCTAATTGAAATAAATGATTTTGACTTTGACTTTAACTTTGAAAGTCAAAGCATTTATTTCAACTAAACCATAATTTGGTACTTTTGAAACGTCAACAAATATAAAATAAATAATAGTCTGTCAGTCAGTCCGTCAGTGAAGCTAGGTGAAGCTAGGTGCTCATTCCAAAATGTAGATTCGAATGGAAGAATTACGAGAAATAAACTCCATTCGTTACTCTTTTTAAGAAAATATGTTCTACAATGTCTCTGATACATATTTCAATACTGTACGCATATGTAAGATCAATGCAAAGACACGCTCGACGCATTATACTAATCATCATCATCAGCCTGTATTCGTCCACTGCTGGACATAGGCCTCTCCTATGGCACGCCACTGAGCTTGGTCTTCAGCTCTTCTCATCCAACCACTGCCAGCCACCTTGCAGATGTCGTCACTCCACCTAGCTGGAGGGCGCCCTACACTGCGTTTGCCCAGACGCGGTCTCCACTCTAGAACACGTTTACCCCAACGGTTATCGGTTCTTCGACAAATGTGACCGGCCCACTGCCACTTCAGCTTACTGATCCTTTGGGCTATGTCGATAACTTTGGTTCTCTGTCGGATCACTTCGTTTCGGATTCGATCCTTCAAAGAGACTCCGAGCATAGCCCTCTCCATAGCTCGCTGCGCGACCTTAAATTGGTGGACCAATTGCACTGTCAGTGTCCACGTCTCCGATCCGTATGTCATCATTATTATTTTATACTAATAACTTATTAAAATAAAAAAATAAAAATCTTATAGTCTAACATGGTGCTCACATATGCATACTGGCAATCCATAGAAATAGTGCTTCTATACAAGAAAAGGAAACTCTTTGTTTCAATAAAAAAATTCATCCTTCATCTAGTAATTTAAAGATTGGCGTGTAAAAGTGTTACTTTGTAACCTATTTGCAGATTTAAATATCATTTCATTTCATCATTTCATTACAAAATCATGCATACTTTATTTTAAAATATTTTAAGACGCTTGATCCAGAGGCCAGAGGGCTGGTCTGTTCCTCGGTCAGAGGTTACATTGCCATACAACGTGACAATGCTGCCCGCCTTCTGGGTACTTTTCCAATTGACGTCGATACGGACGAATTTTTTAATGCTCTCTGTATGTAGTACTTTTTACTTTCCTTTTATTTAATTTTTCCATTAGTTTTAGTGTGTCTTAAGTAATAGTTAATATTTATGTTTATCGTTGTCTGATTGGTGACTTGTTCGTCCGCGAGTCACTTCGTCGTCGGGGCCAGTAGAATACCAGCGCAAGGCCCTGTCTTGCACATGCTGAACTGGTCCCATTTCACCGCAGACTTGGGACCTATGCCTGGGACATTAGTAGATATATTTTGTAAATTCATTACTTATTAAACTTATGTGTAAAATCTGTATGTGTCACCTGTTTTTTAGCGTGTGAAATAAAGTCTTTCTTTCTTTCTTTCTTTCTTTCTTATTTTATTGAAGTTTATGTTATTTGGAAATTTTAATAAAAAATGGTTTATGTCCAAAATATATCAGATTAAAAGCATGCAAGATGTTATTGATTAAAAATAGTTTTGCTTGCTGAACTACAGCTGATTTTCGAATAATCATTATAGTAAACAAACCTGAGCTAGCCACTGCTGTTTATATAATCATCCGCCATTAAAAAGGTTCAGACTTATCAGAGAGCACACCCTCATAGTCGCATAGTTGACTCTAATGACATGTGCGGGAAGAGAAAAGATGACGAAAATACAATTTAGTTTTTATTTTTATTACATTTTCATCATCATCATCATCATCAACAGCCCACTGCTGAGCAAAGCCTCTTCTCACATGGAGCAGGTTTGAGCATATTAATACTCCACGGTTGCTCAATGCGGGTTGGCGATTACAAACAGGTTTCCTCACGATGTTTTCCTTCACCGTTTATCAGTGGTGTCTAGATAATCTTAGAAAGTACATATAACTCGGAAAATGTCACATTGGTACTTGCCGTTGGTAGGTTTCGAACCTGTACCATCATACATGAGAAGCGGGCGTCTTAAACCTTCGTGTCACCACAACATTTTTCATAACTTTTTATTACATTTTAGACTTAAAATATTTACCTACTTGTACATTTGTATCTGGTGTGCTCAGGCACCAACAAAATTACGTACAAGTTGTAAAAGAAATAAAATAACATTACTAGTTCTTTGTCCAAAGAATAAAAAACTCCCTGAATTTAAATTCTTTAGAATTTAGTTTCGAAAGTAGGAGCCATCGGTAGAAAGAGTTTAAGTAAGTGAGTTCGAAAAATTTCCTTTTTAAAAACTGTTCACAGTGAAATTGTGACAGCGCTTTTGTTCTGACACTGTTTGAAATTTGGTATTTTCGACCTTATATTACGTAGAAAACCACTGTTTTTCAGTTGTAGAATATGTAGTGTAGTATAGCTATATATAAATATTTGTACATATTATTTTATATATTTGCTTACATCTAGGTACGTATGTCCCATATTTATTAGTCTACTGTTAGTTGTGCATTACGAATATATTATAATATTTCTTCATTATATTTAACTAGCTTTTACCCGCGGCTTCGCTCGCGTCACAAAAAGATAAAAAGTAGCCTATGTGACATATACCAATACCTACGGCGCCATCTATACCAATAATTTCGTTTTCCCTCGAGAATATCCATTTTTCTGGGATTAAAAGTGCCCTATTATTTAATCCAGACTCCTAACTTTACGTCTGCAAAAATTGAAAACAATCGGTTTAGTAGTTACGGCTTGAAAGCGGAACAAACAAACTCACTTTCCGATTTATAATATTAGTAAGGATTAGTATGTATTGTGTGCTTGTATTGATTGATTGATTGTATGTCGTGGGTGCGATTAAAAACATACAAGTTCACATACACATCGCACCCATACCCGAAACAACAATCTGTGGATCACAAAGAGTTGTTCGTTGAATCGAACCCGCCTCTCGTTGCGCGGCAACCAATAACCCAGCCACCGCGCCAACTGTGCAGTCGAAAGTAGTCTTTAAAGATACATAACATAACGCCTTTTATCCCCGAAGGGGTATGCAGAGGTGTACATTATGCCACTGTACAATGTAACACCCACTTTGCACTATTTATGTTATGAGTTCCATGTAATAGGGGGTGAGCCTATTACCATATACCGGGCACAATTCCAGACTCCGTGCAACTACTATGATTTTTTTAAAAAACCCTGTAATATTTTGCCCGACCCGTGATTCGAACCCGAGACCCTTTGCCCGGCAGTCGCACTTGCGACCACTTGCGGTCAACGAGGCAGTCAGTCTTTTAAGATAATAGTATCAAATACCTGAATAGCAGATAAAATACATAGCTTATCCTGTAACACCAGGTTTACATTGGCAGAGGAAGTTCATTAATTCACGGTAGCCTATTTTGGCCGACTGGAGCCCAAACGTCGACTGAGCTCAAAATAATGAATGTTTTCATAAAGAAAATTAAACACGTATGATAATAATAGACTTATGTTTTATTATAAACACTTGGAAACGACTCGAAAATAAAATGACTGCTGATGAAATTTTAAATTTTGTTCATTCATATATAAGGGGGCTTGGTATTGTGCCTGATATTTTGAACTATGTGTAGGATTGTTAAATAAAATTGTTAATAATTTTGTCAAAAATTTAAAACCACCCTCTACACACTATAGATGCATTAAAGTGATTTGAATTTGATTGAAAAAAAAATGTATAATTACGAAAACACTTTTGTATTTATTGTTCTTCTAGACTTCTTTACTTATGTACTTCTAGAATATTCAGTTAAAATATTTGAATATTTACCCCAGTGACTATTTCATTTATCTTCTATTCCATGTTCAACTTAAGTGGAATGTTTTTTTGTTAATATGTCATCGAGTGATGTCGTGCGTCTTGGAATCACGTTAATTTGTGATCATTTCATGACATTTTGTCATTCATGTCATGTGCAGGCAGTTCATTTTTGTTCATTCAACGTGGGCGTGAGTGATCCCGTCTGTCAAAGTCCAATATCGTTGCATCGGTTCACTAATGAATTTATTCTGAACTCTTCGTTTCATTCTCATGTTCAGAGACGTATCTAACAATAAAAATGAACCGTCTGCTACCACCTTTAAGACTACTTTTTCATTACATGCCAGGCATGTCCTGGCTTCGGGCGCTATTCTCTTCGGGAGTTTTCTTAATTTTCATTTCGAAACAATTTTATCTTCACAATAATAGTTTGATTCCAAGGTCAGGTAACGTGTTTTTTGTTATAACACAGAATGTGGATTGCCCCATAAATGGTTACAGGGTTGCCTTTTGTGTTACATGAGACTGACAACCGGTATAGAGTGTGTGTTACATTCTATATGTTCACTTCTGTCTATCTCTTTAGAGCTAAAAATGTTTCGCTTTAACAAATAATTATCAAAATAGCTTGGTAATACTTCAACAAATCTAGATAACCAAACCAATCACCTACTCATACATCACAAAACGATGTAAATATTTCTACTTCGGAAGATGTGCACATGGAATTTTGACACTAAATTATGTTTGTGCAAAAGCTTTGGCGTCGGGCATCTGTCGGGCACGCTTCGTGCATACGATGGGCAAGCTTTGGGCACGTATTCAAGCTTTTAGACCTTTTGATCAAGCCTGCAAGATAAGAGAGATATGTAGATACATGAATGTACGAGTTTCTATACACTTGAGCTCCTGTTTCTAATTAAAATACACTCTCGTCGTGCCAAAGGATTTAATAGGTTTCTATTTCTGTTTTAGTAGACTTAAATTTACTGATATATTAGTGTGTTTTTGTGTATTTCCAATTAAAGTGCTTTAGTTACGATTGGGTTTACAGGGAAACGAAAAACTCATTTGAAACTTAAATTTTATGTTACACTCAGTTTTTTATGGAATAGGAGGCAATCGAGCAGACGGATCGTCTGATGGTAAGCGATCAGCACCGCCCATGGACATATGCAACGCCAGAGGAGCCTAAGGTGCACTGCTGGCCTTATAAAAAGGAATAGGCTGTTCAGTTTTCAATAGTTGTGTTGATTATAATGATGAACTAAGACAGTGATTTTTTTTTTATACTTTATAGGTCGACGTTTAACCACCATCTCGCCTGATGGTAAGTGATGATGTGGCCGACGATGGAGCACGCCTACCTATGAGCAACCTGTTCACTCGGGACTTGAAGACACCCAAGTCATATTTGACGGGAAACACAGCCTCTGGCAAGGAATTCCATTCCTTAGCGGTACGCATGAGGAAGCTTGACGCGAAACGCTTCGTTCGAATGGGTGGAATGTCCACCATATAAGGGTGGCGTCCCGCCGTTCGTCTAGTGGTACGGTGGTGAAATGGACTAGGGGGAATAAGTTTGTGCAATTCCCACGCACACTCACCGAAGTGAATATAAAAAAGATACCATAAGTTAGGCGTCAATTTATTTTATGCGTCCATTGTCATATTTCCATAGTTAGCCAATTTACATATAAATACCAGCAACAATTTCAAATAGGAAAAATGTTTTACAGTTCAAATACTTTAATAAAGTGTGTAACCTTCACCGTGTGAGAAGAGGCTTTGCTCAGCAGTGGGCATTTATAGGCTGTTGATGATGAATAAAGTGTGGGAGACCCATGCTTCGGTACGAATAGGCCGGGGCGATTCCACGGCCGTAAAGAATACTTACGTGAACCAACGCTTGCGTTGTGTTTCGTCGTGTGAGTGAGGTTACCAGAAGCCCGATAATCCTCAAATTCCTAATCCCCCGAAAGGCCGATAACGCACTTGTGATACCTCTGGTGTTTCGAGTGACCATGGGCGGCGCCAATTGCTTACCATCAGGTGATCCATCTGCTCGTTTACCGGCTAATTGCATAAAAAACTATACCTTGTGTTTGAGAGTCCAGGCGTAATAATAATAATTTCAAGGGTTTTTATATAAGAGAATAAAATAAAGATTTGTTGACGTATTCTTAGAACGCATGTTTTCAATTAGAAGAAAAACAAAAGACAAAGAAAAAAAATTGGAACATAAAAAATATTATAATAATAAACTTCATGAATGAGGTGGCGCAAAAGAGTTTTTGTTCCAACACCTTGTTTATTAATGGAACTAATAAACACCAAGGAAGAATTATTAATATTTATAATGTCTCATAAATTATTATTATAGATACATAATCTATAGAGTAATCTACACCAGTACTGTAACCGCTAGTGTAAGACGATACGACGTCTCAAATGTGCACATGTGATACAATTTGTATACAACCTTCGTGGCTTCGTCTCCTTGAATGTATCCTTTACATTTATTTGTGTATCGTGATCGGAAACATGACTTGTGAACAAGAAGGACTCGATTTCTTCGAATCCACAGGGTTCTGGGTTTGTGACGGTTTTTGAAGTTATCAATAAAAGCACGATATATCGAATTGTGTGTAGTATAAAGAGTAAAACATGTGTACTGCTATCTGTTCGTTGGGAGTATTACGCTCATATTTGTTGGGTAAGATTAAAACTATCTGTATTGAACTAACATTTGAATTATAGTATTTACAGATTAGTATAACTGAATACACAAAACAAACGAACACACAAACAAACAAGCAAGCAAACTCCTCACAAAGCCGGTGCTATCTCACAAAATAATGAACTCCTAAAACCGATAGGACACTTCATAAAGAAACCCTAACAACTTGGTCCCCCAAACGACTAAAGATAACAATATCTTTTACACATCGTTAAAACACAAAAGTCGGGTAAATACTACATCAAAAGAATATTATTCCTTATACTGGTAGACACTCAGACATTTTCAAAAGCCCCCCTCGTACTACATGACACTACAAAGAACTTGGGCCTTTGAACTAAATACCTAATTATGTGTGAATTTAAAATATTCAAATACCTTTGCGGAATGTATGTGGATAGTCGGTCATGTCCCAACCACCATCATATCTTGACCTCTCTCTAATATCGGCGTCCTTGTCATTCATTTCAGTTTTCCTATATTTACATCTCCCTCTTTTAACCCTTGGAGAGGTCAAGTTATTGTTTTAATTTTGAAATATTCTACCAAGTCTATTATTATTCTGTAGGGTTTGGAGTTTAATCTGATTGTTGTGGTATAAAGCTATTAGAAGAAAATGGATCTTTTGGTCGAGCGGGCTTTCAGAAATTGAGGACAATTTTGTTTATATTTGTACTCCAATCAGTAGATTGCTTAGCGCTACTTGTAGACAGAATATGATACCTCTTTAGGTAATGAATTGGGTAAACAAGAATGGGGGGTACAACATAACACACAGTTAACTTAAACTAGGACCGACATGGTCCTGATAACTTCAACCGGTCATTAAACCTAAGTTCAAATATTTGTACCGGCGCCAAAATCGTAACGGGCACCGAAAACCCGCAGTTTTAGTCGCCGAGCCTTTTAAGTCGACAAATTATTTCGTGGTTAATTTAACTTTGTACATTTTGTAAGTTGCAGACGGTGATCGTAATCAGAAGGAGACCAAATGGTACATTTTGAGGCAAAAACACAATTTGGTTTTGCCAAAATTGAGGAGCTTGTTTTGGACGTGGTCTCTTTTGATGATGTGTAATTTGGTGGTGTTTTAGTGTCATAATTATATTTATATTTATTGATCTGTTAAAATTATTATAACGCTCTACATAGGAGGATAGACAGAGTTAGAATTGCAAAAAAAATGGTAGTAGGTACAATCAATTTTAACTCAATTACTTACTATTAAGCCTTTGACTGCCAATAGAAAACTGATGAACGCAAATCCTCCACTAACGTCGCTCGGTCACTGGTGACCCCCACGGCGTTTAATGTGTTAAAACTACTATAGATTTTGGACTATTTGTAAAAATATAGCTTGTCTTTAAAATATAAAATATCAACATCTTTACATTTAACTCGTCGAGTACCGGTTTTGCAGACACAATTATAGAACAATAGGTTGCGGTCACCGGTGACCGCTTGGTGTTTGATAGTTTAATTGCCTCATTGGCCGAGTGGTCGCAAGTGCAACTGTGGCCAACTGTGGCCAAGGGTTCGATTCCCGGGTCAGGCGAAGTATTCCTGGGTTTTAAAAAAAATAAAAGTATTAGCATGGAGACTGGAAATGTGCCTGGTATATGGCAATATGCTCACTCCCTGTTACATGGGACCCATTACATAAATAGTGAAAAGTCGTTGTTATATTATATAGTGGTATTGAGTATCGTATTCTGTCTACCCCTTCGAGGATAAAAGGTTGTTATGTTATGCTAGATAGCATGTTTATCTCCATACTATTTCAGAACATACTATACAACAAATCAAATAAAGTATTTGGTAGAGACCAATAAGACCAAATTCGAAAATTCAACCCAGTAACACTGCTAAAGGCTAACGGTAAAACGAGAAAAAAGAAGTCTTCGGGGTAATAAATATCCCAAACTGCTCTAGGAGTCTTTAAATAAATCTAGCATGTGACATTTAACCCACTGTTTGCCGTACCGGGACAAATATTATGTCCTAATAGACGTTTTAAATTGCTTTTTAATCTTTAAAATTACCTTTGCAAATTGAGGGTGAAGTTTTTCTTTAAAAGTAGGCCCTCCAGGGATTTGTAAGTCGTGATCTATTGCGTTTTATATAGAATACTTTTTTTTTTAAAGGGGGAAAATCATCGAATGACTGCTCCCGCCTGGGTGAGGCGGGAGGGAGTGTCAGACTCTTACTGACTAAAAACCACCCCGTTCCTTCTCCTGCACGTCGAGCCGGAGCCCCGGTTACCCGTTAGGTTCTCCGCGACTATACAGAATACTAGCTTTTACCCGCGGCTTCGCTCGTGTGACAAAAGGATAAAAAGTAGCCTATGTGACATATACCAATACACACAGCGCCATCTATACATATAATTTCGTTTTCCCTCGAGAATATCAAAATTTTCCGGGATAAAAAGTACCCTAATATTTAATCCAGACTTCTAACTTTACGTCTGCAAAAATTCAAAGCAATCGGTTTAGTAGTTACGGCTTGAAAGCGGAACAAACTCACTTTCCGATTTATAATATTATATAGTAAGGACAATATAAATAAATATACATAAATAAGTTTTGTTTTAACGAGAAGATTGAAGTTTCGTCAGTTTTGCTGAGAGTGGTTCTAGATTCGTTTGTCTAATATCATAACATAACATCACGCCATTTATCCCCGAAGAGGTAGGCAGAGGTAGTACGTAGTATTTACTAGTACGTAGTACTAAATTCCACTGTACAATGTAACACCCACTTTCCACTATTTATGTTATGAGTCCCATTTAATAGGGGGTGAGCCTATTACCATATACCGGGCACAATTCCAGACTCCGTGCTACCACAGAAAATATTTTTTAAAGCCAATAATACTTTGCCCGACCCGGAAATCGAACTCGAGACCCCTTGACTGACTAGACCGCACTTGCGACCACTCGGCCAACGAGGCAGTCTTTAGCTAATTAAAGTACAGATCAATACATAATATAAAACAAACTCGCTATCCCTATGTATGCTTAGATCTTTAAAACTAGGCAACAGATTTTCATGCGGTTTTTTTAATAGATAGAGTGATTCTTAAGGAAGGATTATATGTATAATACATGCATATTACACCCGTGCGACGCGAAATTATTTACGTATTGTGAAGTTTAGGCTAATGGTAGTTAATTTCGAAATATCATCAGAAAATCTACTTACCATAATGAAAATATTACTCGTTCGGGTTATCGAATCGAATATTCCGGTCAGTATCTATTTATTCAACTAGCCCAGTGCCTTCGGCGTACAGTGATGAATGTCAATTAATGCGTTACATTTTCTATTGCACTATATATAATTATTGTAATGGATTCAATTTCATAATTAACAAATGAACCTTTATTTGATATCTCTTTTCATAATTGCATATGTAATTCCAGAATTTATTTATTGGATCAAGATAGTTACTTCTTATGCTATATTGAAATCATTATGAGTGAAGGCTCATATGATCTGTCCGTATAAGTAAGAAAATAAGGTTACGAAAAGTAAACATAAGACGTAAAACTGATGGTCGATGAGACAGATAAGTTCTAGTATGAAGACCCAGTAGCGGTAAGCTCAGACCGAAACATCTTGAACGACAATGTGGGTACAAGATGTCCAGTCGACCTGATAGACGTCGCAGGTCGCGCTCTCGATTTAAACAAACTATTACTTGAGTACAATAAAAATAGCCTATGTTACTCCTTAGTACGTCAGCCACCTGCCAATATAAGTCCCGTCAAAATTGGTCCAGCCATTTCAGAGATTAGGCAGTACAAACAGACAGACAGACACAAATTGTAAAAAGTGTTATTCGTGTATATGTATCGGATGTATAAAAGGCGGTTATTTTAATATTACAAATAGTTATATTTATTAGTCATCTATTTAATATTGAACTAATTTATTTTTCAATTTAATATTAACTATTACACAATTAAATATATACAATATAAGATAAAAATTAATATATACAACTTAAAATATATAAAAAAAAAATTAAAACTAAAATATTTACACCTTAATAAAATAATAATAATAAAAATAAATCATAAGGCATCAAAAAAAACATTTTCCTCAACACTACCCTCATATTACAAATAGATCCAATTTTATATAATTATCTGTATATACAAGCTGTATATACAATGACTGCCTCGTTGGCCGAGTGGTCGCGAGTGCGACTGCCGGGCAAGGGGTCTCGGGTTCGATTCCCGGGTCGGGCAAAATATTACTGGGTTTTTAAAAAAAAATTCTCAGTAGTAGCACGGAGTCTGGAAATGCGCCCGGTATATGGCAATAGGCTCACCGCCTATTACATGGGACCCATAACATAAATAGTGAAAAGTGGGTGTTACTTCTGTGTGCACCTCTGCCTACCCCTTCGGAGATAAAAGGCGTGATGTTATGATGTTATGTTACAAGCTAATAACTTCACTACTGTTTGACAAATAAGATTAGTATTAAAATCAAGAGCTGAACACAAAAATACTAAACAATCACAATATACATAAATCCTCTGTAGCAGCGCGACAGTCGCCGCGTCGCGGGTCGCGAAATGCTGCTCATGAATATGAGCCTCTAGCATGGCTTGAAACTAGTCGAGTTCCTCGTCAAATTATTACGTGTGTAAGCCTAGTTACTGAAAACAAAATAACATAAATCCTAGAACAAATCAATCGAAAATAAGCAAAAGCGCCATCTATGTAATGAAAAGGAAAACATGACCTAAAGCAATCGTTTTTATTTATCTCATACCATTTAACAAATTGTAAATAACGTACATAACATGCGTAATATCGTACGGAACCCATAAAACTAAAGTGTAATTGGGGGTCTGTTACGACGTTCAAAAAACCTTTTTTTGTTTGGTATTATTGTACCCGAAGTATTTTAGGGTTAATGGTATTTGCCGGACTGCTTTCATGATCCATTTCTGATCCTTAATTCTTTATTTTAGTAATTTGAAAGTGTTTTATATTTAGACTGAATCGTTGACGGTCGAATGCGAATGCTGAGTATAGTAATACCTCTGGAATTCGATTTCTTTTCGGTGAAGGTACACTAGCGTTATTACATTTTTGAAATTAACTTAACTTCACGCCTTTTATCCCTGTAGCGGTAGGTAGTGCATGTGCGTACCATGTAACACCCACTTTTCACTATTTTATGTTATGAGTCCCATGAAATAGCGGGTGAGTCTATTGCCATATACCGGGCACAATTCCAGGATCCGTGCTACTACTGAGATTTATTGAAAAAACCCAGTAATACCAATTGGGCAAACCCTACCCGGGAATCGAACCCGAGACTCCTTGCCTGGCTGTAGCACTTGCGACTACTCGGCCAACGAGGCAAGCATTTTTGAAATTATTAAGTGGTATCAAATAATATTGAGGTTTATTAATGAGAGGAGTCGCAGAAATAGCTGAGCATTATGGCAATGGCATGGGCAGTGTTTCCTTGTCTATGGTCCACAGATAATATTAGATATTAAATATTCTATCATTTCAGTAAAATAATAAGTCTGTGGACCATGGACAAGATCTCACTTCTTTTTAATTTTTTAGCTTTTATTTTTGTTTTCTTTTTTATTTTTTAAATAATTATGTTATGTGTGTCTTGCGCAGAAATAAATGGCTTTTCTTTCTTTCATAGAAATTGTGATTTTGAACAATCTATGGTAAAGGGATTGTGAACACTGTAAATAGTTAAGTAGGTATATCTCATTTATTTGCTAATGACAATGTGTATATGTATGGTAGATAATGGACTTCAGTTAGATAGGATTCATTACATACTTTTTTTTAAACTTTGCCCCACACTTGGATTTTCTCCTGTGTCGTGGGTGCGTTTGTAAACATACAAGCTCACATATACATGATACCCAGACTCGTAACAACAATTTGTGGATCACTCAAAGAGTTGCTCCGTGCGGGAATCGAATCCACGACACGTTACGTGGCAGCCGGTTGCCTAACCAATAATGGCCAAAAAGTGTTACACATTATACAAGGTGTAGTTTTGAAACAGTGTCATTTCTCGGGGTATGTCACAGAAGTCATAAAGGTTCAATGTAAGAGAAAATTTCGGGCCAATAGCTAAAAATACGGCTATAATAAATCATTTAAGTTCGACAGTATTACAGAATAAGCGAAAAAAATCTTTCTTATCGGAGTTTTATGGAATTAGGAATAATATCAATTACGTGTTTGAGTTTGTCTGTGTTAAGCCGCGTTATAAAGCTAGTTACAAGACGGCGGCGTGTACTTCGCACTTACAGATTTCCATAATTTACAGAAAAATGAAAAATATTTACCTACAATTTTTTTTATTGATTCGGACTCAGAATCGATAGCCGAGTTACCTCCTAGAAAATGACGAGGCTTTAAAACAACACCTTGTATGAACTCTTCTGCTTATCCCTTCATGAAACAAAATTAAAAATCGCACTGAGTTTGGTCCTTCAACCCACGCGGTAATTTAATGGACTTTTTATACCGGGTAACACATACCCACCTTTCATTAAAGTTGGGTAAACTCATCAATATACTGCAAGCGCTGGATATTTAACTACACCAGCGAAGTAATTGTCAGCTGAAATATTTATTGCGGGTTCGAATCCCGGGTTGGTCCAGTGATTTATAGAGTACCCGGAGCGTCTGGGATTTTTGAACACTGTTTTTAATGTAAAAGAATGAATTGGTTGCGAAAAGGTTTCCAGGACTTTTTCTTTTTTTTGCGGTTTTGTTCCGCCGGTTGTAAGCGAGAGTGCTGAAGGTTTTTGGTTACATCTCGAAGTTCAAAAAATGCTACTTCTATTTTATTATGGAATTAAAACTACTGAGCAGTATTTGTATTCATGATAACCAAGGACCTCCAATGATTAGTCATATATTGAATCTTAATAAAAAAAAATAAGAATCTGTTTAAATGTGGGAGAGCCATGTTTCGGCACGAATGGGCCGGCTCGACCGGAGAGATACCACGGCCGAGCAGAAAACCTACGTGAAATAACTCTTGCGTTGTGTTTCGTCGTGTGAGTGAGGTAACCGGAGGCCCAATTACTCCCCAGTCTCGTGATTCCCCGAATCCTCTACAATCCTCAAATTCCCAATTCCCAAAAGACCGGTAAAGAAGCTGCTCGTTTACCGGCTTATACCATAAAAAAAGCGCGAATTATGTAAAAAAGCGCACTATAAACTGTCTGATTACATTGAAGATAAGAATGCTCGGCAGCATGTTGGCTTGGCTAGACAATACTCAATACACTCAGTAATTGCTCATCCTCTAAGAATTCGTATCAATTCCAATGTAATCCAGATATGTTTTAATAATAACTATCGTGAGTCATACTAAATTAATTATAACAAATGTGTATAAAATAAATGAATAAAATATAAAAAAGTGAGAAATACTAAACCGCAGTTTGTAGTAATCCAGATATTTTATGGCATCGAACATTTCTTTTTGTTTTTATTTGAAAGACTTCATCAAGGACTGCCTTATTGGCCGAGTGATTGCCTCATTGGCCGAGTGGTCGTTAGTACGACTGCCGGGCAAGGGGTCTCAGGTTCGACCCGGGTCGACAAGTACTACTGGGTTTTTTTAAAATCTCAGTAGCACGGAGTCTGGAAATGTGCTCGCTATATGGCAATAGGCACACCTCCTATTACATGGGACTCGTAACATAAATAGTAGAAAGTGAGTGTTACATTTAACAGTGGCATTAGATGCCGCAATGTCCACCTCTGCCTACCCCTTTGGGGATAAAAGGCTTGATATTATATTATGTAAGTCCTCTTAAATATTTTTTTAAAATAGAAAACACTCAAAACTTTAATAATTTATATGAGTACAATTTCGAATGCTACTTATTTGTGGTAATCCGATACTATGGAGGTTTTACAAACCCAGTCAATAATAATTAATGGACAGTTACCGATAGTATACGGTGACACATCAAGCTATACATAACCAGTATAATTCGACCGTTGAATGTGTACAAAGATCATACAGTACGAGATCATGATAAACTGGTTACGTGTCGCTTTATGTGTAGCGTGTAAATGCAAAGTCATTATCTGTTGCGAGTAATTTGAAAATGCATTTTTTATTTAACTCGGATTAAATCCTAGCTTTGTTTGAATTGTGATTGTGAGTAATGAGGTTCAGGGAGCTTCCTCTTGAATCCAATTCCGATCGATTGACATTGGTATTGTGAAATTTCGTACTCTTGAGTTGCAACACTAGCGCCTATTGCATCCGTATTGCGTGGATTTTATCTAAGGAACTAAATAGTATTGAGTTTGGCTTTATATTCCGTACTCTAAATGCTATTTTAACAGCTGAGTTATATGTTGTATAGTGTTGACTTTGGATAATGGGGTAGACGACTAATTTTTATTTTAATGTCCGTCTGGTAGATTATTTAAAAACATTAGACACGTATTTTTTATTTTCTTACGGAAACGAATAGTTTCGAAGATATATTGATTTGAAATGTCGCGTGACGTCACTTCTCAGTACATTTTATACTAAGAAATGACGTTTTAGCCCCCACTCCTAAACTTTGATTCGTTTTATCTAAGTATTGTTTTATTATACAACAAAATAAAAAAATACGTGTCTAATATTTTTTTATTACCTAAGTTACGGACTAATTATATTTTTAATTTTCATACCCTGTCATCATCCCCATTATTGGGTTTTTATTGGATTGAAATTGCATTGACATTGAGATTGGTTTCAAGAGTAAGCACCCAGGACTCCGCTTCGTGGTAAAAATTGTGATTTTAGGCGCCTCAACAACTTGTTTCTAAAAGAAAAAACAGAAGTGTTTCTTATGGTGATTGTGTTTTTTTAGTTGTATTGTTATTAAGGAGTTAAATAGGGCTTTGAGCTCCATTAAGGCCTACGGTCCACGTTGCGTCATTTCACTAATACATGCATTCGTCAAAAACGATAGGAGATGGACTTAACGCTGCCACTTTGTTGACAGATATCATTGTTAACAAGAGGTAAGCATTCGTCATTTGTAGGCCGCCTATTTGTGAAGGATTCATGCATTCGTCAAATGAGTTAAGCACCTTAAATTATGAATTTGGGTTATTAATTGAAATGATTTTTGTGTGAAATAATTTGGCTAGAAAATCATTAGTACATAATTATACCTATACTGACTTCGCGGTTGAATAATGTACACTGTAGTTAATAATCATTTTTAACCGACTTAAAAAAGGAGGAGGTTTTCAATTCGACCTTATATTTGCTTTTTTTCTTGTAATCGACTATCTTGTAATGTATGACTGTAATGTATCTACGACTAAAATGTAATATGTCTATGACTATGATATCAACGTAAATATTGTATTGTAATTATGAAAATTATTATATGGTGACTTTAATTTGAAAATTTTTATAATTTGCACGCTTGCTCGCAGGCAGAATACAATGACTTTGAGGCTGTAAGATCTTCCTTTGTAAATATGTATTCTTGCAAATAAATGAATTTGCATTTGAATTTGACACTTCACTCTGTTCTCGATATTACCAAAAAATATATCGCTCAAATTCAATTAACATTACTTTTACTCTATTCATAGTCTTAATAGTTTATCGACACATAAAATAATCTTATAGTCTGTCCCTCTCTTAAGTCATCCGGGAGCAACTATCAAAGCCGACCTTACGTATCTCCTCACTTAACTCTGGTTCATGGGTCAACATAATTAAATTAATGGTTACAACCTTTAATGTTCGGAGCCTAAAGACCAGCCGAGGATGTTTAGAGCTAGAAGTTCTAGCATAATTTTACTGTAGGGGTTTTTTATCACGCCTACATAACGTAACATAACATCGCACCTTTTATCCCCGAAGGGGAAGGCAGAGGTGCACACAGAGGTAACACGCACTTTTCACTATTTATGTTGTGAGTCCCATGTAATAGGGGATGAGCCTATTGCCATATACCGAGTACATTCCAGACTCCGTGCTACAATTTTTTTTTGTTTTTTTTTTCTGCTGTTAGTGTTTTAATTGATAGAAACGATAAAAGTACAGTCATAAATAATAATGAAGTTATAGTTTCAATACTTTACAATTTTTGCTGACATGCGCCGCGATGCTAATTATGTATAAAATTAAAATAATCCTGTACAGTTGTCTGTATATTTACTATTTGAGGTTTTGAATTGATCAGAAAAGTGGTATATACTAGTACTTACACTGAAAAAAAATCTTTTAAATAGTTATAAATTTGGCTAGCGTGACAAAAACATTTAAATGTACATATATAAGTGATTTCATGATCTAATATTATCGATTAGGTACTAGCGACTCGCCCTAGCTTCGCACAGGTACAATATGCATGTATTATACAAATAAACCTTACTTAAGAATCACTCTATTAAAGAAAATTGCATAAAAATCTGTTGCGTAGTTTTAAAGATCTAAGCATACATCGAGACAGACATACGGCGGATAGCGACTTTGGTTTATAATATGTAGTGATAAGAAAAAAATACCTTAGGGATAACACAGTAATTTTTTTATAGGTCGATTAAAAAAGACTTTTCGACTTCGATGCTGGATAAAGATAATATTGAAATGCAGATACACATACCGGGAAGTCGACGTCCAAATGACACCAGGGAATCGTCAAGGTTCCAACAGTTATGAATGAATGAATGAATGAATGAATGAATGAATGAATGAATGAATGTCATTTATTTCTCAGTACATGGTGCACACAGATCTTAAAATTAACAAAGTTCCACACATACTACCGTTACCGGTGTAGAAATATAAAATTGTATTAATTTATGTCTAATTAAAGAACAATTATATTAAAATTAGTATTATTATTATTGATAACAATTCAAATAAATTAAAACAGGTAAAGTCAGAAAATAAATTAGGAATGTCAATAAAATTAAGATGTCATGAAGAAATTATCAGAAACAGTTACTGGCACTGAGTGTACTATTATTTAGGATAACTTTTAGAACTTTATCGATCATCTAGTACCATTTGGACGTCGAATTGGGATGAAAACAGGGTATGAAACTTAAAAATCTTATTAGTGCGTCAGTTAGGTAATGAAAAAATATTAGACACGTATTTTTTTATTTTGTCGTATAATAAAACAATACTTAGATAAAACGAATCACAGTTTAGGAGTGGGGGCTAAACGTCATTTCTACGTATAAAATGTACATAGAAGTGACGTCACGTGACATTTCAAATCAACATAAAGTAAAAAATACGTGTCTAATGATTTAAAATAATCTACCTGAAGAACATTAAAATAAAAATTATGCATCTACCCTATTCACACACTTTGTATACAATGTAAAACTCATTTTTGCCACATCAATTACCATTGTCTTGTGAACCCCACATCCCACACAATTTTCAGACTACTATTAAGACATAGTTGAATTACTGAAAAAACATCCATTATCTCCTATACCTGACGTAGTGGGTACGATTCTCACTCAACCAAATTCCTTGCTCGCAACCACTAGATCAATGAGTTAACCATAAATAAATTCAATTATAATTTAATACTTCGACTAATCTTCCATTCCCTGTAAATCTATGTAGCACCCTTAGTTAAAACTATTCAAGCCGGTTTGACGGCGCTGTAACTAATATATCATATGAGCTCTATTTATTCATAGGTGAATAAACGGCATCCGGGCTATCCCATTATTTATCCGGGATAAGTACGGATGAGGGTCACAGGTTATCCAGCCGTGTGGCAGGTTTATCCGGAATAGGGTGCCCAAAATCGTTTGTGATTTTTTTTTCTTCTGGGCTTAGTTCCTGATGCTGGTACCATATGTAGTTGTCTTGACCGCTGTGGTTATTAGACCAGATATCTGAATGTGATGGAAGGTAGAAAATCTTGCAAGGATCAGAATATTTGATGAGCTGTAGTTTTGAAACTACACTTTGGAACGAGCAGCGAGTACCTAGCTGTACTGACAGGCAGCCTAACGGACAATTCAATTTTGACTTTTCAAAAGTACCTAATTAGGGATTGATTGAAATAAATGCTTTGACTTTGGGCATACTCTCGTAGGATTTTTTTTAAAGGGGAAATCATTGAATGACTGCTCCCGTCTGGGTGAGGCGGGAGGGAGTGTTAAAAAGTAGACTCTTACTGACTAAAAACTACCCTGTTCCTTCTCCTGCGCTTCGAGCCGGAGCCCCGGTAACCCGTTAGGTTCTCCGCGACTCTGAATCGGCGTCGGCCCTATTGGGCCCCACCCGTGGTGGTCTGATGGCTCTTTGAGGCGCGCGCGGAACGCGACGCGCCGTACGCTCGGGTACTGTCGTAGGATAAAGATGCAGCTCTATTTGAAAATGTAGCTTTTGTCTTCAGATATCTTCTTTTCTATGCTCATTATGTCCTATGTTAGTACCTATTTGAAAACTATCTACATGGGATGAAGAATAAATATCTAAAATAGTCGACCTTGAAAAAAGGTGGGTACCAACTCCATTAGGACCTTCTCCTGTACCGTGAGTGCGTTTACATATATACCATTTAACAAACAAATGACACAAAGTGTTGCTCCGTGCGGGAATTGAATTCGCTACGTCATGCCGCAGCTGGTTGCCCAGCGACGGTGCCAACCGCGCAGTCATATGCCAGTTACATTCTCATTCCTCAATAACAAAATATTGTTATGACATGATATCACACTATCCAAAAAACTTTAAGAAATAGCTAACATTTATAAAACACCATTCCCTCGAAGATTCCCTGTTTAGTATCCACAAAATTGAAAAGTTCCCACGGGCTGTCAACGGTCAACGGACGGAGCAAAAGTTGTATTCAAATCTTAAAACCAGGGGAGTTTAAGTGATAATTCTTGTAGTCTATCATTACACAATAATCAAAAGACCCTATTTCTTAAAATTATACATATCTGTCTGCGTGACAATTTGTTGATTACGACAACGAAAACAAAGAACACAAACAAAGAAATTTTACTAAATCTTTCTACTTTAGTGTAAACTTAGACGAAACTAGTCGTGTAATTAATGTTTAAAGCCCAATTTATGACTATTTCAAGCTTAAATAACTAAAAACTTGGATCTAGTCATTTCTTTGGCACCTACCTCCTACCTACATTCATAAAAAAAAAATAAAAATCATCATACCAATATTAATTAAACATTTCAAATTTAAACCTGTCCTTTTCCTTATTTTTCTTTCCTGTCTTGTTCTTACAGATATAATATACCAACTTCTCTCATTTCAAGTCATCTTCCCTGTCTTTTTGCTGTTCCTTTTTCTTTTATTTCAGAGTATCATCCCTATCAGTATGATGACCAGATCGAAGGAAATGGAGTGCAAACTGAGAGCAGCGCTAAAGGAATTGGAGTCATCCAAGCACCTGTGTAACCAACTGCTACAGGAACGGGACGATAGTGAAGTGGAAGTGACAAATATTATAAATAAAAACACTAATCTTAAAACTGAATTGGCTGAACTTCATATGTGTCACACAGACCTACTTGAACAACATGATATGCTACTCAAAAAGGTTACTACCTTCCAGCAGTGCACTGACACTCATGAACATGCTCTAGCACGTATATCACAATTGGAGTATGAATTAAGAGAAGCCTACAAAACAATACATACATTAGAGGCGTTTAAACACTCAGTAATGTCGGACAAGACTCAGAGCTTATACGAAGAGTTAATTGGGAGTGGTTCTGGTGACACATGTGAGCCGGCCATTACAATAGACTTGACTGGCGATGATCCTGTCACTGTATCAACCGCATGCACCATGCTAAACAGCCACAACAAAATTAAAAAGTACATTAAACTGAATAAGACAATTAAAAAAATTAAAAAGAGGCACAATCTATCTAAACTAAACTTAAATTTAAGAAAACAAAAAGTTAAACTAGTTAGTGAAATTAAATCTTGCCATAATGAATTAGAAGAAAGTAGGGCTGTATATGACTTGGACATCCAAACTCTTAGACAAGAATTGTTACAGAGAGAATTATTCCTAAACCAGATGTTCCAAAAGTATGAATCCGCCCAATCTGAGATTAATAATCACATGATTGAAGCAGGTAAACTAATAGACTTAGTAACTTACAGTGCTGAGAGATATGAGTCTTTAGCTAATAACCTTTCTTGTAGTTGTACTCACACCCTGCCTCCTGAGCTGGAACACAATATTATACCTGTATCACATACGGTCACTCAACCAGTAATGACCAGCAATGCTAGTGTGTTCACTGACTCCATAGGAGCAGGTATTGGGTCGCTCATTTCAAATTGCCTCAATTATAGTATAACAAATTACTGTTATAATAACATAAAGTTTGGTCAGATGATACAAAAAATAAAACAACAATGTATCACACAAACTCAGCCGGTAGTGTTGTTGATGGGTGATAGTACTGGAGTAAAGAAGCGGGATATAGTGGATGGTGTCAATGCTTTATTGAAACTAAAGATAGGAAACATAATAATGTGTGCTTTTCCGTATTCTGACAATTTGACAGAATCACAAAATAAAAATATACATTATTTAAATAATTTAATATTTATGCTGACATGTTGTCATAAAGACAAATTATTATTTTTTGACACTAACAAATTTGTTAGTGGTTTTAATTTGACCAAGGAATACATGTTTATTCCTAGAAAATGTAAAGTTTTACTTGCTAGTTTGCTAGCAAATAGTATTAATTTAGTTTATAATAGTTTAAGTGACGGATCTATATTATGTAGACAATCTAATAATATAGAGATTAGCTGTACTTATTATGATAGTACGAAAGAGACTCATGATTTGATGACAAATGTGGGTACTCTGGATAACTTTTTAAACTGAATAATGAGACAACAGAGGATAAACAATTAAATACTACAAATGTTCCATGCATTGTAAAGGTATCTTCTGGCAATATATTTAAGTCTAAATCTATGAAAGTAGTACATAAGAAGAAAAAACAAGAAAAGTTGTTAACATTGTTTAATCAAAATATGCAGGGCTTTTCATCAAAATCTCTAGAAATTGAATTATTTTTAGAAAAAATTAATTATGATATTGTTTGTATTACTGAACATTGGCTGAAGGATTATCAAGTAGAATCTATAAATTTTAAAAATTATTGTGTTGGAAACTATTTTAGCCGTCAAACAATGATACATGGTGGTAGCCTAATTTTAGTTAACAATTCAGTGAAATATAAAGAAAGACAAGATATTACATTATTGTCAATAGAGCACACAATAGAGTTGTCCTGTGTTGAGCTGGATAAGCATATTGTAGTCTGTGTTTATAGACCTCCTATGTTACAAAATTTTAATAGTTTTAGCTCCGTAATGGAAGATGTACTGCACAAAACGTGTTCTAGTAGTAAATGTACCATAATATGTGGCGATTTTAATGTTGATTTCTTGGAAAATAACTCTATTTGTACTAACTTATTAAGTCTCTTCAAATCTTTTGATTTATCTAATGTTTTCCTTGAGCCCACCCGTGTAACATCCACCACGGCAACATGTATAGATAATATTTTTTGTAACTGTGATTATTTACATAAAGATGTTGTTAATAAATTATCATCTGATCACAGTGGGCTGACAGTCACCTTTAACACCATCACAACTGTTCAAAAAAGTGAAATTATGTTTAGACAGATCTCAAATAAAAAAATTGAGTCATTAAATCATAATTTAAAAAATGATTTATGCGGTCAAATGCGTGATAGTGAACACCCGAGTGAGATTTACGCCAACCTATTGTCAATTATTAAAACTCAATTTGATAAATTATTCCCTGTAAAACGAAAAAACATTGAATGTAAGTTGGTATTCTGTGACTGGGCTACACCAGGTATACGCATAAGTAGGGAAAGGTTATTTGAGCTTTACGGTATGAAACCATTTAATCATAGTGAGGCTTTTCACATTTATGTCTCCAAATATTCGAAAACGTTTAAATTAGTTTGCAAGCAGGCTAAAGCACTTTACATTACTAATAAAATTAAGACTGCAGAAAATAAAATAAAAACTACCTGGAATATAATTAATAACGAGACAGGTAGAAATAAATCCCGTAATGCTGAATTTAATCTAAATACTGCGAATGGACACATCAATTCAAATTTGAAAGTTGCCCAGGAATTTGAAAGTTTCTTTAAAAATATTCCGATAAAAACTACGGAAGCATTGAAATCATCTCCGACTCTTTCCGTCGAACTTCTTAAAAGTAATATCAAGGAGTGCCTTTCTGAGTTTCGATTTCAATACACAAATCCCCAAGCAGTAATTAAAGCGTTCAAAGAGATCAAAGTTAAGTCTACTGAAGATCTCTGGGGAATGTCTGTTAGGGTGTGTAGGTCTTTTATAGAGACTATAGCGCCTCATTTAGCTTTCATTTTTAATAAAAGTGTAGATCACGGAGTTTTCCCGGATTTAATGAAACATAGTAAAGTAGTTCCATTGTTTAAATCCGGTGATAGTGCAGAACCCAATAACTATAGGCCGGTCTCTATTTTACCAGCGCTCAGCAAAGTGTTTGAAAGGCTGATGCTTTCTCAGATGTTGCGTCACTTTAACATGAATTCTATCTTTCATGATCAACAATACGGATTCACCAAAGGTCGCTGCACTACTGACGCGGGAGTAGCTCTAATTAAGCGGGTGTTCGCCTCTTGGGAAGAAGCACGGGATGCCATCGGCATATTTTGTGATCTATCGAAGGCATTCGACTGTGTTGAACATGAGACGCTATTGCTGAAGCTGAAACACTATGGCATTCGGGGGACGTCGCTAAATCTGTTGAAATCATACCTTCAGGATAGGCAACTTAAAGTACAAGTAAATAAAGTAAATTCACAGGGTGCTAGCATATCTATGGGTGTACCGCAGGGCTCGATACTAGGTCCATTCTTATTTTTAGCGTACATAAATGACTTGCCCCATTTATTTAAAAATGAACCGCAGATGGTATTATTTGCTGATGACACTTCATTAGTTTTTAAAATTAATAGACGCACAAATAGTTATGACGACGTAAATAATGCCCTAATGCAAGTTCAAAATTGGTTTACATTAAATAACTTAGTACTAAACAATAAAAAGACAAAATGTATTAGATTTGTTTTGCCAAATGTTAAAAGCAACGAATGTGACATATTACTGAATGGTGAGAAATTAGAGTTTGTAAAAGAGACAACTTTCCTGGGAATTACTGTAGACGACAAATTGCAATGGGGTCCTCACATTATATCATTAGCGGGACGATTGAGCTCTGCAGCTTATGCTGTCTGGAAGATACGACAGTTAACTGACATTGACACGGCAAGACTGGTGTATTTCAGTTACTTTCATAGCATTATGTCGTATGGCATTTTGCTGTGGGGACACGCTGCTGACATTGAATCTATTTTTATCTTACAAAAGCGCGCCGTCAGAGCTATCTACAATCTAGGTCGTCGCGAATCTCTCAGAGAAAGGTTTAAGGAGATCAACATTATGACCGTTCCATGTCAATTTATCTATGAAAACATCATGTATGTTAGGAAAAACCTACAGTTATTTGGTAAAGTGTCTGACAGACACCACTATCAAACTAGACATGGGAATAGATTAAGTCAGCCAATTTCGAGATTAGCGAAAGTAAGTAAATCGTTCATGGGATTCTGTGTTAAATGTTATAATAAGATACCAGGCGATGTACAACAACTAAATGAATCCAAATTTAAATTGTGTATAAAGAAAACTTTATGTAGACAAGCATATTACAAACTTAATGAATATATAGAGGATAAAAATGCTTGGATGCAGGCTAGTCCGGCTCCACAGGATAACTAAAAACACTGTTGTTTTAATGAAATCGTAAATAATACAGCTATATTGCTAAATTGTATATTTTTTTTAAATTATATAACCAATGTAAATGTGAGAGCCCTGTAATTAACTTAATATTAAATTAGATTAATAGAAGTCATTTGTGTCAGCTTGGAGTTGTCATGCTCACTCAAGGGTCTCATTGGCGGTGGCGCGTGCGGTGGATCGCTCGATTCCCTACAATATGGTTGAGTTGGGCGGTGCTGGTGTACGTGTCATGTTCGTGAACGGGCGCCGTCAACTGGGACTGGTCAGCTCCAGACTGTATTATTGTTCTTAAGGTTATTTTCTTTCTTGATCACTTTGACTGGATTTTGGTGTTACATTGTTCTCGCACAATCCAAACAGCAAAACTATGTTACTAGTAAATTGTATTGTGAACCTGATTGAAAAAGAGTAACCTCTGGAGTTTCTTGCTCGTTCTTCTCCATAGGAATCTACACCTTGGAATGAGCAAATAGCTTCACTTTTAATATTAATTTTATTTTGAAGTTCAAAAGTGCCATTCTGGCCTAATTGAAATAAATGATTTTGACTTTTTTTTACTTTTGAGTACTTTTTCCCGTTCATCCTGATCCTGAACACTATTAAAATTCCTTAGCAAGATCGATGTCGGTAAAATAGCTATTATTCTTCTAGGAATACGATTTAAAAGTATAATCCTTCGAGACGTTTCTGTTTTTATCAGATAGTTGTGGTAATAGATTTTGAGAATAAATGCTGTTAGTGTTAGAATATATTTTGTGGAAATAAATTATTATGTCAAAGTCAAAATCATTTATTTCAATTAGACCATAGAGGCACTTTTGAACGTCAATAAAGAAAATTAACAAGTGAAGCTATTTGCTCATTCCAAGGTGTAGATTCCTATGGAGAAGAACGAGCAAGAAACTCCATAGGTTACTCTTTTTCAATCAAGTTCACAATTCTCCAGTTACAGTTTTGTTGTTTGGGTTGTGCGAGAACAATGTAACACTAAAATACAGTCAAAGAGATCGAAAAAAAATAACCCTAAAGGACATTAAAAAAAAAGAAATATACAGTCTGGAGCTGACCAATCCCAGCCAGTTTCAAGCCATGATAGAGGCTCATATTCATGAGCAGCATTTCGCGACCCGCGACGCCGACGCGGCGACTGGCGCTGCTACTCTTGGCTTAAAACTACTCGAGTTCCTCGTTAAATTATTACGTAACTTAGCCGAAAACATAATAATTTATTTAGTATGTCTCACGAAAGTTACAATACAAATATTTTGTGGAACTTTAGAATAGTAACTTTAATAATATTGTGTAATTATTTGAAAACGACTACTGAGCTTGGAATCCAAGGCTAATCTCTGGATCTTATCTGTTTAAGCGATTACGTACATTCCAAAATTTCGTGTAAAAATGGAGTATTTAGAAATTGTAATAACAAAAAAATTTCAATGTAATAACACTGAGAGTTATGATAGAATAAGAATAAATTTTGTTATCTTTTAAACATTGCCCCACACTGGGATTTTCTCCTGAGTCCTGAGTGCGTTTACAAACATACAAGTTTACATACACATGATACCCAGACCCGAAACAACAATATGTGGAGCACACAAAAAATTGTTGCGGGAATCGAACCCGCTACATGTTGAGCTTTAGTCAGTTACCCAGCCTCCGCACCAATCGAGCCGTCAACTGCACTATTGGAGAGCATTTGTACCATAAGCAATATTTACCATACTCTTTGTAAAAAAACTTCATCATCATCAACAGCCTATAAATGCCCACTGCTGAGCAAAGCCTCTTCTCACACGGAGAAGGTTTGAGCATTAATCACCACGTTTGCTCATTACGGGTTGGCGATTTCAAACTTATAAATAGAAATTATAAGTCCAGGTTTCCTCACGATGTTTTCCTTCACCGCTTGTCAGTGATGTCTAAATAATCTTAGAAAGTACATATAACTGGGAAAACAGTCACATTGGTACTTGCCGTTGGTTTTCGAACCTGCACCCTCATGCATGAGAAGCGGGCGTCTCAACCTCCGGGCCACCACGACATCAATGAAAAAAGTAAATTTACATTATTTTACAAAACCAATCCTACCAAACAACAAAACACACCCTACGTAAAAAATTAAAACACCTTAGATCACCATTTAAAGCACCATTCGACATTAATACTGTTAATTTAAATTAATGGCGGCCTTCATTTCCCGTACAGATATGTGATTAACCAAATGCCTCATAAAGGAAGTCGCCGTTAAATAAAATGGTCAAAAAGGGACCATAAACAGGGCCTTGAATAACACATTACCGATAATGTCTGTCAAAACACTTAGTAGGTTTTAAGAGGTACAATTAAAAGCGTTTTACATTCAATTAAGACGCCTCTTAACGTCCTAACACAATGTGGGGATTATTAATTTATCTTCTTTGTTGGTCGTCTGTCTTGTATGTTAGTCGAAGTTTGGTTCAGCGTAGAGAAATTTATGATTACTAGGTATGTTAAATGGTTAATAAACTAATAGAGCTTTTCTCAGTATTTTCACGTGAGCAACTAGCCATTTTTAGTTAATTTAATTTAATATATTGAAGTGATACCACGGCCTCATAGAAAACCGACGTGAAACAACGCTTGCCATTGTGTTTCGTCATATGAATGAGGTTACCCGTGTTGAGGAAGCGAAAAAGGTATGTAAGAATTGTAGCAATTGGCGTTTCATAGTCTCTGTCTAACCCCATGGGGTTAGGCTCTCATGAGAGACAGGCTTGAGGTTATATATGTATTATTATGTATGGTTAGTTTCAGCAGGAGGATTCGACGCCCGCGCGGTCGAATTAAACATTATTTATTTATTAATATTAAATTAGATTAGTAGAATTCATTTGTGTCAGCTTGGAGTTGTCATGCTCACTCAAAGGTCTCAATGGCGGTGACACGTGCAGTGGATCGCTCGATTCCCTACAATATGGTTGAGTTGGGCGGTGCTGGTATAAGTGTCATGTTCGTGAACGGGCGCCATCAACTGGGACTGGTCAGCGCCAGACTGTATTATTGTCCTTAAGGTTATTTTCTTTTTTGATCACTTTGACTGGATTTTAGTGTTACATTGTTCTCGCACAATCCAAACAGCAAAACTATGTAACTAGTAAATTGTATTGTGAACCTGATTGAAAAAGAGTAACCTATGGAGTTTCTTGCTCGTTCTTCTCCATAGGAATCTACACCTTGGAATGAGCAAATACCTTCACGTTTAATTTTTTTTGTTGACGTTCAAAACTGCCATTCTGTCCTAATTGAAATAAATGATTTTGATTTTGACTATGACTTTGACTTTGACTTTGACTTTGACTTTGATGTTTAAAGTAAAATCAACGTTGTTTCTTATAATTTTAGGACCACCACGATCAACTTCATCCCATTATGAGACATACAAAACAAGTATTACCATGAGGTAATTAAAGGTAATGAGATTCCTCATTATCTCCAATTCCTTCTTCTGTACACTAAAACTTCCTCACGATCACGAGTCACTCAAATTTCGTTAGAAATCCTTTCTAAACTTCAATTATCACATTTAAATAAAACGAACACGACCAGCTTTAGACACATATACTAATTAGATATTAAGCCCATACTCCTTTCTCTGAAAATACGAATAACCTGCTAATGCAACATGGGGAAAATGTTACCTTACGATTACGATATACTTTAAACCGGGTTTTACTGAAAATCCTTCAAAAACCTTTCTCAATTTATATTATTATCTGTTAGCAATTATTACTGTAAGCTTGGATTATGTACTCTAACGCCCCATTAAGTGGGGTAACTGAACTAAACGGGCCTTTAGACTGGCTTGTTCTGAGGTAAGCAGAGCTTAAGGTATCTTGGATGTCTTTGCAAGATTCTGTTTTTCAATTTCTTGTGAGTTTGTGGCTGTATTTATTTATGTTGAGGTTTCAGTTAGTGAAAGTAATACTTTGGGACTTATGAGGCAAATGTAATCAAAAGTTAGTATTGTGGGCGAACGGACAGGTCAAAAAATTATAATTTAATATGTATGTAAAACAAAATAACATGTCTGGACTCGTTTATCAGTAAAATAACTAGGCAGTCTTTCTAAATGACAGAATCATTTATGGCACAACATGTACAGAACTCGATATTACTTTCTGAAGTGACAACTGAATTTATAAAATAACTAAAGTATGGTATTGTAGAAGATCGTATTGTTCTTAAGATGTTGTGTATGGGAGCGTAAATGATACACGGACAAGAGTATAGAATGGATGCTATATTGCGACTAAAACAATTTTACAATAGCAGGCGCAGCTGCACATAGGCACACACACACTTATATAATAAAATACATTACATTGCATATTATTACATGCATCACCAATGAACTTGTGTCCCTACAGTATCATTGACGTTAAACTTTGAGGTGTACCTACTCCAGGTAACGAGTTTTCACCAGTTATGTTATGACTCTCCTGTGATAAAAGGCGAACCAATTGATTTACACCAGACAAGATTCTAGATTGTGCTATTGTTTTTTTTTATTGTGAGAGAAGCTGGTACACGAGCAGACGTACCACCTGATGGTAAAAAATCAACGCCACTTATGGGTACCCGGAGGCGTTATAAATGCGTTGTCGGCCTTTCGGGGATTATGAATTTGAGGATTGTTGCGAGTTCAGCGATTGGGGGGTAATTGTGTCTCCAGTATTTCGCGGTAATACGCAAGCGTTGTTTCTTTTCTATGAGGCCGTGGTATCACTCCGGTCGAGCCGACCCATTCGTGCCGAAGCATGGCTCTCCCACACTGGAACTCGAAAGTCGAATAAAACTTAATAATATTTGGTTGGACTCAGGAATCGATCTTTGGTCAGAATTGATTAACACGACTAATTGTTTACTGTTCACTGATTGCTCATAGATGAATGTGCACCATCCATATTCATGCGACGCCGAGGACCATAGACTAATAGGCTGTCAAACGAAGGATACACCTTCGCTATAGGCCAACAACAGATGTATGTGTCAATAGTCACTGGTCAATTTTGGTCTTAGAAATGTTGTATGCTTACAGATATTTCATTGATATTGCAATTGATATATTATATTAATGTCGAGGTGGCCCGGAGGCTTAAGACGCCCGCTTCTCATGCATGAGGGTGCGGGTTCGAAACCTACCAACGGTAAGTACATACATACATAACATCACGCCTTTTTTCCCCGAAAGGGTAGGCAGAGGTGCACATTACGGCACTTAATGCCACTGTAATGTAACACCCACTTTTCACTATTTATGTTAGTTATGAGTCCCATGTAATAGGGGGTGACCCTATTGCCATATACCGCACATAATTGCAGACCGTGCTACGACTGAGATTTTTTAAAAACCCAGTAATACTTTGCCCGACCCGGGTATCGAACCCGAGACCCCTTGCCCGGCAGTCGCACTTGCGACCACTCGGCCAATGAGGCTCCGTCTGATACATCTGCTCGTAAAAAATCTTTTAAAACATTTTATTGAATGCGATACCCTGCTCGTTTCTCATCACATAAAAGATATCATAGAAGTTTCTAGCAAAAATCTAATGTCGATATGAACGTAACTTTATCATATTTAAGTCTCCAACTTTATATTCTAAAGGCAGCTTATATTGTGCTCTGAAACCAGGGAAATAGTTTTCAAAAGCGATTCCTAGTCAGGTGGCTTTTAGTGTGAACGTGAGTGTAGGATTGAAATAGAGAGTAGAATTTAAAAGACTACTATTGTTGTCAGAAAGATGTTATAAAAATTGTCGGCTATGTATAGACTGAAATAACGACTTAGGTTCTTCAAAAAATATCTTCAAGTCCTTCAGAAGTAGTCAGAGGAAGAAGAGGAGAAGAGAGAAACTAAGACCTACTTGTTTCATCAATTATGTCTGTGATCTCTGTCGGTATGTACTAGGCTCAAGAGCTGTACGCTTTTTGTCCAGCAACTTCTGAACTGAGTCTGTCCGAAAATTTATCCAAATACGGAAATTTCCCTAAAATAATGTTTTTAGAATTAATTAAGTTAACTAAAAACGCGGGTTACTCACGTGAATATACTGAGAGAAACTCTACTAGTTTCGAACCATAGAGGGATTCTTCCTCATTTTCGTTAATTTAGTAGGTCTCGCAATAGTTTTTAGAATTTATATGAAATGAAATGAAAAGAGTTTTAATCAGCATACAGCATGAATGAAAGGAACAAAAAATAACAATACAATGCAATTTGATAAAATAACAATATAAAAGTTGAACACAAGAGTGTGAGAATAAAAGATAAAAGCTAAAAATAGGTTTATCATAGGTTTCGCGCGATATTGTAGACATGCCCAAACCGAATGGGTCGCCAACGCAGCTAAAAGCTGAGCACAGTGAGCACCCAACACTGATTTTTTTAAAGTAGGTGAAATTTTGGATTTTGTGGCATTGAAATTTATTAAATTAGGTGGTATGTTAAGATAGGGAAGGAGAGACTCAACTTTCTACCTGGTTCAAAGATTTATGCATCCTAAAAAAAGTTGTCCGGCGAAAGAAATATAAACTTTCGCAATCCAAATCAAGCCGTGACTCAACGACTTTTCTAACTGTGCATTCAAGAATCCAATACAGCAATTAAGCAAAGAATTAATTGCCCGCAGACGGAAGGACCGAAAACTTTTCTTAACAAATCGCTGCGTCGGTTAAATGTCAGTACAAAACTGTAACCGGAGTCGCAATGAATGGAAAATAAAAAGATATAATTTAGCAGAAAACCATCAAAATGTCTGTCAAAGCAAAAGTTGGCGGAAACCCGGCCAGCGTGCCGTGTCGACGCGAAATTACAATGACTACTAAAATGAAACAGGCCCACAGTTTTACAAGTTACAGAGGCTTAAGTGCTAGATGTGATAGTGGTGGTCGAAAACAATTTATAAACAATGCTACGTCTCTTCTACTTGAGTGTACCTATATAAATACCAAGCAAGGACGAGAGACCATAGTCGGATCCCATTTTTTTAAATAACTAGTTATTTACGTTCTATTTAACAATAACTTAGCATATTACAATGCATGGGACAATAAACATAACTTAAATAGTTGTTAAAAGTAAAAATTCATGCGTGCTAGTTTGTCAGTCTCATAAGTGAAGAGGTTTTTTATCTCCTATGATATGTACATCTCTACTAATAAATGCTCGCAATCAACCCAAGCAAATATAAAACTCTTTAATCTTATAATATACATAACAAAAAAACGACACTACAAATCGAACAAATTGCCTCAAAATTGTCCATTTCCCAATGCCCCATCCAGTACGTATAGATCGGGAGAACGTTCACAATTTTCGCTTTGTATGACTACGACAAAGCCAACCACTATCTATTGTTAAATTTTTAACAGCCTTCTGACATTTCAGCCATTGTTACGCCTCTTTTTGTGACACATTGTAATCTTACAATTATTACGTTTATGTTAATATTGTGTTCAATTTAAATTTATTGCTGTTTAACTTTTTTTGGTTTGATGGTCGCGACTTATTACTGTTGAGTATGAAGGCATCATACGGCCAAATACTTGTTGGTATTTCCAACTTTTGTTATGGGATTGGCCGGCAAACGATCACCTGATGGTAAACAATCGGCCATGGACAGTGAACACATCAATTAGATGACATTTATAGAGGTATTAAGTTTACTCCCTTATTCATACGATTAAAACAAAACTGATTTTAGTATTATTAGAAATCAGAAGCAGGTTGAATTTTTTAAAAAGGACAATTTATTACCTTAAAACTAAAATTAAAATTATTACACAATTATCCAAAAATTAATGACACAATCGTCAAAAAGAACAAATTCTTAAATAACCAAAATGAAAACAATCTACCCTCGCTAAATATACAAAATAACAAAACAAATCCTGAATGTACGTTGCACGACGGATGGTGACCGAATAGGATCAAGGCGCGGGTATTCCGCCGCTTATATAGTAACTGTCATCCTAACCCCACTCTTAACCTAAGTAATATCCAACACAGCCTTTCCTGACATCCTGACGTCCCCGTCAGGTAAATTAAAAGGCGCCAGGCTTCAATTCAGATCGGGCATGTCAAGTCCTCGGGAAGCCTCTGGTTCCAGGTGATCTGGTCTTGATGAGGGCCCTGGTACTGGTTCTGGTGCAGGCATAGGCCCGGGCAGGTCTGGTGCAGGCGACTCTAACTGAGGTGGCTGGTCTTCAACCACACTACCACCGTCATCATCGTCATTGTCTGTGGAAGAAAACCACAAGTAAACGTCAAACCATTAGTAAATGGCGAGGGCACCAGCCCATGTTGCCATCATGCAGGTTAATTCGTGTTAGTGTTAAAATAAATAACTAAGTATAGGGTTTGAACGTCGTTGTGTATTAGTTCAGTTACTTATACACTTACCTGTAGTTTATAAATTAATAACTTCAGGTTTCATAAACACTAACGTTCAGACAATTTAGGTACTAAAATAATTATGACTAGCATGCTTAATAAAGAACAGTATGAGCGCACATCTCACAGCGACTGATCGGTTTGCAAAGCCGACCAGCTTCCAGAGGTCATGGTTACACCCTACAGGTGCACCACACTGACAGAAGGCCAAACAACACTACTATTCCCACGAATAGTAAGAATCTCCACAGAGTCCAAAAGGCAACATTGCCCCAGGACATTTCTTCAAGGGTATCACACAAGTTGGCCAACGGCACTTACACAGTGGCACACTTACCCTTGAAGAAACCAGCACACGACTCGGGTGTACACTCGCTTGCCCAAGGTACCATGTACTGCGCAGCGGCAAAGGCTGTTTTGCCATAGGAACCGGCCACCAGTCGCAGCTCGTAGCGCCAATGAGGCAAAACACGAACCACTGGATAGGGCCCGCGCATGCCATGATGCAAGCTTCCCCGTGGACTAGGCATACTTGATGACGAAGACCAGATTTCCTTCTTGAAACACACGAGGCGGACGTCTATCCCCGTTAACTTGAGCGTCCATGGCGGCTTGGTTTCTGGCTAGCCGTTCGGCCGTCCAACTGAAGTCCGTTCTACCGAAGCTGGCACATGAGAACTCTGTTCCAGCGCTTCCAATCGCGCCAGGACAGCATTCCAGGATCCACAATTGCTCGGCGGCGCGGCCACGTGGTACGTGACCATGCCCGTAATCCCGCCCACTGGAACGCCTGATATGCGGCGAGCGTCTTCGTGAATTGCTGCGAGAGTGACATCTTTGCGTGCGTCGTTTCCGTGAACATCGAAGATGCGGAGTGCGTGAGCGCGAACCATCACAAGAATGCCGCGACCGGCTACGCGTATCACTACGTGAACGACTATTCCGGGTACGACGATGGATACGGGGCTGTCCATCGCGAGACACGCGCGTACAGCGGTGAGAAGAACGGGAACGATTCCGTTCGTCCATTGTCAAATTATTAATTACGAAAAATAAGAAAACTTACACAACGCTTAACGGCAGGTAGAAAAAAAAAGAAAAGGGGGTAAAAATACACGACAAAATAAAACAGTTAAGTGCTTCGCAATTTGAAAGAAAAGAAAAAATGTTCAGATCAGGTCAGGATATTAGTGGGAATGAATCTTTTATCCCACTTCTGATGTTAGAAATCAGAAGTAGGTTGAATTTTTTAAAAAGGATAATTTATTACCTTAAAACTAAAATTAAAATTATTACACAATTATCCAAAAATTAATGACACAATCATCAAAAAGAACAAATTCTTAAATAAACAAAATGAAAACAATCTACCCTCGCTATATACCTCTATACAAAATTACAAAACAAAACCTGAATGTATGTTGCACGACGGATGGTGACCGAATAGGGGTAAGGCGCTTTTTTTTTGAAAGGAACACTCGTTCAGCACGCTAAGGCTGTTGACTACTTAACCGGACAAGGGCAAGGCGCGGGTATTCTGCCGCTTATATAGAGGTAGTAACTGTCATCCTAACCCCACTCTTAACCTAAGTAATATTCAACAGTATTATATATTTTGTGTGATTATTTCGCTGAGATTAACTTCAAAATCTAAGGCTAAATTCTAAAGGTAAATCTAAATTTAATTCTGTCTCCTACATAAATTCCTTGAGGGAAGTGGAAACTATCGTTACAATATATATATTATAAGACTGCACCGTTGGTGCGGTGGCTAGGCAACCGGCTGCCGCGCAACGTGTCGCGGGTACGATTCCCGCACGGAATAACTCTTTGTGTGATCCACAGATTGTTGTT
Source organism: Spodoptera picta (assembly GCA_038387885.1). NCBI lineage: Eukaryota > Metazoa > Arthropoda > Insecta > Lepidoptera > Noctuidae > Spodoptera > Spodoptera picta. The sequence goes on along the minus strand of JAZHFQ010000207.1, from coordinate 285,918 downwards.
CCGGGTCTGGGTGCCATGTGTATGTGAACTTGTATGTTTGCACTCACGATACAGGAGAAAATCCTAGTGTGGGGCAACGTTTTTTTAAGAAATAAAATCTGTTTTATTTCGTTTCGGTAACCAAGACATCATGCCCCTGAGACGCGCCAGCCTTCAGTTTTCGGTGTTTCAGTACAGTACAGTAGACCCGGACTTACAGGAGTTGCAGTGGTTTTGTGAGGTTGTGGTGGGTTTGTCCGATAAAAAAATAGCTTCAAAATCGAAGGAATCTTCTTACTTTGTAGTCCAATTTCTATCACTATACCACCGTACCTTCTGACGCCCAACCGAAAGTAATAAAACTTACTGAAGATAAAGAAGTTAGTTACAACTTTGTGGCAAACTTGTGGCGAACTTCGGATCCGTGTGAATGGATAGCTCTCTGTTTAACTGTGATATGGAAGCACTGGTAATCTATCTTCATATAGCTTTCCCGGTGAAATTGGCCAACGGCCAGTCTCGGTAACGAATCTGTCGTTTGATTTTGCTTACTATGGATAGAATTTTAATGTTATCTGCATACAAAGTGACTTAAAATTCGATCTCTAATCTATGAATAGATATTATTGGACGAATCGCTCTTATTGTTAATTTTGTTATGTAATAATATACTTAAATAGCTCACATCAGACCACTACTGGAACTATGACCTCCCCTTTATACTCCTCTATGTGGGATACGCGGTTGCAGATCACATTTTCAAGGCTCAGATTTATTCAAGTACTGCTGCCCAGTTTCTGTCGCATGGCGTAGTTCTTTACAGTTGAAATTAATAACCTATCTTAATCGAAAACGCTAGAGATAAAAATAAGACAGAATGAGCAACGCAGATTTAACAATAAGAACAAAACTGATAGACATTCTTCTTTTTTCTAGATTCTAGACATTCTTTCTAGATAGATGCCCAAAAGTGTAGATAGATGGGCCCGACATTTACTTCGCCACCCCATTAACAAATAGAGCAAGCAATTCACCCTCTAGAAACCAAGTGACGGCAAAAGGAGCAGAGGTCATCAAATCGGGAGATGGGAAGATGACTTGAAACAGACAGTGGGACAGTTCTGGTCGAGCGTAGAAATCGACAAGATCCAAGAAGGTATTGCAGGAGGCCTATGCCAAAACGCACATCAAACTTAGGGGCCTTTTATAAAAGGCTATCATTATCATCTTTATCTAAAATCTATGGATATGGATCGATTTTTGACATTTTTTGTCAAAAGTCGATCTTAATCCGTGGATTTTGGGTTCAAATAGGTTATTAATTATGTCGTGGTTGCTGGAGGTTTAAGCCGCTCGCTTATCATGCACGAGTATGCGGGTTAGAGACCTACCAACGGCAAATACCAATGCGACTGTTCCCGAGTTATATGTAATTTCTAAGAATTTTAGACACCACTGAAGGAAAACATCGTGAAGAAACCTTCAGTCACCAACCCGCATTGAGTAAGCGTGATAATTAATGCTCAAACCTTCTTCGTGTGAGAAGAGGCATTTAGTCAACAGTGGCCACTTATAGGCTGTTGATGATGATTCATTTTGGTTACTCGACTTAAAGCAGTGATAGGAAGAGTAGGAGCGGTTATAGTAGATACACCAACATGAAATAAACGCTATGCCAGCGTCATAATCATCATCTTATTCATACAAATCAAAATAGGTCACAAGAACAGTAATATACTTTGTCGAAAGGGCCTCGGAGATAATATATGTGGGCGATACTTCATACCCTTTGTCTCTAGACTACAGACGTGATACAGTTATATTATGAGGCAATAATATATCTCAGAAACCTAAATTATACTGTATATTATGTACTGTAACATACTCTTGTGGGGGTTATTGCTTGTGAAGACCCTTTTAGTATGAAGATACAGTCATAGCGTTTAGAAAGTAGCATTATACTGCTGAATAAAGCGTTTATGAAATACCAGTAAATGTCGTCGTGAGACGGGCTAAAGCAATTGATTCGGACTCAGTACGTTAACCATGAATACTCTGTCAAGAATACTGGAAAAAAGGAAGAAAGTAAGGCTGAAAAATGAATTATACTGTTGATGAAAAGCGTACATCTTTAAAGGATAGAAACACATTTGTAACTCCTTTGGTGTCCATAGGCGACGCTGATCGCTTCCTATGAGGTGAGCCGTCGGCTGGTTTGCTCCTATGCCATAAAATATGCCAAAAAAAAATACCAGACACGACCGCGCGACGCGTCGCGTTCCGCGCGCGTCTCTAAGAGCCATCAGACCACCACGGATGGGGCCCAATAGGGCAGGAGTAGCCACGGGGTGGTTTTTAGTCAGTAAGAGTCTGACACTTCCTCCAGCCTCACCCAGGCGGGAGAAGTAATTCGATGATTTTTCCCATTTAAAAAATGGCATAAAAAATATAGAAATTTTACTGTGGGTAAAGTTTTGGTTTTAATGTTAGACAAGTAATTTTATTTTCGTAGCAAACAATTGTATCTTCCTTTAGTAATAGGTTAAACGCGAGGCCCTTAAAATAAGCATATTTGCGTAGCTAAATTATATTTGCTACACTAATGTGCTATTTTGAAACTCGAAAATGATTAAAACTTAAAAATAATTATACAATCTAACTAATGGCTTAGAAATGGAGTCAGCAGAACGCTGTTCTTAAGTTGTCTGTCTCGTTGGATACTAGATTTTCACTCCAACTGTACATTTTATTGTCTAAACTTCAAAGTTAACTTGTCTGTAATGTAAGCAAAGCCACTTAGTGTTTCTAAGTTCTAGAGATATAGAGTAATATTATCTGTCTTGCAACTGAAATTCACATAATGTAACTTCAAGTACTTTGAAAGATCAGTAGAAATTAATTAAAAATCCCGGGTTACTCACGTGAATATACTGAGAAAAGCTATCGCGCACCCTACAATCGACATCGCTGCGACCGCGCACGCTGCTCATGAGGAAGAACCAAGAACCCGTCTGTGGTTCGAAACTAGTAGAGCTTATCTCTCTATATTTACAATTACAAGTGTCAATTAATTTTTGAATGATGACAATGTTAAATAATTTTAATTATATATAATATTTGTACGCCTCTGGGCAAAACATGGAGAATCTACCTACCTGTAACACCTCACATACCTATGTTTACAAATAAAAATATTCTGATTCTGATAAACATATGATGATTCTCAGTATATTCACGTGAGTAACCCCCGATTTTTAGTTAATTTAATGTCTCAGGAGTTATTAATAAAAACAGATCAGTAGTATCTTGTTATAACGTGTCAAGTTCTTAATATGCAGTTAAGGAAGAGCTGAAATGTTCAAACGCCACTTAAGTTTAAGTCGCGCTTAAGTATAGTTCTGTCGCTACAAATTATTTATGGGAAAGAGATGGCACGATAGAAGTACCTTTCAGTATTCGTCAATCTTATAACTGCCAATTTCAATAAACTATCTTAATCCAAAATCTGTCGATATAGATCGATTATTGACAGTAGTTGTACGGAGTTTCTATCAAAAATCGATCTTAATCCACACATTTTGGATTGAGACATGTTATAGAAATTGGCAGTAAGTCGATTAAAATGAAGTTTGATTCAATTGTACATTGACACTTGCTTGTGATGCCAAGTATGCTTTAAATCGAAGCCGTATCTTTTGTAACAATTGGTCGATTAAGTAGGTAATCAACTGTTACTATCTCTGTACAATCCTTAATGTTTTTACCTACGTATGTGAAATTCGTTGGCTGACTGGACGTTCATGTATTTTGAGATTCATAATTTTTTACTGCTCGTTTTTGCTGCTCGTCGTTTTCAACTGCCTCGTTGGCCGAATGGTCGCTAGTGCGACTGCTGGGCAAGGGGTCTCGGGTTCGATTCCCGGGTCGACAAAGTATTATCTACTGGGTTTTAAAAATTTCTCAGTGGTAGCACGGAGTCTGGAACTGTGCCCGGCTCACCCCCTATTACATGGGACTCATAACATAAAATAGTGATAAGTGGGTGTTATATGGTATAGTGGCATTAAGTGCCATAATGTGCACCTCTGCCTATCCCTTCGGGTTAGAAAGGCTGATGTTATGTTGTTAATGTTATTTTTTGTATGAAAGTAATAATTTTATTTCTGCTTGTTTCAGATAATGACGACTGAAAGTCAAGCTTCGAAACTGGATTGCAGATTATAATATTATTTTGGTATGTTCATTTTTATATCACATCATGACATCACATCACATTATATATATTCTTGAAATAATTAACATAACCAACAATAATTGTTCAAAGTCAAGGTCAAAATCATTTATTTCAATTAGATTAATCACCAGTGCTTTACTGGTAAAGCACTGGTGAACGCCAGAAAAAAAATAAAGTGAAGCTATTAGCTCATTCCAATTTGGAGATTCCTATGGAGAAGAACGAGCAAGAAACTCTGTGGAGTTTCTGTAGTAGAGTAACCTATGGGTTACTCTTAATTTATTATCCATCCATCATGAGTCATTTAATTAACACTTAACCCAAAGCTTACCAATTGTTTTCGGAACAAAATCATTCTAAGGAATAGTTTCAGAAAACGATATCGTGGTGGCCCGGAAGTTGAACACGCCCGCTTCTCATACATGAGAGTGCGGACTCAAAACCTTCCAACGGCAAGAACCAATGTGAGATTTTTCCGAGTTATATGTACTTTCTAAGGTAATTTAGACACCACTGAAAAAGGATAAAGGAAAAAATCGTGAGGATACCTAGGCTTATATATTATAAGTTTGAAATCGCAAACTCGCATTGAGCAACCGTGGTGATTAATGTTCAAACCTTCTCATTTTGGAAGAGGCCTTTGGTTAGCAGTGGGCAAATATAGGCTGTTGATGATGACGATAAAATAAAAAATGTTTCTGAGTACGTTTAGTGATCCCCCCAACTGTTTAAAATTTAGTTCTGTCCTTATTTAAGTCCGCCGTTTTTTAGATTGTCAAAAGTACATAAGTCATTCATGGGAATCGGTGTTAAATGTTATACCAAAATCCCCCAAGAAATACTGCATCTAAATGAAAGAAAATTTAAACTATGTATTAAAAAAACGTTATGTACACAAGCATACTACAAACTAAATGATTATATAGAGGATAAAAGTGCTTGGAGGCAGGCTGGTCCGGCTCCGCAGGATAATACATGAAACACAGTGATGTTCAATGAATTCTATTTGTGTAATAATATAATCATGCTGCTTAAATATTTGTATAGTTTAAAACGTTGCACAATTTATTGTAAATGTGAGAGCCCTGTAATTAATTAAATCAAATTAGACTAGTAGATTGCATTTATGTCAGCTTGGAGTTGTCATGCTCACTCAAAGATCTCGTTGGCGGTGGCACGTGCATTGGATCGCTCGATTCCCTACAAAATGGTTCAGTTGGGCGGTGCTAGGTTTCGCCAAATGTTCGTGAACGGGCACCGTCGATTGGAACTGGTCAGCTCCAGACTGTATCATTTTATTTTATTATCCTCAAGGTTATTTTCTTATTCAGTCTTTCTGACTGGATTTAAGTGTTGCATTGTTCTCACATAATCGAACCAATAAAACTATGTAACTAGAGAATTGTATTGAAAACCTGATTGAAAAAGAGTAACCTATGGAGTTTCTTGCTCGTTCTTCTCCATAGGAATCTACGCCTTGGAATGAGCAACTAGCTTCACTTATAATCTTTTGTTGTTTGACGTTCAAAAGTGCCATCCTGGTCTAATTGAAATAAATGATTTTGACTTTGACTTTGACTTATGTAAAGTTAATTTTAACTGTATAAAGTCGTGATATAAACTTTGCAAATTTAATTTCTATCAATAAAATATCATAATGTGTTTTTCCGTCCACTGTTGGACATAAATAAAACATAGTCTAAAGGTATTTCAACCCTCCAGAGTTTCACAACCTTTTCGACCAAGTGGTAACGGAATTTCGTGACAAACGCTACAACGGGTTAGTGTTGCCAGTGTCAAAATAGTATTACTTAAATGAAATTGATTGATGTTGGCCACACTGCTACATTTCCAATTGTGACGATTGTTGTTTTAAGCGCCATCGCTTACGCCTCAGTTAGTTAAATGGTAAATAGAAAAATAATTGCCCTTTTTCCGGTAATTGTGTGAAGTATTTTAGAATGTGAAAAATCGGTTATTGTAATATGAAATATTTTTTCTATGTAGAAAAAATGGTTAGATAATAGTGGACTAGTAATAGTTAATACTGAAAATAAGGCCCATTTATATCGAAGGTGTAGAGGCCTCACAGAAACCGACGTGACACAACGCTTGCGTTGTGTTTCATCGTGCTAAGGAAGTTATTGAATGCCCAATTACCACCCCCCTAATCTCTCCAACCCCCTATCCCACGGCAGGCATCGGGTTGTCGGGACTCAGGCTCGAAGAGTAGGACTAGGAAAGGGGTTATTCATTGTCAGTAAGAATCTGACATTCCTTCTCGTTTAAAACAAGCCGGGAGAAGCACTTAATGATTTTCCCTCTCAACAAAACCCCAGCAATTCTCAGATTACTAATTCCCAAAACGCTGATAACGTCTCTAGTGTTTCAGGTGGCCGTGACACCAATTCCTTACCATCAGGTGATCTATCTGCTCGTTTACCGACTTAACCCCTAAAAAACTACCTCTATAACAGAATTTACACGAAACAAAACTTAAAAAACTTACCAATTATTTAGCAATAACATAATCACATATACATACATAATGTAAGGCAAGCAGGACTCGAAGTCACACGTTTCAGTAAGTGATGAATAATAATACTTCGTGACATTGATCGATGACCTATAATTGAACTGTTACGAATGTGATCGCATTTTTATATATTTTTGGTTATTTGTTTATTTGTTTGTACTGTATAGAAAGGGTTGAATGTTCTTTTTGCACATTATTTTAGATTATAAGAAGAACTAACTTGTGATTGAGTTACAAATATGCACACAACCATACAAAGCCAAAAAAAATTGCATTTATGATAAAAAAAGTATTGTAAGACTAGTAAAAAATAAGATAAAACGCATTTGTAACCACTTCTACTATTCACGTGTGTATTATAGGAACCGACTAAGTGACAGTCAGTTAGGAACAGATAGACAGTCAGTTAGGAACATACAGGCAGCCAGTTAGGAACAGATAGACAGTTAATTAGGAACATACAGACAGTCAGTTAGGAACAGATAGACAGTCAGTTAGGAAATGTCGACCTCATCGTTCGCTTGAAAAATTGACGAGCTGCCTGGTAGCCTATTTGCTGAAATGAAATCACTTGTTTCGCTTGTCACTTGGTACACTTAGCAGTCAGACAGTCCGAGTCAGGAACAGTTACCATCATGAGGGAATCAGCGCATGTCAGGGGAGCAGCACTCTCTGGCAAACTTGGACCTTTTGAACTGACATCTCCAGACCGCTTGTCAAGCGTGGAGGTTAGAGATAACAAACCTTATTACATTGAGGAGGTTCATATGTATTGCTTCTCGATGTCAATGACCAGAAAAAAAAATCAGAAACTCCCCCCGACATTAGACACCCTAAAATAGAATTTAGTGGCAAACTATTCATGCCTTAAAATACCAAATATATGTGTAAAGGGTACAATACCATATTGACGTGACAATGCCCCATAAGCACGCCATGACGCTCCCATGATAAAACTGCTAATATTTATGGGACTATAAAAAGTGATAGTTTGTACCTTCTGTGGCCTTGAACTTAAGTTTTTGTTTCACACGAAGAGGTAGTGCTGCATATATTACCTCTATATGGTGGAATTTCTGTCAGTCATACCATAGTCTTGTAGGCTACGATTTACTATTTACCAAAATCTGAAAAAAGAAATACTCTTTCTGATTCGGATATTGGTTGTTTGGTAGACATGTCGAAGGCCATTCGAGCAATGAAGCTGTAATTTATCTTTTCAAGTTGTCTAATATTTCTAGAAAATAAAATGGGGTATTTTAATGTCCGTCTGGTAGATTATTTTGAATCATTATACACGTATTTTTTTTTCGTACAGAAACGAATACTTTCGACAATATATTGATTTTAAATGTCGTGTGACGTCACTTCTATGTACATTTTATACGTAGAAATGACGTTTTCGCCACCACTCCTAAACTTTGATTCGTTATAAGCATTGTTTTATTATACGACAAAATAAAAAATAAGATGTCTAATATTTTTTAATTATCTAACTTACGGGCTAATTAGATTTTTAATTTTCATACCCCGTCATCATCCCAATTGCCACTGTTGACCAAAGGCGTCTTCTCGTACGAAGAAGGTTTGAGCATAACTCACCACGCTTGCTCAATGCGGGTTGGCAATTTCAAACTTATAATAAAATTATAAATTACAAGTCCAGGTTGAAGAAATCTGGACCTGACAATGTTTTCCTTCACTAATCAGTGGTCTCTAAATAAAATTAGGAAGTACATACATATGAGTCGAAAACGTCACATTGGTACTAGTCGTTGGTAGGTTTTGAAGCCGCATCCATATGCATGGGCTACCACGACCACATACTTAGGACTTATAGAGGTAGTATAGTTGCTACATTTACCTACTACGTGTACCTTAGCCTTGTTTTATGTCGCGGTGGAAATACTCATGGATTTCCCACGTCGTTCGAACAACAGGGGACTCTTACCAGCTAAAACCACCGCGGTGTTCCTTCACTGCCTGTGACCATGTCCCGGAATGCCCTTCAGAATCACCACAAACGAGTACCTTAACCTGCCCTCTAGGATTTACAAAGTGTGGACTTTATGGTGTTATAAATATTGTTAGTTATATGAAATTAAAATTGTTATAGAATTGTCTCAACCTAAGATAACTATTGAAATTAACATAAGAAGACTGTCAAACTCTTTTTTAATAAATATGTCATCCTGATGCCCGATCTCACATCTATTGGGCCACTGGAATCCAAATTGTATATTAAATAACCTCAATTTGCTAACCTAACATAATGGAAAAGCTAAATATTTCCACTAATACATACTTGTATAAACCGAAATTTAATTAGAATAATGTTAATATGGGACTATGTACCTAATATAGGTCGTAATAGGAAGCAATATCGCTTATGCTAATAAGTTTATTAGCAATCTATTAGATTTTAATTAGCAACGGATAAGTTTTGGTATAAGTTATAACGTGGAGGATTCCGAGTATATATATTTCATAACTTTTTAAAGTTTCATTAGTATCTAAAAGAGAGATTTTGATGTAACTCTCTAGTTCCATTACAATCTGTTCAGTGGTTTTTGAGATTAACACCAACAAACATTGTGTTATTTATTATAACAATTATTAAGACGTTTATATTTTTTCTAAATTGTTTTTAATAACATAACATAACATAACATCGCGTCTTTTATTTCCGAAGGGGTAGGCACGAGTCCACATTAGGTACGGCATTTAATGCCACTGTACAATGTAACACCCACTTTTCACTATTTATTTTATGAGTCCCATGTAATAGGGGTGAGCCTATCGCCATATGATTATAACACGGTATTGAAAATATTATTCAGATTTTTCCAAATATAAGGTGTAAAGCCTTATTTGCGCCGTAAGTGAACGTAAACTATTTCCAACGTGCATATAGCGCAAGTTTTTTTGTGCATTGACCTGGAAGCCGCATACGACCTACATTTAAACAAAACAATATTAACATAACGAATGCCTCACTTATGACACATATTAACAATGGCTTAGTGGTCGGTAGTGATACTTCTCAATAGAAGGTTCTGGGTTCAAGTAAAGGAGTGTTAAACGTTTTGAGAGAAATACACTTATACATACATAATATAACACTACGCCTTTTATTCCCGAAGGGGTAGGCAGATGTGCACATTACACTATATGTACCTCTACAATGTAACACCCACTTTTCGCTATTAACTTTATGAGTCCCATGTAGGTAAGGGGACTAGAGGGAATGTAGAGGGTTAGCCTATTGCCATATACCGGGCACAATTCCATTCTCCGTGCTACTACTGAGATTTTTTTTAAAACCCAGTAATACTTTGTCCGACCCGGGAATCGAACCCAAGACCCACCGGCAGTTGTACTTGCGACCACTTGACCAACGAGGCAGAACAAGAAAATATTTATAAATCAAAGTTTGCGTGCTTATAATAGCAGTTAGCATTTGAAGCTATTTTTAATACGGTTCTAACCGTTATCAGTGACGTCAATACATTTTTTTTAAGCGGAGAAAATCATCGTATGACTGCTCCCGCCTGGGTGAGGCGGGAGGGAGTGTCAGACTCTTACTGACTAAAAACCACCCCGTTCCTTCTCCTGCACGTCGAGCCGGAGCCCCGGTTGCGGTTAGGTTCTCCGCGACGACGTCATAACAATAGCTTGTGACAGTTTCATAGTTTAAGTAATAAGTGTGAAATTATTGTGTAAATGTCATAGCCAACTAGCTTAATTAGCCATTTGCTTGGCAGCCTGAACGATAGGCCAATGTTTAGCTGTATCATTGAATCGGATTGTGAGTCCCTTTTAATAGGAGTTCGCTGTTATTTTAAATAAACTGTAAAATTTCTTGGGGATTTTCTGGATTAATCTTTAAACATCTTTAAAAACCTCAAAATGTTTACGGTCCCCTCATTATGAGGTACATCTATGAAACTGCTATGTTCGTCAAAAACAATTTCAATAATTTTGACCGAGTAACCAGTCAACGTCGTTGTGACCAGTTATATTATATTAAAATCTAGAACTGCACCGTACAGGAACAGTATCTTTGCAATGGCTCCAAAAATTTATAATAAACTGCCTAAGTGTATAACAAACGAAAATAATATTAGACTTTTTAAACGAAAACTGACATTATTTTTAATTGACAAGACATTATTCTATTGACCTATTTCTAAATGATAAATTTTGACATACTATCATGATTCTTTTATACTTGTTTAATTTAAATATATTAATAATGCTTGGTACCTGCCTAACTTAATAATTATTTGTACACCAATTTTATTGGTAGAACATGGAGATGCTACTAATTTATATCAAACACCTTTCTGTATTACCTGTGTTCACAAATAAATTGATTTGATTTGATTTGATTTGGATAATCCATCATTACTTGGCTCGATCCGAGAATAGGACCTGATACGACCTTCGTATTCACTTAACCATAAGAATTTGCGCGACCAGAGAATCTTACTCAAACCCTATTCGAACGTCATTCCCCCAACCGATCAGCTCAAGCAGGCGATTAAATCCAAATTCGGCTACTTATTAGTCATTCTAAGAGCACCAACGAATTAACTTAACCCACGGATCTAACTTTACTTTAAATTTAAAAAAATACCCTCTATCTCCGCAGTCTGCAGACTTTCGCTCCACCTACAAAAAAATCTATAGATATGTTTAAAATTATAATTATATTGCTTCCTAAGGTGTTCATTGAAAAAACCCACGTGTTAGCCTCGTTTAGCTATGGAGGCCGATCTAATCAATATCTGACCTCATTAGACCGAAGTGCGTAGTGATTGAAACCTATGTTGAGTAGGTAGTACTTTTTTAAGATATACTAGCTGTTACCCGCGACTTCGTTCGCGTGAAATTATTCATATTTCTTGATATTTTATACTTTTTTGACGCGACAACGTGTTGATTGGCGAGGCATATTTGAGAGCTAGAATGAAACGGAACGTTTATTGTGTACTCAAGATGGCGACTGCGGTTCGTCTGTCAGTGTCATTAAAATGAATTAATAAAACTAAATAATCTCTGTAATCCGAATTTTACGGATATATGTTGTCGACTCGAAATCAATATTTTTTTATATTTTGTTATTCAGGTAATGTTTCGATCGAGTCTACCGTATCCCTTGACGACATTATTAATATAGATTTGTATAAAGGTAGGTTTTCTTTATCATCATCATTAACGGGCCTGTGAATGGCCAGTGCTGACCCTTTGGTCACGTGTGAGAAGAGGCCTTTCCTTCTTCTCACATGCAAAAGGTTTGAGCATTAGTCATCACGCTTGTTCAATGCGGATTAGTGATCTTATATGACAATGACCAAATTTGTATGGAGCGTGGTGCCTTTTAATTTTTTCGCGGCAGTTGATCGGATGTGGAAAAACTGATGCAGAATAACATTATAAACAAAAAAATATATGGGGTCTTATATCAAAAACACAGTCCGAACCGAGTTTAATCAGTTCAAAGATTTGAAAATAGTGCTATATTATCCCTGTGATTTTGTTGATGGTGACCGTACACAACGCCTATTTCTTCATTTACTTGTCAGAAATATTTTGTAACAAATGTTTATAAACGATTTCAAGGAATATAATAAAGCTTATTGTGGACTTTTTTTACTTTTTTTTTGTTTTTTTTTTTCGTTATAAGGCCACTGTATCAGAACAGAGTGAACCATTAACTGACCACTGCTGAAGAAAAAGAAACATTTCGCTTGATTGGCTAGCGTGTTCAATTTATATGTATACGATTTATGGCCTATGACGCAGATTTTCATGATCAATTTCTTCTCAGTCAAAAACCCGCAAAATACTTTACTGAGCCCTATCATGAAATGCTATGTTTGTCAGCTGCGGCGTCGGTAGCGGATTGAATAGCGCTGATCACTTTTAAAATCGACGGTTTTCTTTCTTCAAAAGATTATGCTAACTATTAAGTAGATGAGTGTCCCACCAGGAGTCAATGGCAAAAAAATATACTTTACTAGATGTTTGGACGGCTACCACTACTCAACCCACCACTGGTACCACAGCTGACGCTCATGAAGCTTCATGACACAACTCCTAGAAGCATCCCACAAGTTATCGACTGAGAGAAAATAGGTAATATAAATTAGTGCCTGGCAATATGAATATATTGTGGTGTGATATGGTTTTCCTGTGCCCGGAGTACAGTGGCGCGCAATTTCAAGTTAGAAATTGTGACAAAACTATGAATAATTTGAATAAAAAACCGAAGTAAAATGTTTGACTCCAGCTCCTTTCAACGCTCATAACTCAGTCCAGACTGAGATTTCCATATACAAGCCCATAGACAATTTCGTTTGTAATGTCATTCTAGATAATATTTTCCATAAATCATCGACTGCCGCCAGAAAAAAGAAAGGCACCAATTTTAATCAATGCCCTTTATAATAAGAAATTATAAACCCAGGATTCCTTACGATGTTTTCCTTCACCGTTTGTCAGTGGTGTCTAAATAATTATATAACTCGGGAAAAGTAACATTGGTATTTTTAACAAATCCTACCTGGCATGGAAACACATAAATACATACACACACATTCACACACGCGTGCGCGCACACACAGACACATCTACACGCAAGGTATAATAGTTATATCTATTTTAATGTATATATTATTTATTTTATTTTTTATTTATTTATTTTTTTAAAAAAACGTTGCCCCACACTAGGATTTTCTCCTGTGTCGTGGGTGCGTTTACAAACATACAAGTTCACATACACAATGACACCCAGACCCGAAACAACAATTTGTGGATCACACAAAGTGTTGTTCCGTGCGGGAATCGAACCCGCGACACGTTGCACGGCAACCGGTTGCCCAGCCACCGCACCAACCGTGCAGTCATTTGGTATGTAGGTATAGATAGTATTATATTGTAGAGGTATATATTGTTTTGATTATTATTGTATACTAGACGACTCCCTTTTTCCAACTCCTGTTTACTGGCTCCATCCAAAGGTTGTCTGTAAGAAATCGCATTCTACGATAAGACCTCCCATTGTACACATTCTTTTTATGTTTATTTTTCTATGTAGGTATGTATTTATGGTGTACAATAAAGTGTGTATGGTACTTTGCCGTTGGTAGGTTCTGAATCCGCACCCTCGTGCATGAGAAGCGGGAGTCTTGAAACATGACCACGACCTTTCTGGTTTTCTTTATACTGTAATTGAATGGTCATATTCATATTCATTTAATCATTTGCAAACATGGGTACATAATATATAGGTGTTAACAAGGTTTATAGTTTCTCCATATTTTGCCTTAACTTGGCATGCAAAGATATGTTATAAAAATAATTACATAATAAAATTAGGTCCATTGAATTGAATTATTTGTAATGTTGTTAGAATACAATAATGTCAAATAAATTATAGAGTTAATTAATTAAAAAATACCAAAGTATTATTTAAAAGAGTGGTGACAGCATGGTTTATTACCGCCCAGTTTTTAAGTATTTAATATAGAGGTATAGTATAAAAAATGTAGTACCTATACAAAACCAAATGATGAAAATTACGGCAAACTCTCTTATATATACCTAGAGAATATCCACAGCTCATTATTTTGAATCCTAGGATAGGAATGATCTTAATATTATTATTTGATCAGCTATTCATTTCCGATCATCCCACTGTTGTACAAAGGCTCCATTCGTCTCTCTTAAAACTACATAGCATCACGCCTTATATCGCGGTATTGTACACATTACGTCACTCAATGCCACAGTACAATGTAACACACATTTTTCATTATTTATGTCATGAGTGCCATTTAATAGAGGGTGAGTCTGTTGTCATATACCGGGCACAATTCCATTTTCTTTTTTTGTAATCCCGGTAATTATATTTGCCCGACCCGGGAATTGAACCGGAAACCCCGTACCCAGAGTTGCACTTGTGACCACTAAACCGAGGCAGCTGCAGCCTCTCTTCACACGTTAAGCGCCGCCTAGGTCACCGGTGATCTACGTTAGCGGAGGATTTGCCTTCAGTTTTCTGTCGGCAGTCAAAGGCTTAAAACTTTCTGTGGCTAATCCTTGTATAAGATTAAAATGTTATTCGAGAAGGAACGGCGTCGTTTTTAGTCAGTAAGAGCCTGACACTCCCTCCCGCCTCACCCAGGCGGGAGCAGTCATTCGATGATTTTCCCCCTTAAAAAAAAAAGGCCGGATATTTGAATTTTATAGTTTTAGTATCTTTACAATGAGAATTCTGTACATATACATATCTGTGTATAACAAAATGTATGAAATTAGGGAAGTATATCATTTAGAACATGTCTACATACGCCTTTGAAAAAATACAGACCTAATGTTGCCGATTTCCTTGAGTTGAACAAAGATGGCGATTTAGTCTCATCCTTATATTAATGGGCCCACTTATCTAAGGTCAGAGCCGGCCGCAGACAGCAGAAAATGCGTCCATCTATTAATACAATATACTAGATTTTGCCACAACTTCGGCCATAACTTAAAAAATAATTAAGTGTCTTATATTATGTGTTTTAATGCCAGATTAGGACATCGTTTAAGCCATTATTCTTTAGTTACTTTTTACAAATATACAGACACCAAAAATACAAATATTAATGGATAGTCCTTCTCTTATCTTCTTCTTCATTCTCTTATACATTAGGTTATTATTTTTCGCTTTGGA
The DNA here is from genome assembly GCA_038387885.1 of Spodoptera picta. Classification (NCBI taxonomy): domain Eukaryota; kingdom Metazoa; phylum Arthropoda; class Insecta; order Lepidoptera; family Noctuidae; genus Spodoptera; species Spodoptera picta. The sequence goes on along the minus strand of JAZHFQ010000207.1, from coordinate 270,444 downwards.
ACACACATACCTCTATAGTACATAGCTTGCAAGCTAGAAAAATAACTGATTTAATTTAGCTATCACCTAGTCTGTCTTCTTGATGTAGTGCACTCTGCACAAACTATATATCTTTGAGCATAAAAAAAATAGAAGATCAGTGTTTTGAAACGTATAGACAAACTGATGTACATATATTTTTATGCATACAGATAAATCCTCTCATAATCTGCTCACATATAATGGTAGCTATTTGCTCATATATCTCTTAATGTTATTATTTATCTTGAAGATTTTTTCCTGTTATATTTTTTACGATACATTAGGTTCGTAATGTATTTCTCTGATATTATTATTGACATGCGTTTATGATACTTTATTACCATAGTAGCTGATTCCAAGAATTTTGTTCCGTCTAAGATCTTGTCATTTTTGCTGAAAAAACTGTGTACATATTGAATAAGATTTTGTATCTTTTGTTAGTTGTAGTTGTAGTAGATATATATATAGAGGTATATGACGGCGCCGCCGTCATTATTTTGTAAACTGCGAAAGTAATGGGCAAGCAGTGAACAAACAACTGACCGACGTCACTTCAACCCCACCACCGAGTGACATATAAAGCAGCGCAAGCGCAAGCTCGAGTCGGTTGTCCAGTTCACACGTTACGCAATCACTGAGTAATTTTATTGTTGGTTTTATTTGAGTGCTTCCTTATAATCAGTGCTGAATTATTCAATTATTATAATTAAAAATTAATGTGAAAGTAAGTTCATTTAATCGAAATAAACTAAGTGATTGTGTGAAGCCCCTTTGTTTTATTTTCAAACTAGCTGTTGCCCGCGACTTCGTCCGCGTAGATTAATGACTTCTGACAGAATTCATCAGAATCAATTCAGTGCCCAATTAAGATTTAGCTATTGTGAAATGATTTATCGTAATTTCAATAAATTAAAAACCCCGCAGGATTCTTACCAGTCCCGGCCCGATCACGTAAGTTTTGAGTAATAAAAACTTCGACTATTGTTGTACAGAATCTCTATGAAATAAGTTCAGTGGTTAAAAGATAGAGAGTCCTGGAGCATTGACGCATAGTTTCCGTTCCCGAGGGACTTCTGTGATAAAAACTATCATACGTTACTCAGGTCCCAAATCATCGTTTTACCGAATGTAATTCAAAAAGATTCAATGATTCTAGATTCAATTTTCATTCCCAATTTCACACCAACTATCATTCCCTATTTTATCCCCTTAGGGGTGGAATTTATCAAAATCCTTTCTAATGAGATACCTATGTCATAGTAACTTTATGCATGCAAAGTCTCAGCCCGATCGGTTTAAAACTGGCAAAGTATCACACAAACTTTCACCCTCTATATTACCCACTTTGGGGTGGAAATGTTCAAAAACCTTTCTAAAGGAACGTGTACGTCATAATATCTACCTGCACGCTGAATTTCAACCCGATCTGTGTAAAACTGACAAAGCCTCATACAAACTTTCATCCCCTACATTATCCCATTGGAGGTGGAAATGATCAAAATCCTTACTTGGAGATGCCTACGTCATAACATCTACTTTCATGCCGAATTTCATCCCCATCGGTGTAAAACTGACAAAGATTCATACAAACTTTCAGCCCTATTTTACCCCCTTGGGGGGTGGAAATGATCAAAATCCTTTCTTAGAGGATGTTTATGTCAAAATATCTATCGGCACGCCGAATTTCAACCAGATCGTTTTATAATTGACAAAGTTCCATACGAAATTTCACCCCCTATTTTTCCCTCTTGGGAGTGAAAATGATCAAAATTCTTTCTTAGAAGATGCTTACGTTATAACATCTATCTGCATGCCAAATTTCAACCTGATCGGTTTAAAACTGACAAAGTCTCATACAAACTTTCATCCCCTATTTTACCCCTTTGGGGGTGGAAATTATCAAAATCCTTTCACAGCGGATGCTTACGTCATAACATCTATCTGTATGCCAAATTTTAGCCCAATCTGTCCAGCGGTTTGGGCTGTGCGTTGATAGATACTTCAAAAGTCGATTTTTTTATTGATACAAAATAAAAGTTACTTTTTCTGGAATTCCTTTGGTACCTACTTATATAAAAACTTTGCACATCCTAAGAGACTTATGTACCAAGTTACATGGTTTTATCTCCAAAAATGACGAACACCCACATGCAACCCCTATTTCACCCCCACGCTGGTGTAAATTTTAAAATGCTAGAACAAACGATGTAAGGTATCTTCAAGAATGACGAACTTCATACAAACTTTCAACCCCTATTTCATCCCCTCACAGGTCGAAATTTCAAAAACGCTAGAACAAATGTTTTATTATTTTTTATCAAGTGCTTAAATATAAAGTTTCATGGTTTTATCTTTAAAAATTATGAAATCCCATACAACCCCCCCCCCCCTTTAACCCCTTACAACCCCTTTTTCGCGATAAAAAGTAGCCTATGTTTTATCTCGGGGTCTAGAATATCTGTATACCAAATTTCATTCAAATTCGTTCAGTAGTTTTGGCGTGAAAGAGTAGCAGACAGACAGACAGAGTTACTTTCGCATTTATAATATTAATTAGGAAAAGGTCAAAAGCTGCTAATAATAATTGGTAGTTAAAGTCAGAATTGAAGAGTCCTCTAAAGTCCTTCATTCATTTAGGATTATTGTTGGGTTGGAAAATAGTTAAAGCGCTAAGAATACTCTGATGAGAAACATGCTTCCCTTGATCTTGCCATTAGGATTTGTTATAATTAGGGCCTTTCAGTACCTAGTGAGTTAGTAATTGTAAGGGTAAAACTTTTCATTTATTCTACTATATCGTGTCTGCTAGTCATAGTCGTTACTGGGGCAGGGACTCGAGTCCATATAATGAAACTACAGTCGTGGCTGACTTGTGACTCTGGAATACTGGAGTGACTATCCACACTTGTGTAGTGTATAAATTGTGGTTACCTTGAAAATCTTGATGGCTGTTGATCATTTATTTTGATTTAAAGGACCTTGAGATATGTTTTCGCTAAGTGCGTTGTAGTGAGTAGATAGGCTGTTCGGTGGTTATTCCAGATGTAGTGAAGTCGGGTTTTGTCTAATAGAGAAAACGCGGAGTAACGAGACTCTGCATTTTATTATTATAGAGGTATTGCCTCTTACAAAAACTGTCTATCGCAGCGCCTATAAGTTACGTAAAATGTCGAGTAATTTAATTGTAACAGATGAAATTGAAATATAGTAGATCTGAGGACTAAGGATGAGGATCACCAGGTTCTTTGAGAATTTTATAAAGTGTCGATGTCATGAGTTGCACTCAACACCTACCTCTATAACTCACATACCCACACTTCATTTTTCATTTTTTTTGGGTGGATCGAACACATATAGAAAGATAAAGTGTTTAAAGAGACATCCGGCGTCAAGGATTGAAGACCAGCTCCTTGATCACTGGTTTCCTGCCTAGATAACTACACCCAGTTGTACGGTCTCTTCTTTGTGCCTTCAGGCTTAATTCATTATCTCCTGCAGTAATATTCACAGAGGGAAGTGGAAACTATAGTTTTTTTTCTTCTTCTCCTCTTATAATATCTTCTGATTCACTTCGTTGCGGGAACCAAGACAGTTACTCATGTCCCTGGGACGCGCCGGACTTCAATGTTCCGGTGTTTTCATGGTTGTATCTACTGTAGATCCTGGCTTACATGAGTTGTAGCGGTTTTGGGAGGTTGTGGCGGGCTTGTCCCATCAAAAAAAAAAAATACCCACACTTACATCATATTCACGCACTCGTACTCTGACCGCACCCATGAGGAACTTGTGGCTATGGGTCTTCACACACCAGACCGCATTCATGAGGATCATGTAGCGATCGGCCTGTGTGGTAAAGCGCCTGTGTGGCAAACCGCCTGTGTGGCAATGCATCTGATTGGTGAATTGCCTGGTTGGCAACTGGTCTGTGTGACGTTAGTTAGTATCGTATTGATTTTTATGCAGTTTTAGTTTGTAAGATTAAATGTTTGGTTATCTGTCAGATTATCTTGTCTCTGATTCGATCCTCCATTTTAAACGTTTAACTGTAAACGTATTCCCAAAGTATAAAGGTCCCTACAAAATCACTGATTTCTTAGAAAACGATAGGTACAAATAGAAACTCGTTAATGGTTCTAATCGAACGTACAAGGTCGCCCATGAGAACTTACGCGAGGTACCCCGCGGTCCATTAGGTTTTATAGAAATAGCCGAAGGTTATGATGATGACGTGACGGCGGATGATAGCCAGAGTGATTTTGTCCATGAAACTGATCGCGGTAATAATATACTGTGTGACATAACTGTGATTGATGATGCTGAGGATGAACTTTCCGATAGCGACACTATATCTGTTAATAGCGACACTATATCTGTTAATAGCGACACTATATCTGTTAATAGCGACACTATGTCTGTTAATAGCAGCACTGTATCGGCTAGTTCACGTACCTAGCGCTATTAGTAATAGTATGGAAAGTCCATCATCAGATTTACCAGAGTGAATGAGTGTTGTAACTGATTACTTGTTTTTAAAATTAAAAAAAAGAAGAAAAAAAATCCAAGAAAATACAAAAAAAAAATAATATAACAAAAAAATGTAGGAAAGAGTCATTGAAAGGAAAATCCGGTCCAATGACTCAGCTAAAGGGACTGATGTCCAGTCTAGCATACGCTAAAGGGACTGATGTCTAGTCTAGCATTCGCTAAAGGGACTGATGTCCAGTCTAGCATTCGCTAAAGGGACTGATGTCTAGTCTAGCATTCGCTAAAGGGACTGATGTCTAGTCTAGCCCTCGCTAAAGGGACTGATGTCCAGTCTAGCATTCGCTAAAGGGACTGATGTCTAGTCTAGCATTCGCTAAAGGGACTGATGTCCGGTCTAGCATACGCTAAAGGTACTGATGTCCAGTCTAGCGTGCGCTAAAGGGACTGATGTCTAGTCTAGCATTCGCTAAAGGGACTGATGTCCAGTCTAGCATTCGCTAAAGGGACTGATGTCTAGTCTAGCATTCGCTAAAGGGACTGATGTCCGGTCTAGCATACGCTAAGGGACTGATGTCCAGTCTAGCATGCGCTAAAGGGATATTTATCCGGCCTAGCACAATCGTCTCCAGTTCTAATACTGATAAGTGATGATAACGTAGTAGTTGTGGTAAACTGAAGGGTTAACCGAACCCGCAAAATATTGAAAGCTTTTGTTAAAGGTTGTACTAGATAGAGATTAGAAATGCCAGGATGAACGAACGGGTTGTTATCTTATTCCCAGATGCTCGGAAAACGCTCGAGGACGAGCGTACGTCAGTATGGCCGTGACGGCGCCGTCATCATTATTTTGTAAACTGCGAAAATAATGGGCAAGCAGTGAACAAACAACTGACCGACGTCACTTCAACCCCACCACCGAGTGACATATAAAGCAGCGCAAGCGCAAGCTCGAGTCGGTCGTTCGTCGATCGTTGCCCAGTTCACACGTTACGCAATCGCTGAGTAATTTTATTGTTGGTTTTATTTGAGTGTTTCCTTTATATAATCAGTGCTGAATTATTCAATTATTATAATTAAAAATTAATGTGAAAGTAAGTTCATTTAATCGAAATAAACTAAGTGATTGTGTGAAGCCCCTTTGTTTTATTTTCAAATAATGTCGGACCCTGATCCTAAATATACATACATATATATATACTGTGGGCTCTCGGGGGCTTTCGAGGCCGATGTGGGGGTCAGCTTTTAAGTCCTCGGTTTTTGAATCTGAAGGTGTGGATTCAAGACATTTTCCAAGACGAGGCAGATAGGTTTTGTTTGGTCTTAAGCCACCTTGGTGATAAGGGCTCGATAGTTGTTCACGTGAGAAGTGACGATAAGAAAAAAAATTAAACAGACTCAAAAAAGTGTAAACATAGAATTATGCAAAGTTTATATTAAACTTTCCGATTTCTTTAGTAATAGTAAAAAAATATTGGGATGAAATTTTGAAAAAAATATCATCATCATCATCAACAATAGCCTATAAGTGGCCACTGACTAAAGGCCTCTTCTCGCACGGAGAAGGTTTGAGCATTAATCACCACGCTTGCTCAATACGGGTTGGCGATTACAAACTTTTAATTAGAAATTATAAGTCCAGACAAATTATCAGAGAAAAAATAACAAATTTTCCCTCGATCTTTCTTACCTACTTACTTCCAGGAATTAGCAATTTTCACTGAAAAAACAAGTTTCAGTAAAATTACTCTTTACATAACAAGTTTATGGTTCAGGGCCTTGAGCCTATTTTTGACGCAGTCCACGTAAAAGGTTAATTTCTTATGGAAGCAAATCATGGCTCTAGTTAAGTCCTAAGTATACTTTAAACCTTACTCAAGTCAGAATTAGGTACATTTTGATATTTTCAAACCTTTTCGGCAAATGTTTTTTTTTTTAATTCGTAATATTATAGTTTGTGGGTTGAGTCTGGTTGTGTCGAGTATTTTTAATTGCTTGTGGTACCTTCTATCTCATTAGATTAGTAACTGCACAGAAAGGTCTCTCAGGTTCGATTTAAAGTACAGTTCAAGTTTTTTTTTCAGTTAAAAAAAATGAATTACCATCGAAAATTGCTTCTAGTAGGTATATATATATAAGAGTATCCTACCAAAATTATAAATGCGAAAGTTTATATTCTTGTTTCGTTGTTTATTACTCCTTCACGTCAAAATGGCTGAAGGAATCGGCATGAAATTTAGAACAGAAGTAGATTGTCTGCAGTAACACGTAGGCTACTTTCTACCTACGGGGACGCGAGCGAAACTGCTGGTAGAAGCTAGTATAATATATTTACATGGGACTCATAATATAACTTCTAGCGCCTCAAGTGTTCTAGGTGTCCATGGGCGATGCCGATTGCGAACCATCAGGTGATCTGTCTGCTCGTTTACCGGCTTATGCCACAAAAAAAAACTGACAAAACGTTGTATTTGTTAATATAAGGGGGTGGCGTATTTCGTTTATACATACATACATACATAACATCACGCCTTTTATCTCCGAAGACCCCTTCGGGAGAGGTGTACACAGAAGTAACACCCACTTTTCACTATTTATGTTATGAGTCCCATGTAATAGGGGGTGAGCCTATTGCCATATACCGGGCACATTTTCAGACTACTGAGAATTTTTAAAAACCCAGTAATACTTTGCCCGACTCGGGAATCGAACCCGAGACCCCTTGCCCGGCAGTCCCACTTGCGACCACTCGGCCAACGAGGCAGTCGTTTATACAGGGTGGGTAGAAAAAACTTCCGTAGACGCAAAGAAATAATTCTTTTTTTTTGTTTTCGAGCAACATCACCTTTGAGCAGTTTATTGCAACTATTATGACAACATGAAAATAAAGATATCCATCCTTACCTGTTCTGAATCGTTTCCGTTTTTTGGAAGCTTTCCGTTTCAGCCTGAATGAGAATTTTGACAATGCAACTTACGTGTATACTCTTATTATTTCCCTCTTCAGTTGTTTCCTCCTGATGATCCTTCAATAACTTAATGACGTCATCAAATCTTTTCTTCCCTTCCTTCCACAATCCGATCAGATTCAAAAACAGCCGTAAAATTACATCTAAGTGCGAGTGAATGGATTTCATTGTTCGCAGTATAAATGGTGCATGGGTTCGAAAAGTTGTCAAGTGGGTTCTGTCCTGGTTGGCCCTTAATAGGTCAATGACATTTGGAGGTGGAGGGAATACTGGCTTACTTGGAATTTGTATCAAAATTTGTTGAGGGTTCCATGAAAATTTATTGATATACTGATAGGATAGTTCGCCCAAATTTCCTGAAGTATCAATATATTTCATAATGTCAATGTGTGGCAAAGTGAGACTTGAGTGTATAAAAACGTCTGTCAAGAAATTATGTGGATGACGTCATGTTATTTTATTGAATGTTATAATTTTCTTTGTAGGAATACCCAAGAATTGCATGATTTTATTCTAATTTTATTGGAGGCAATATTATGACCTCATAGATCATTATGTATATCCACCTCTTGACCCTTATAAGGTGTCTTGAGAGGACATTGAAATGACACTTCAACTTCATCGACCACAACCCAAACAATAACAATTTTAACAAACCAATAAAATATTCATTATTCTATTTTCCAATAACATCTAACCTCGATCAAGCCACGCAAAAATCAAACCACAAGACATCAGCCATAAAGATCATATTCCCATCAAGGAGCAAACGAAAGAAGCAATTTGAAAAACCGTAAAGTGGTAGGAACATCACTATAACCGCTGGGCCATTAGAAACGTGCGTGTCATCTGAACAGCGCCCCCTAACGGTAAAGATGAAGGTAATGTCTTTGCTTTGTACGATATTGGCCCTAAAATTCGCAATATATCTTTTTATGGTCACCAAAACTGACACATGTAATGCGTCCCCGTTTTTTTTAAGTGTGATGACTTTTTGGTACTTATCGATGTTATTATAAGGTCTAAATTTCGACTGATGATATTGCGGGTGGAGGAGATGATGGAATTATGTAATAGGGGTACTTAGAAGTCTGGTTCTGTGGTGAAGTTTAAGGTCGACCTACAAATTAAGACAGTAATACAGTAATTAGCATGATTTTATGTGCGTCTAATGGCGACCTTTAATAACTATACTGTCGTGTGATGTGGCTGGCTAAACCGTATTTGATTATGAAATTCCGATCACAACTAGAGCAGTAAAGATTACAGATTTACCATACAATAATAAAAAGCTATTTAGCAAACTTATTGAATATATCCACATCATCATCAACAGCCTATAATTGGGTACTGCCGAGTAAAGACCTTCTCACAGGAAAAACGTGCATCTGAGCATTAATGGTGATTGACGCTTGCTCAATGCGATTTCAAACGTATAATTAGAAGTTATAACGTGATTATATAGTATAAGATTTTTATTGTCATTCAACAATCCACAGAAAGCAACCATAGAACAATCCATAGTCAGTTACAATTTACTAAACTTTAAACAGAAACAAGTTGTAACATGAAAACAAAAGCTATTTTCTTACAAACATCAGTACAAACAACAACGGGACATAATCCCCACTCGCACAATCGCTACACTTGGAAGAAACAATCTCCGAACTTTGCCAAAACGGTATGAGCCGACGACGCGTAAAAATGTAACATGTTCCTAACATCGACAATGTTTATACAAACTTATTACAAGTTCCTCCTTTCAATCCGTAAAAGCCTGCGTGTTTTTCAAGAGATTTTGCTCTGTAGAAAAAACTTCGCTTTTTAAGACATACCCTGCGAAGTTTTCAGTAAAGTTTGGCCTAATAATCGTTTTGGAAGTTATAAACGAAGCTTCGACGTAATATTAGAGATTTCCACTCGCTTACTTCGGGATGTTTGACGAAATTGAATGTGAAATGATGATTTTGTGATTTTAAGCTCGGATGGAGTACTTTAACTTTGAGAGTCGGAGCCGGAATGGATAGATTTGGTCTAAGTAGAAAAAGTTAAATCATATTAGTTTATTTATTTACCTACCTTATTGATCGAGTGACTGCAGGTCCGACTGCTGAGCAAGAAGTTTAGTACCCCCACTTAGTTTTTGGTCAAATTTCCTTGTTGCTTGGCTTCTCCCAGTTGTTGTCTCTTTTTATGCCTTTGGGCTTAATTCAATCTGTTTCCTGCAGTAATTTACCGAGGAAAGTGGAAACTATAGCTTTTTTCCTTTTAATATTATCTTCTGCTTTATTTCGTTGCGGGTTCCAAAACAGTTATTCATATCCCTGGGATCGGACTTCAGTATTCCGGTGTTTTCATGGTTATATTTACAATAGATCCTAGCTTATAGTTGAGAGCTGCAGTGGTTTTGGGAGGTCGTGTTGTATATTCCATTTAAATACCACTTCTGAAAAATAAATTCGGAAAAGAGAATGACCAATCAAGTTCTAACTAAAAGTCTAAACCTTAAATTCAGTCAGAAAAGACTTAAAATACTATAACTACACGACTGAACTCGAAATGATAGCCATTTAATTATAAGAACCATTATCTTCAATTTGAATTCATTTCGTGAACTAATTACAAGCTTTGCTATGAATAATTGAATAATTTATTGTTCAAATAGTGTTAATTACATAGGAAGTGATTTTGTTTCATTATATTATTTTCAAAAATGTGACAATTTTTATTATAGTAATTTTCCTTACAGATATGTCTTTGTAGGTGATTTTTTTATTACTGTAATTAGTGAAGGTCACACAGAAACTACTTTTAATTATTTTTGTGAACGATTATCCGTTATTACGACTATTTGATGTGACAACTTTATTGATTTATTTAATTTCTAGTATGTCGTTTTTCATTCTTATGGTATAAGCCGGTAAACGAGCAAACGGATCACCTGATGGCAAGCAATCGGCATCGGCTATGGACACCTGTAACACCAGAGGCGTTATACAAGTTCGTTACCGGCCTTTTCGAATTTTGATATTTTTGGGGATTCGGGGATTGGGGAGATTGGTGAAGGGAAGAAGGAGGTAAGGTCTGCGAATGGCTTCGTTGGCTGAATGTCCGAAAGAGTGATTACTGAGTATAGTTTATCAGGTTTAGTACTCTATATCTCGCTCACGCGCTCTCTCTTTTCCCTTCTCTCTCTATCCCTATCAGTCGAGTATTACTTTACTATTTTAGTACATGGTGAAAGTCGCAGTACATCTTCAACTTTATTGTATTGATTTACAGTCGAAAATCCAATTTTGAGTACCCAGGTTGATCTGCTGGCCACTGTTCGAAGATTAAAAGGTTTAATGTTATGTAACTAACTATAAGAGTTACTTAACTCGTCGAGTACCGTCATTATAGACACAATTATAGAACAATAGGTTGCGGTCACCGGTGACCGATTGGTGTTTGACAGTTTAATAAACGCACTATAAATTATTATTTAAGTGGCACATACGACTATGAAGGTAGGAAGTAGACAACAATAATTCAAGTACGTTAAGCAATTAATATAAGAGCATTTGACGGCAACATGCCAGTGTGGCGTGCTAATGCTATCACATGACGTCAACTCGAATATTCAGTGTTAACAGATTTAATTATGTTATTAAAAATATAAAATAAATACAATCATAGAGATTTTAGATGTCATCTGATTCAATTACTTCGATTTTTTTCATGGGAATTCGGTGCGCTCGTATCTGTTCATCATCATCAGTACAAGACAGTCCTCTCCTGGACTATGTCTCCTCTATGTAAGAGGGTTAGCCATAATCTTACGCTGAAAGGTTTTTTTTAAGTGGGGAAATCATCGAATGACTTCTCCCGCCTGGATGAGACGGAAAGGATTGTCAGACTGTTACTGACTAAAAACTACCCCGTTCCTACTCCTGCGCTTCGAGCTGGAGACCCAGCCCTTTAAGTCCTCCGGGGCTTCGTATCGGCGTCAGCCCTATTGGGTTGAAAGGCGTTGAAAGGGGTTTGGAGACTGCAGTTTAATATGTTCTAGTTTGAATGGCTGCTACATGAGCTCTGTCAAACTTATAATCCCTTTGTCAGATCTAGCAATAGCCAATTATAATGTCAATTTTAGGCAAGGGGCGATGGCAAATGTCCAATCAATCAACAGCCTATAAGTGGCCACTGCTGTCGAAACGCCTCTTCTCACACGGAGGTTTTAAGCAACAATCACTACGCTTGCTCAATGCGGGTTGGCAAATTCAAACTTATAATTAGAAATTATAAGTCTGACAGTAGTGTCCAAATAATCTTAGAAAGGACATATGACTCGGAAAAAGTTTCTTTGGTACTTGCCGTTGATGGGTCTCGAACGCGCACCCTCATGCATGAGAAGCGGGCGTCTTAAACCTCCAGGCCACCACGACGAAATATTCATATTTGATTTATTTTGTCATTGCCAGTTTTAAGCCCAGATTTGTATACTCAACACAATAAATACATCCGCAGTCCACGCAAGAATATGGTATATAAACTGAGTGGTCACCATTTTTGAATAATCTAAGATACACAGATCAACATAAACTACTGGAAATGTAATATGTATCTAACAAACACCCACTGAACCAGTGAACCTGAATATTTACTTTGAAAGATCTCGGCAATTGACCGCCCTCTGGGGTTATCTATTTAAAGAGTACTCCCACGCTTTTAGATTTATATGTAGTTTAGTTTTAGTTTATTTTTTGTATGTCGTAGACATTATTATAATTATATTCTAGTTGTAAAAAAATGTATTAATTATTAAAACCATATAGAAAAATGTAGATATTTATACAAGTCACTTGTGTTTTTGGCGTGAAATAAAGTTTTTTATCACTTTACATGATAAGTAATATTGGATTATAGAAATAAGATGTCCTAAATTAGTATACAATGTTATAGCTACTTTCGCCTGTGATACAGGGCTTTCCTAGTACAGGCATCTAACAGTATAAGGTCTACATCGCTTATTGAGATAATATTTTGTATTTTGCTCATTTTATCATCAATAAAGATTATTATTATTATTACTTTTTTCTATACGAAAGACGGATAAAGTTGTTGGAATCAAAATAATATCATTAAATTTTGTACAGATATGGAAGGTATTTATTGATGGAGTAAGCAGTAACAAACTGAAGTATATGCCTTCTTTGGATAAATTGTTTTACCAAAAAAAAGGATAAGATCAACCAAAGAAACATGTACTTGACCTTGAAATTAAACTCGAGATTTCGACGCTTACGTTGAGACAAACGTCGCAGAAGAATTAAATTATCTATAATATCGAAACCAAATCATGACGTCATAATAGTTCGATACACAATGTCATACAGGGTGTAAATGAAACGCTTCTGAAAAAAACAGGTGATGTTAAAAAACTATATCTATTTTCATAGAAGTAAGGTCCTAAATACATAACATAACATCACGCCTTTTATCCCGAAGGGGTAGGCAGAGGTGTACATTATGCTACTGTACAATGTAACACCCACTTTTCACTATTTATGTTACGAGTCCCATGTAATAGGAGGTGAGCCTATTGCCATATACCGGGCACAATTCCGGACTCCGTGCTACTACTGAGATTTTTTTAAAAACCCAGTAATACTATGCCCGACCCGGGAATCGAACCCGAGACCCCTTGCTCGGCAGTCGCACTTGCGACCACTCGGCCAACGAGGCAGTCCTAAATATTTTCTTATGTAATAATAGTTGTAATTACTCAAGGCTGATGTTGCATGAATAACATATGAGAACGATCAAAGTTGGAAATAATATTTTTTGCTGTCAGCGTTCGGGAGCGATTTGTTTACATCCTGTGTACATAACGTAATGACAGTTGACAATTGACAATCTATCAGTTACGTTACCCAATGTTTATTTACCCGTTGTAATTGAGGTGTGACAATTGGATACTTGCCAACAAGTTAAATCTCGGAACAATGCAAAGTGTGGAAGAGCCATGCTTCGGCACGAATGGGCCGGCTCGACTGGAGTGATACCACGGCCTCACAGAAAACCGACGTGAAGCAACGCTTGCGTTGTGTTTCGTCGTGTGAATGAGGTTACCGGAGGCCCAATTACCCTCCTCTTCCCCAATGTCCCCAATTCCTGAATCCCCAACGATCCTCAAACTCCTAATCCCCAAAAGGCCGGTAACGCATTTGTAACGCCTCTGCTGTTCCAGGTGTCCATGGGCGACGCCGATTGCTTACCACCAGGTGATCCGTCTGCTCGTTTACCGGCGTATGCCATAAAAAAACAATAACTAAAGCAAATCCAATTTATATCGAACTGTCCAATATGAAAATATTCTATGAATCTTGTACAAGATATGTATGTGTATTGTGACGTCACGTTTTTTTTTTGAGTCAAACAGGATACGTATTTGTTAAAAATTTGCTAGTAAATACTAAAATGAAGTTGGTCATAAAATCAATATTAATGATAGTGTGATTATTTTTTAATATTTCATTGTATTGGACCGTTGAAATATTTTTTTTCAGGCAAGTACCCAATTGAGATATTTGCTATTTAACATAATAATAGGGTTTAGGTTATTTTGTTTCGTCACGAAGTAAAATGGTTCTGTCTCGGTAATACAATAGACATAGAAATAAAACGTTCTTAACGAAAAATAAGTGGTCGAAAGGGCAATCTTCGAAAGTGCAACCGAATTCATAGTACATTATCAAAAGATCACGCCATGTAATTCTCGAAGAGGTATTTCTCGTCGACTGGCACGTGCGATGCGAATAGTGCCTACAAATTTACATCAAGTGTCTCCTTTTTTAACTAAATAATCTTTATTCTTTTGTTTTAACTTTATACACCGAAAGTACTTCTTATTCCAAGTGGTTTCGCCGCGGGACTAAACCGAAACAAATTTCACGCTGCACTTTATAGAGGTATTGAAAAAAAATTTTAATTAAGTAAATAAGAGAAATATGACGTCATACTAACACCAGGGCCTTTAGCCAAACGCCACTTTAGCGCTTGTCTACAGAGAGAGTAGAAATCAAAATGTATGGGGATGACACTGACAAGTGTCAAAATTTACGTCAAATCCATATAATTTGGGTTTCTATTCTACAAGTAGACAAGCGCTAAGTGGCATTTGGCTACAGCTGCAGATTTTTTGATAAGATCTAGTTATTATAATTTTGATAATGAAATCTAAAATATTACTTTTATCAGGACGTGTGAATAATATTAATAAGAATATTGTATGTTCTTATAATAACTATCGTCAGATTTACTAAATTAACTAAAGATCGCGAGTTACTCACGTGGGAATACTGATAAAAAGCTCTACTAGTTTCGAACCTTAGTGAGTAACCTGCGAGTTAAGTATATTAAACCTGAAAACGTTGTCACAATGGATATATAACTATGGTATGCGTAAAAAATCTTGACCTTTTGAGTTAAATTGACTTTCGTGACGTAAATCACTTTGAACTACGCATATACACACCCTAAACTGCTGACGTGGACTCACTTTCGTTATAAATTTTACATCGCAACATTCAAGCGTAAATTCTTTCAAAAACATATATTTTTGTGTATATTTGTAAAATTATTTTTTTGATACCAAAACGTATATTTTTTTCGTATTCAGTAATCTCTTTAGGGGTATGGTACGTTTCAGTAGTTGATATTTTAGTTTGAAAATTCTCAATAGCAGTACCTGATCCCAGAACCAAAACGTCTGTGAAAAATGTAGAATTTTAAAATAACAAAAATATATTAAATAACAAAAACATATATAATTAATTATATTAAATTCTAAGTCTTTAAAAATAAAGACAATAGTCGAAATTACTATTAAGTGACTGTCGAATAACTCAGATACATTTAATGATTATTTAAACTGTTCTTTAGTAAAGATTTAGTTCCGAAAATTTGTGCCAGAGTCATTTCATAGAGGAACCACGGTACATCATAAAACCTTTAATTCACCAATAAATAAATAAATTCACCTCAAAATCCATTCTCACTCTTCAGCTTGATCTAAAGCATTATAAAGAGTGGATGAAGCTATTTCTATTTATACTTTATCAGCTATTTGAGCTGCGTCACGTATTTACGCCATAACTCTTCCACCTTGCTCAGTGCACCTTCCACGAGAAATTTCTCAACAAAATATTTTCAAGAAAATGGTTTAAAGAAACCAGTTTTGCGGTATATTTTCGTTTTATAAAGTTTTGTTGGGGCTTAAAAAAAGATTTGTAATGGAATTGATTCTAAATTTTGTATAAGTATTGTTGAAATTTAAAAAAAAATTACTATGTGTACTAACCTAACCACGTAAACAAGACCATCTGCCGATTTCTCCTGTAAAATTACGCAAACATTTTTATGCTTACTCATTCCGTTATAAAAAATTGTTTTATGAAAATCGTTTCATTTTATTACTCACGAAGGATCCGTGAACGGTAAAAAGATTTACACGAGTAGTTTATCCGATTACGCATTCTCTTTGCAGTTTCAAAAGCCATTGTTTAACAATTTTGCATTAATATTAAAAGCTTTTACTAAAATTCAATTTCTGTTTGTTGCAGACACCAATGCGTCGGCTGACGATAACGCTCCAGGTATGCTACGGAACGAAGAAATGACCAACATCACAGCAAAATGGACTATAAGTACTGGACGACATGGGTGAGAATCGCGTGCATACAACTCGCGCTGCTCACCACCACGGTGGCAGACTTCACTACCGAGTGCCAGAGGCCTTGCGACTGTAGATGGCAATCCGGGAACAAAGCCGCTATCTGTTCTAATTCAAGTTTGAAAGTTATTCCCGCAAACTTAAGCAACGACATACAAATACTAGATCTATCCAACAATAATCTACAACAACTACATCAAGAAGCATTCAAAAAAGTTGGCCTAAGCAACTTAAAAAAACTATTCCTCAAAGAGTGCAACATCGAAGTTGTTCATAAAACTGCGTTCGTTACTCTCGCAATCATGATCGAACTAGATTTATCGAAGAACAGAATCAGATCACTGCACCCCGATACGTTCAAAGGCACAGAGAAGCTGAGATTAATAAACTTAAGTAACAACTTCATCGATAAGTTGGACGACGGCATATTTCGCAATTTGAAGTTTCTTCAGAAAGTGGAGGCGAGCAACAATAGGATACACCGTATAGGAACTAAAGCGTTCGTCAATTTGCCGCAGTTGAAAATATTGCGGTTCAATGGGAATAATTTGAGTCATATGAAGCCGGAAACTTTGATGGGGTTGAGAAACTTGTCCGGGTTAGATTTACACAACAATCCATGGCGTTGCGACTGCAATCTACAAACGTTCCGGGACTGGGTGATCAGTCACAACCTGTACACCCCTCCCACGTCGTGTGCGGAACCGACATCCGTACAAGACAAACTTTGGAATGAATTAGATTCGTCGAACTTCGCGTGCCGGCCGACAATACTCGAGCCGGTGCCAGAGGCAACGGTGAAAAGTTACGATGAAAACGTGACTCTGACTTGCAAAGTAGTGGGGAACCCACCACCTGAAGTCGGTTGGCGATTTAACGGGAAAACTATTGAGATGAAAGCTTTTGGCGAGATAAGGTACACAGTGGCTGAGAATACTATGGATTTGATACGATGGGTGAATTTGACGATAATATATGCTAGGTACAGTGATAGAGGAAACTATACGTGTGTCGCTGAGAACCCTGGGGGTCGCGATGAGAAAACATTGACCCTAGTGCTTTCAAGATACGGAGGGGTTGGTACCATAGCTGGCATGGACACTGATTCCTTCGCAATTTTAGTTGGCTGTCTAACAGCTATAGTTATAATTTTTGGAGCTGCGCTAGTAGTCTGTTACTTTACTACCCAAAACAATGAAATTAAAAGACTGATTAAGAACGATACTCGTTCTTCTAATGGGGACGTGTTAATAGAGGCATCAGAAGCTTCTGACCCTGAGAAGGCGTTGAAGATGGAGGTGAATCCTGTGTCAAAGCCGCCGAGGAAGTACGAGGCGCCTCAGTCCTTCACTAGTGAAGCCACAGAGATGTCGGAACTGAATAGGACATTATTAGACAACGAATCTGTGTTAGGTAAGTCAATATTCGAATTTCATGTTTTAATGATAATTTATCACAGGTTCGATTCCTAGTAGGAAAGCTATATAGTAAAAAATATGATTTCATTGCTATTTATGTTTGAAAAACAAAAATGCCTCGTTGGCCGAGTGGTCGCAAGTGCGACTGCCGGGCAAGGGGTCTCGGGTTCGATTCCCGGGTCGGGCAAAGTATTACTGGGTTTTTAAAAAATTCTCAGTAGTAGCACGGAGTCTGGAAATGTGCCCGGTATATGGCAATAGGCTCACCCCCTATTACATGGGACTCGTAACATAAATAGTGAAAAGTGGGTGTTACATTGTACAGTGGCATTAAGTGCCGTAATGTGCACCTCTGCCTACCCCTTCGGGGATAAAAAGGCGTGATGTTATGTTATGTAAAAACAAAAATATACTTTTTAGGTTAATTAGTTAATAACCAATATACCCCATATTCCAATTTGACTATTAACGTCACCGGTGAAAAAATCTCCACAACTTAAAACCACTTTAAAAACGAACAGACGCGACACTACGTTTACAAATTCAATTTTCAAGAGTAACGCTTCTAAAACTAGTTAGTCCATTGTTTCCAATATAAACAAAAGGTATTCACTACATGTCCTTCGAAGTGGCCAGGACCCGGGATGACACTTCTAGCTATCTCCGTGTATATAGTGCTAACGACATTGGAAAATAAGGGGTTAGCCACACACTAGTCAATTTACTCGTAAATTTATAGACTTTATTGTTGAATATCAAGTATAAAATCCAATAAAAGTTATTAACAGACTGTTGTACCTAGGTGATCTTACTGATGATATTTTCTGTTAACTTTATTAGATTTTCAACTATACCTCTATTATTTTAATAGGTATGTAGTCGAAAATCCAATGATGGCCTTACTAGTCATTATTCATTTATGGTTGACTTATAGTAACCGAACAAAACATAAAATATTTAGTTTCTTGATTGACTTTTCACATTAGACCTAATGCATTTCTATCGAAATCTATGGTACACTAGCTTCAACCTGCGACTTCGTACGCGCAATCTCGTTATTCCCGTTCCCGTTCGCGTTTTTCGGTAAAAGTAAAAAGAAAGAGCCTATGCCCGTCTCTTAGTTCTAAGCTACCTCCACATCAATTTTCATTCAAATCGATTTAGCGGTTTTTGAGTTATAAATAGTCTTACTAACACGACTTCCTTTTATATATATAGATAGATACAGATATCAGTTCAAAAATTTTGGAAAAAGATTGTTATTATACTGTCATTAATCCATTTTATTCAATAGCACTTGTAACAGCGCTTCAGAATGTGAATAAGACATGAAAATAGAGTAAAAATGTCAGTCACTGTCATCCTGTCAATTCTTTTTGAGTAATCATATCATTACAGGTGAGTACTTCTTAGAACAGTCAGGTCTAGTATCCAAGTAAGTAGTCACATTCGACACTTTACTCGGAATCATGTCAGAAACGATAATATTCTCTGATTTTTTTATGAGATAGCAACTAGTGATTTTATGATGTTTTGAGTCAATTGCCACGCCCATAGAAATAGGTTCCAGGATTTGAACAAAGTCACAGCATTTATTTCCTTAATTAGGATATTTTGAAACGTCAAATTAAACTGTCCGTTATTCTGTCTGTCTGTGAATCTAAGTGTGGGTTCTCTTTTACAATTAATGATCAAAATCAAACCTCGGTTGATAAACGTGCTGTATCATAGGCCACGTCATCGCTCAATGGTGACCAAACGCTGGCACATTTTGTACAAAAAAAATGACGGAACTGAGAGAAATTATAAAGTCGTAAAGCTCAATAATATTTTTATGAAACCGAAAAAGTGTTAATACAAAGAAAAGTGGTTACAAAATAACCATACTAAATCATCCTAGAAGATCCCTTATAGCCTAGTCTTTACCAGTGACTAGCCTTCCAGCGTAGAATAGAATTTACGTGGAGTCGTGTCGATCTCCCAAGAAAAATGTAATATGTGCCAGGTGTTCAAGTCAGAACACTTACGGTTCTACCACAAGTCTTACAAAGCTTCGTGTAGAATAAATAATCACCTCCCAGTTTGTTTTTATTTTATTTTATTTTATTTTTTTATTTGCCTCAGGCATCTTGGCCCATAGTGAAATATACAATAATACAATACAAATAATTCAGGTTGCAAATACTATACACACATATACATAATATTTAATTTTACTGCTTATTTTACACGAAGTATCGGAGTCGTGTGTCGCTCGGTGTCTGGTATCCGGCCTCGAAATCGCCGGAACACTACACATTTCGGCCAAAATTCTTCCTTCATAAGAATCGACAGGTGTTCAGTGGGCACCCTCACCACAAAGGAATTGAAGTTTGTATTATGACGAGACTCCAACCGCTCGACTCTCATGACGAATTTGGATTTCACTCGGATGTACTCTACGATCTCCTCAACCTTTGTAGTGTAATGCAGCCGGGACACGTACAGCAGCGTCGTTGGTGTGGCAGGACGCAGCAGAAAGTTAGGTCCAGTCGGTGCGGTGCCGCACTGGTTGCGACAAGTGGGTTTCCTCTTCTTTCGCTTCTCCACCGTGATGAAACCATCTTCGTCAGAACCCCGTTGTTTCCAATCTTTGTGTACACATTCACGATTCTGTTTTCCCCCTATTTGCTTATCCTGGGATTTAGCAGGTTTGCTGGCAGCGGTAATATCGGCGTAAGCACGCTTAAGGGGCGATGTGCTCATGCGTGTCGTAACCTGAACTGAAGTCGACAGTCGGTCAGCTGCGGCGGCACGTGATGCATCGCTAGCGGAATTGATAGCGCCCGGTGACGTATTCGCCTCCTCAAAACTGCCTGCTACAGCAACTTGCGCACCGCGACGAGTGTTCACGTTAGAGGTGTCAAGTGGCCTACATTCCGAAACCGCACTGCGTAGCAGCACTATGTCGGCACGTAATTCACTAATGGTGTTATCAGAAACCTCTAACTTAGACTGCATCTCCACCAGGCTGGTTTTCAGGAACAAGATGTCTTTCAGTAGCCTGGTAACATCAACATGATCGAATGTCACGGGAGGGAGCCTGTGCAGCTCCTTCGCCACGAATGTTGGCACGTCGTCTGGATCGGTCACCTTTAATATCGAGATGATGTCCTGAATGCTTTTCTCAGTTCCATCCCTTCTTCGAGTCGGCATCTGGTCGAGCTTCCCCAGTGATTGGAAAATGAGCTGCTTGCCCTTGCTAATCTCATCTTCTTTGAAGTTGGATTTGCAGATCTGCATAATGCTCACTTCGTCCATGGTATCTATGGCATGTTGTATGAATGCCAACAGTTCGTTGGCTATGAGTTGATGCGAACTCATAGCGAATGATTCCGAATGTTTTAATGCTTCTCTTAAGAGTAAAGAGATGGAAAATGGCGGCTTCACCTCGCTTAGTTTTAAAATAACATAACATAACATCACGCCTTTTATCCCGAAGGGGTAGGCAGAGGTGCACATTATGCCACTGTACAATGTAACACCCACTTTTCACTAATTTATGTTATGAGTCCCATGTAATAGGGGGTGAGCCTATTGCCATATACTGGGCACAATTCCAGACTCCGTGCTACTACTGAGAATTTTTTGAAAACCCAGTAATACTTTGCCCGACCCGGGAATCGAACCCGAGACCCCTTGCTCGGCAGTCGCACTTGCGACCACTCGGCCAACGAGGCAGTTTTAAAATACTGACAAGTAAAAGCTTATTTACATCTTATTTACTAGTATTGTAGGTTTTGTGTGTTTGTTACTTCATGACGTCATAACGGCTGAAGGGATTGAGATGAAACAGGAGTAGATTAGGGTCCAGAATAATACATAGGCCACCTTTTATCTCACGGACACGCAAGCAAAACCGCTGGCATAAGCTATTTGTACATAAGTAGATATACCATTAATTAAACTATCAAACACCAAGCGGTCACCGGTGTCCGCAACCTATTGTTCTATAATTGTGTCTATAATGACCGTACTCAACGAGTTAAAATTATGCATATTTTACTCAATATGGGGTAACATAGGAGTCGAAGTTCGTAAATAGGATACTATCTGACTTGCATTACGGTTGTAGTTCAATATATATAAACGCGAAGGATTGAAAATAAGGATCATTTCGTAGGTCAGTCACAAAATTCATAATCAACGCGAGTACCTAATGCCGCGGACATCAGCTACTCATTGATAAAAAAATATTGTAAGACAGTTTGCTGTTAAAACCGTGACTACCTCGTTGAAGAAATTGTCAAAAATACGAATGTTGAGCAAAGGGTCTCGATGTCCTAGATCAGACAAAAATTATTATTGATGCCTGCATCATACTTCGTGTCTTGTATATCTATGTTCATGCATACTAGAGGTAGGGTTCTTTTTTTGAGGGGTAAAATTATCCGTGGCTTGTCTTACTGCCTGAAAACAACCCCGTTCCTACTCTTGGTCTTCGCGCTGGAGCCCCGGCAACCCGTTAGGCCTTCCGCGGATCTGTATCGGATGCATACTAGGGTTTAAGAAACGTCCAGTGACCAGGGTACGTCATCAGACTCGCCTATTAAATGAGCAAAGCAAAAAGCTGAAATACTCAAACGTCACTCAATTTTAAGTGACGTTTAAGTATATGTAGTTCTACATAACATAACATAACATAACATCACGCCTTTTTATCCCCGAATGGGTAGGAAGAGGTGCACATTTCGGCACTTAATGCCACTGTATAATTTAACACCCACTTTTCACTATTGATGTTATTAGGGGGTGAACCTATTGCCATATACCGGGCACATTTTCAGACACCGTGCTACTACTGAGATTTTTGAAAATCTCAGTAATACTTTGCCCGACCCAGGAATCGAACCCGAGACCCCTTGCCCGGCAGTCGCACTTGCGACCACTCGGCCAACGAGGCAGTCAATGTAGTTCTCTCACTACAAAATCTTAGAAAAATGACAGAGAAGGCCTGATGTTTAAGTAGGGATAAAAATTGGGTAGTCTTCTGGTGTTCAGGCGTAAACTACAAGCAATGTATAAAGATCTTATTACTAAACTATTTCGTAAGTGGAGAGGCGCTGGTTGATTTGATGTGTTATTTAAACTGTCAAACACCGCGAGGACACCGGTGACCGCAACCTATTGTTATTTAATTGTGTCAATAATGACCGTCACTCAACGAGTTAAGTCTTAATTACAAAATTCTTACTAATAGTATTTAGTCAGGTATTTTACTCTAGAAATTGTAATAGGACCAGTTTCTGTTAAAGCTTTATTAATTTACTCCAGCGTGGTGTTCTATAGCCTTCTTTGATAAATAGACTATTCAACAAAATAATAAAATAAATAACGAACAAAAAGTCAAAACTAAAAAGCAAAAAATAACTAGTTAAGTATTAGTTCTGATAGGTTACCCACCCAGTGATAGGTTAGAAGTCGGCACCATAACTCATTACTCACAAGTCATTAGTTGCCGTTGTTCGAAAGTTGCGCTCGGTTTCCCTAGGATTCCATCATCAGATCCTGACCCCATGGAAATGGGACCATCTCGGGAGTATACCCTTTCAAACAAAACAAGAATTTTGGAAATCGGTTCATAAGTGGCGAAGTCATCGGCGAACAAACAAAAAAAAACAATGAGCCGAACATAGTACCTCCTCCTTTTTTTGAAGTCGGTAAAAAGAATTATTCCATTCGAACCAGTTGTTCTAGAGATTAGTGCGTTCAAACAAATATACTCTTCATTTTTATATCATAACATAACATAACATCACGCCTTATATCCCCGTAGGCACAGAAATAACACCCGCATTTCATCACTATTTATGTTATGAGTCCCATGTAATAGGGGGTGTGCCTATTGCTATATAACGGACACAATTCCAGACTCCGTGCTACTACTGAGATATTTTTAAAAACCCAGTATACTTTGCCCGACCCGGGAATCGATCCCGAGACCCCTTGCTCGGCAGTCGCACTTGCGACCACTCGGCCAACGAGGCAGTCGTCTTTATCACCATCTTTATATCATAATCGTAAAAAATAACGTTAATCTGATAGGAAAGGTATAAGATTCTTTAATAAGAAAACATGAACTCGTTTGCACACTACAATTTTATTCTGTGTGACATATATCACCGTCAAATCAGGCCCGGAACAATAATAATTTGTAAATTACACAAAGAATTGTTCCGTACGAAAATCGAACTCGCGATACATTGCACAGCAGTCAGTTGTCGAACCACTACACTAATTGTGCTGTCATTACACCCATTTGTCATTGTTACAACCCACTAATGGCACAATTAGAGGTCATTTAATTACAAAAGCATTTCGTGGCGGCCATTTTGCGACGATTACATAGTTCACTGTAATTCAGCCATTCAGGGTATTATCGAGTTTCTATTAAAAAGTTTTCAATTAAATTTCAGTCAACGTTCTTTGGACATTGAGTTTGTAACTCATGAAACAAAGTTAATTTGCAAAGCTCAGAAACATGATTTTTATAATTATATTATTAATATCCGAAACCTTGGACAAAAGTCGAAAGTTAGAAAATTAATATCGACATTATGTTTTGTCAGTTCATCTGTTATTCTTATAGGTGGGTGTGTAATTCGTAGATTAAGTGACAATCAAAATTATAAAGTTCAATTTGACCTGCGTTTGATTGAACACGAACACTGGAACCACCCTGTCATTTTACAGGGTCAAAGTCAAAGTCAAAGTCATTTATTTCAATTAGACCGGAAAGGCACTTTTGAACGTCAACAATAAAAAGGGCATCATCCAAACCCAATTTGATTCTGGATTGAATCTCGACCATCGGTTTCAGTACTTTATTACAATTCTATTAAACATATAGTCTTAAATGTATCCTATATTTCTTTCACTCAATGGAGGCTCAAAATTCCTTTTAAAATTATTTTACTTTATTTTAACGAACACCAAAAATTATAACTCTCGTAGCAAACTTTCGTACAAGCTGAATTAGTTAGTTTCTAATTATTTCGACTATATGACTAAAAAACACTAGCTAATACTACAAATAATTTAATATTGCATGCAGCAAGAACCGCTTACTCTAATTCTCTTAATCAAGCGAGCGTTGACCGAAGCGAATTCGGTCAAGCGGTGTCTAAATAAACCGCTATTTGCAGAGACACAGCTGTTTCACTTAAAACTGCCATGACGGCCTGTCTGTGTGGGAAAATTGACAGATGTGGTTCTCTAGTCTTACAACATAACATAATTTAATGTCAAATCTTTTAATTCTTTGATTGGCTGGTGGAGCTGTAAAACGTTACATTTACTGTTCACCATTTATTTATATGTCTTGCGATATAAACTAATACGGAGTCAATCTATTAATGGACACTGGGCAAAATTTCAAGCTCTATAAAACAAAGAAAAAGTCCTAATTTAAAAACTTAGGAATAGGACACAAGACTCCTTGCTCGGTTTGTGCATTTGTATCCACTAGAGCAGAGATAGGCAGACTTTCTCCAGCAATTCAACAAATTTAGAAAACGTTGATTAATAAGAAATAAGCATAAAACCGATACGACCTTCAAACCTTCAAGAAAATATCGTATTCCTTTTTAAAAGGCCAGCAACGCGCGTGTAACACCTCTGTTGTTGCGAATGTGCATGGTCGGCGCTAATCGCTTACTATGTATATAGGTGTAATAGGTGATCCATCTGCCTATTTGCCTCCTATTCGATAAAAAAACAATCAACAATACTATGAATCAATAACCACCTAAAGAGACAAAATTAAAAACGGGTGAACGAGTCCGATCCGACCCGGATAACAATTCAGTTACTCGTGTAACAAATTACCCACCATGGTACCCCCGTTAAATCTTTTGTTTATTATTTCGTTAATTTCTCTCGATTTCTTGGTAAACAAATTTAAACCAACTGATAAAATTATACGAAGTAAACTTTTGGTCGAAAATTCTGACGAATGGTCGAATTTTAATTCACTTTGATCTCGCGCTTTGTATTAATCAAAGTTATTTTACTTGAACTAAAATGGCTCTGTTTCTTGTTAAATTAGTTACAAGAATTGGCATTTTCTTGTAAATAAATATTTGTTGATATTTCATTCATAAAAGCAAATACTTTTATGTTAATGGTTTTATAATATGCGTCTGATGATATCAAATTCCGAGAATCGATTGAATTCTAATTGCTTTATTCAAAATCAACTTGAATACTGTCTTTATTCTTCATTTTAACAGTACCTGAATGACTCGATGTTTTTGTAATAAATGACATTTTCTGAAATAGAAACCTAGCTGGATCGATTCATCGCCCTTAAAACCTCCAAAAATATAAATTTTTAAGATAATCAATGGAGCCGTTTCCGAGACCGTTTTCGAAACAAGAACTGATCATTTAACGAACTACCTCTAGATAAAAGGTAATTCATGTTATGTACGTAAGTGCTCTTATGAAAAGAAAGAATAATCAGGGCTTTAACCAATACTAGTCAAAGACGAAATTTATTCTTATGTAACCCGCACACAAGTATATATAACATCTCGTTACTACCGACATCTTTCATATTTACAAAGTAAACAACAATACAACCGACATAGAACTGTCTATACATTCCCTCGTTCCATCTTAAACAGTTTCTCCAACCGACATCATAATAAATTCAAGACAAACATACAGAATTCCCATCTCAATACAATCACACTCAAACAGATTTGAAAATTTTCCAGCCAACGGTCGATTTTATTTACTTTACTTTACTATAAATATTGACAGAATACAAAATGTCTTCGGTTATTTTGTGAGAGTAAGAAGTCTCAAGAGTGAAGGGACAACAGCTCATCAATGTATACCAATCTGTCGAATTGATTCGATGGATTTTAGACCCTATTAGTAAGGGTCTAAAGTTTGAAGGCTGTGTACAGCGTGGATCATGGGACAACCCTTTCATCATATCCCCAAGGATTGAGCAGAAGCTGAAGTAATTTTGACGTACTGATGTTGATTAACTCATGGTTTTATAATGAGGCACTAATGTCCCATATTCCCAAAACTCAAACAATCTTAATCTTATGTTACGAAAGTAGTATAGAAATTATTCACCAATGAAAATTGAGTTTAGACCAAAACTGCAAGCGAATATTTTATATTACGCCACAAAAGACCAAGCATAATTTACTGTTATGAAAGACATATGTCTACTTTCTATTACGGATTTTAGCCAGTGTTTTTATCAGTCACAAATCATTAAAAAAAATAAACTTGTCTTTAAAAACTAGATACAAAAGTTATAGTCCCAAAGTCGTACAAAATATAGAAACTGAATTCTAAAAGTTTCATCTAAAACACAGACGGAAGTATTTTGCTTCCCGAAAATATCTTCATTGGTCCACAGTACCAACAATGGACATGAAATTTAATGACTACCCAACTTGTTGGAGACAATTGCGTAGAATTTTTATTCGCGAAAAGTCGGGAGCCCTCAAATGTCAACAGCTTTGACTTGTTTTTGGGATTATACTGTTATGGTAATGACGGCGGGTTCCCGCAAAAAATATTTGTTTAAAGCATTGTCAGTGTTGTTTTCTTTCTGATTACTGGTGAATCTACCCACTGGGGACCCGTTTGTTATAATAAATTGTCAGTTGTGAGGCAGTTGTCAGGGTCAAAAGTTAGAATTCTAAGTGTGAAGTTTATTGGGGGACTAGTTATTTTTATCACACTGGTAAAATACACAAATATATTCAAATCCCTAAGGAATAATACAGTAAGGTCTAAAGAAGTAATGATTAGTCTAATAAAATTAGACACTAATATTTATCTCTTGTCCACAGCATCTACCGAGGACAACAGTCGGCATCAAGAAGTGGAACTTCCAAAAATATCCCATGAGGCGTTACTCATGGATCGCCTAGCTCAAGAACATCAAGCGTACCCTCCAGACCTCCTCGCATTCCCTCTCAGAGGGACCCAAGTCTCCCCAGCAGGTGGAACTTCCCAAGAGACAGAAAGTCCTATCAAATCACCAGTTTATGGGGTGACTGCTGTCAATTCAGCCCTCTACAGCAGGTTTCAAGGTCAAAACTTCCAAGGATCGATACCCCTCATCAGCTCGAAAGGCTACGTCACCTTACCAAGGAGGCCTAGAATGGTTCCTGACAGCAGTCTTCGTCCACAAGTGTTCTCGACTCTCAATGGAGTGATACCATACTATGACACGTTTAATATGAGGTTCTTCAACCATGGTGGTAACTACTATAGTTTGAACAAGAGTGAGATAGATCTGGGTCCCATAGGGAAGATGCCTTCGTACCCTGATGATGAGGAGCCAGCTCCGTCTCCTGCACCAGGAACTCCCCATGCAACGATACCGAGGAACAGCCTGAGTTCTCCAAATATTCATAATCAGCTGCTGACTCTGCAAGCTATGTCTGCAAACCATTTCATCAAATCGGAACAGAGGCCTTTAAAAGTAACCCTGGCAGAAAACGAGGGTCTACTAAAGAACCGTGATTTTAGATCGGGTTATTCAGTGAATGTTGTTAGTGGAACCTTAGGAAGGTCTAGGACTGCTCCCAAACCACCTCCTAAGCCGCGAAAGAAAAATGCTTCTGAAGTGAAAGAACAGTTTTTAATGAACGCTGGTGAAAATGCCACCCAGGTGTAGATTTAACTTGTGATGTACGAATATTTTGTATAAAGATGTCACTATACTTATGGAATCAATCGGATTTGGTTTTGATCTTTTTGTAGATAGACCACGAAAGGTATGGAACCTTACTTTTTATCTATTATTATCAAAAAGAAATAAGTATCAAAATTCCAGATACTAGAGGTAAATTAATATCCAAAATTTCCTAAACTAAAAAATGCTTGTGAATTAATTATTATATTTTCGGCTTACTCATGTCACTGTTTGACGAAGACCTCGAGTAGTTTCAAGCAATACTAGAGGCCCATATACGTAGCAGCGAGTCGTCTTTCGCAGAATGCTCGAAAGTTGTAATATAAAGATGCTTGTGTTTAGCAGTCCCCTTTTACCACTGAGCTAAAAAACCAATCTCCGGTTCATTAAAATAAAATAACAGCCAAATCAGAGTCTATAATTATACTCTGATAATCTTAAACATCCTATAGATCAGATGGGGCCCAAAGGGCCGATGCCGATTCGGAGTCGCGGAGAACCTAACGGGTAACCGGGGCTCCGGCTCGACGTGCAGGAGAAGGAACGGGGTGGTTTTTAGTCAGTAAGAGTCTGACACTCCCTTCCGCCTCACCCAGGCGGGAGCAGTCATTCGATGATTTTCCCCCCTTAAAAAAAATATAATAAGATAATTAGATAGAACCGCTGATTAATATAGATAGAAAATGAATTCCTCTTAATAGACTAATTAGGAACCTTAATATCGACATTAGAGCCTTAATTATGAATGGAGCAATTCTCTATAATATTTAAAATGATGATTGTAATGATACTGTTAAAGTTCTTGTAATAGTTTTCTCAATAATGGCTCACTCTCGCAGATGTAATTGTGGTCATTTGGAACATCAAAAAGGTATAAAAGTGAATTCTAATGCTTGTAATAACTATGAAGAATATTTAGAGCAGATTTGTGGTTGTATTTAGGTTCGAATTGAGTCTGAAATGAGCTAATTTGACCTCTACTTATTCGTTATGTGAAAATCATTGAATTTTATTCACAAGTTTTAGTGGTAGTAAAATCGTTTATTACAGAAGAGGTGGTTGGTGACTTTGATTTTGTGTTATATGCCTATTTTCAGCAATTGTGATCGCTCATGATTTTCTATCTGTCTTTTTGAGGAACCACAGACGTGATGTAACATACAATTACCATTTTCACTCAAACCATCTCGAAACAGGCAGTTATAAGTTGCAATCCGATATTTTTGGATTTTGACATTTGTTATTTTAAGACTGCCGGGCAAAGGATCTCGGGTTCGATTCCCGGGTCGGGCAAAGTATTATTGGGTTTTTGAACAATTCTCAGTAGTAGCACTGAGTCTGGAATTGTGCCCGGTGTATGGCTAACCCACTGTTACATGGGACTGAAACATAAATAGTGGAGGTGTTCCATTGTACAGTGGCATAATGCACACCTCTGCCTACCACTTCGGGGATAAAAGGCGTGATGTTATGTGTGTTATTTTAAGTTTCTGTCAAAAATCAAAATCGATTTTGTGTTGAAATTCGTTATAAACAGTCATGGGAAGTCGGAATTATAAAACGCTACGAAAATTTCAGAACCAAATTCGATTGACATTTTGTAGCTAAAATAACGCTGTAAAATTAATGACTATAAACTATATAACTTTTACTTTTGTTACCTTCATAAAGTTACACTTACCATCATATTATGAGATCCACATTTTAAAATCTATGATGTGAATGTGAAGCGGTCACCGGTGACCGCTCTCCACTTACTTCATTATAGATCTTATTTCCAATCTTTAGAGACTACTTTTGTATGAACAAGTTTCGGGGATAATTTTTGTATAAGTATATTTCTATAGAATTAATTTATACAATTTAAGTTTTTAAAGTTTATTTACATACCTAAATGTTAGTTTTTTTATTATGCACATTTATTTTAAATGTTAAGTTTAAATTTAAAATTTGAATATTTTATTAGTGGAATCTTTTGAAGTGTTAAGTGAAATAGAATTATTTTAGTATAAAATACTTTAAATCTATGAAATCTATTTTTCCTTTCTTATAAGTTAACATATGTTATACAGTTTATTCATTATTTATTTTAAGTTATTTGTTAACATAAACGTAACCATGTTATAAATAATGATTATTACTTTTAAATACTGACAAAAAGATTGTTTTGACCAGCCATTTTATTTGATAAATTGAATAGTAATAAATTCGCTTTGCAGGGCTACAAGTTAATACTATTAATCATAATATAATAATGGAATTTAACTTCAGAATATTATATTTTGTAGTTAAATTCCAATTGTGTTATTCCGAGTCTGAATGTGATATGTAAAAAATTTCTATAAACACATTTGAACACATGAAAAATTCTAATATAGGGACAAACGTTAAAAAATCCTTTTAAACAACAATCTACCGTATCAGTCCTAAAAGGTCTAAAATAACGCTCACATAGCATTTATTGTTCTCGATCACGAATCAACAAGCGAAATCACTTTATTTCAACCGGGTTCACTATTTGATTTATTACATGAAAAATTTCAGCCATTCTAATTGAAAAACATATGACGTTACAAATTGAGATTCAATATTAACGTTACGGGTAAATATCGGACGGGAATACTCGGGGTGCGGCGTTAAGTAGAGATATACAGAAGGTTCATAGAAAAAACTCTGGTTTTGTAATCACATCACATCACATCAACAGACTATAAGTACTCAGTGGCCACTGTTGAAAAAACGCCTCTTCTCACACGAAGAAGGTTTGAGCATTAATCACCACGCTTGCTCAATGCGGGTTGACGTTATAGATAATTAGAAATTATAAGCCCAGGTTTCCTCACGATGTTTTCCTTCACCGTTAGTTAGTGGTATCTAAATAATCTTAGAAAGTACATAATATATAACTCGGAAAACTTCGCGACATACGATTTTGTAATGAATTTTCCTAATGGTAAAATAACTTGAAATGGTAGGCACAGTTGCACATTTACAAAGTAAATACCTATAATTTTCCAACTGCGATATGAATCCCATAGGGGTTCAATCTATTACCATTATACCAGTCTATACATAGACGCATACATCCTCGACTTACCGGGTACCTGACGTGTCATCGTCAGGGTTATAAATTAGTTCACATTTATATACCTTCTGTATTTTTCTACTGTATGGTTTAAACTCGCGAGAGCGAGCGTACTTCAAAATGTCAATATTTGAATCATTGAAAATAAGCCTTCAGCGAGATGTGATAGTTCTCCCCAAACCCCTTTTTGCTGGAGTTTCACTTGAAATAAAGTCAAAATCTTGTCAATATTGAGTTTGTCCAATGAGAGAGTAGTTTCTAGGTAATTTGCTCTTCAACGGCAAAGAAGCTCAACTAAACTTACATAGTTTTGAACCTACTTAAAATCAGACACTATTATAATTTTTACCATTTATAATCCACCATGAGTAAGTAAAACTTACGACTGTTTTTATCACTAAACCATCTCCTAACTAATATCTACTTAGCGTGAAGGAGCACCTAAACTAACTCGTCACTTGTACTGTTTAGTGTCACTTATAGGTTGTTGAAAGCAAAATATCAGCTGTTTTAGCTTAGGTGGTTCCTTAAAATTTAAAAGAGGTTGGTAACAACGAATATTAAAATTTCTTTACGTTGGCACATTCTGCCTTTGAGCTCTTACACATCTTACGGCAGAGGTAACTCCAATCGTTGACGCGTATCGGCGGCATCCGTTGATGCGTCGATGGCATTCGTTGATGCGTCGATGACATCCGTCGTCATTTCAACTTCGAAGAACGCTACAATAAAATTGCAAGTTTTCCTATAGGTCGATTGCTGCCGTCGACGCGTGGACTGTTGCCACCGACACGAGTCGAAGGTTGCCTTTACCATTCGCAACATGCTGTTCATGTCTAAGAGCTCTTACTAAAATTACTCTGATTAATAAGAAAAAAAACGAATGACATGTGAAATAGAATCCCTACTTTCCGAATTCAAATATCACACGTCAATTGCTTTTTCAAAACATTTATCATTGCTATCAGACTCAAACCCTCATTAAAGCCACTGAAGCTAAAACAGTAAGCTACTGCAAAGCGGATCATAGACTTACATAATACCTTTAGGCAAGAAGTGACAACCACGAGCGAAAAGACAATAGCTCCGTCAGTTATCATTGCAAAGCGGTATGATTTGACGCAGCCAGTAAATGGAACTCTAAGCTCATCTAGAATTCTCTTTGTTAACTCTGCGGTGTTCCGTTTATGGAATTAAGAATGGAATTATTTAGTTACATGTGTGAATTTTTGCGTTTGCTAGATGGCGCTGGTGTTGTTTAAAGTGAAATCTACGTAATAAAAGTTAAATTAATCATTTCACATTAGCGAACCTTACAGCCGTATTTAATCTTATTGTGCCGAATAAATCTATATTATATTATTATTTTACTATGCACAATAAATTATATTTTAAAGTCAATCTGAGTCAATATATAATACTCATGTAACTGGAGGGTCAACTAATTTCAAGCTCACCAGAGGCCCGTAATAATGATACAACTCTCGGACGGAATTTACTAACAGAGTACGTGCGTAAGGTGTAGGTAAAACCTAATTAATTTAATATATTTCAAAATAGTTATAATATAAAATTATCATGTTTATGTTAAGTTAATGCTATTGTTTATAAATTACCTTTAAGTACATTTAACTTAATTTCATTTATTTGAAAACTGTAACCGAAAATAGCTACCTTTTATGTGAATATTGTTCTACCAAAAATATGTTCCTTTGTATCAGACAGCTCATCTTGTTTGTTTCTGTTATTCCAATTTCAGCCTTATTTCAATCGTATAACGTTTCTTATGAGAGATCTGATGTTATTTGTCTGTTCATTACTAGTAGTAATTATTGGTGCTTAAAAAAATAATAAAATGAATTGCGTAAATATAACTATTCTTGCTTTCTTTTGTAGAAAGGTTCTGTAGGGGCACGGAAAGCTGGTGATACCCTTTTGTAAGGCGACTGTTTTATTGATAAGCGGAAGCGAACAGCGACTAAAACCTTGGTAATCACTGTTGAGGTTATCTGTGTTGTATGTTTATATCTTAGAATTAATATTGTTGGCCGATTGGTCGCAAGTGCGACTGCCGGGCAAGGGGTCTTGGGTTCGATTCCCGGGTCGGGCAAAGTATAACTAGGTTTTTAAAAAAATCTCAGTAGTAGCACGTAGTCTGGAAATGTGCCCGGTATATGGCAATAGGCTCACCCCCTATTACATGGGACTCATAATATAAAAAGTGGGTGTTACTTCTGTGTGCATCTCTGCCTACCCCTTCGGGGATAAAAGGCGTGATGTTATGTAATATTGTTGTTTGACAAAATTGTTAGAATAATCATCTTCATGATTTTTATAGGTTTGAAGTTCTTTATAGGTTTTCATAAAATCGTTTGGCGATGAGTGTTTAAGCTAAACCAAAATCTCAATTTCAAACCTTCATTTTTAACTGTTGCAATCAAAGACGCGTCTTAGGTAGTGTGCCCTTTATCAACGCTAACCTTGAATATTTGTTTCGTATCGGACCAGATGATCAAATTCTATAATAGATCAAACGCCTGCTCTAATTCCCCGCTCCCGCTACCTCCTATTACCAAACCACCTCCCTTATCCTTAACACCTTCGTCACATGATAAATGATGTCGTAAGGTGTGAATGACATAATAATGGGATTGTATTTGATGGCTATCATCCCATAAAACTTTGCGAATATCTCACATTTATAAATTGAGGTTCCTGACACTTGAGACCGTTTGCCAAAGATATTAAATCTTTGGCAAACGGTCTCTATATATAGTTTATCATTTTTATTGTATAAATGGAAAAAAAAAAGATGGTAGTTTAATCTGAAATGTCTTGTTCGTTTGTCTGATGCTTTGAATTGAGTCTTAGGGTAATATATAGCGCCCGCAGAGGAAATAAGTATCATTTTTGTGTATAGTATACTATTTTGTGACTCGTTTCCAACATTTTTATATAACAAGTGAAATACTGAATAGTCTCAATGTTAGCATTATAATATCTAACGCTCACCTTTAAACATAAATAAGCATAGCTCTATGCTTCGGCAAGAAAAGCCGGCTCGACCGGGGTGATACCACTGTTTCGTCGTGTGAGTGAGGTTACCGGTGGCCCAATTATCCCCTCCCCAGTCTCCCCACCGAATCCCTGACAATCTTAAGATTGTGATGCTTCTGGTGTTTCAAGTGTCCATGAGCGATGGCGATTGCTTACCATCAGGTGATCCGTCTGTTCGTCTACCCGCTATCCCGTAAAAAACCTACTTATAAATGTCGAAATTTTCATACATCCCATCCTTTTTCATACACGAACAAACCATTGCTACAAATTCCACAATGATTTCCAATATTTTACCTAAGTACCTTACATCTGCAAACCACGTAAGGCGATAACACTCATCCACCCAGCTATTCGCGGGATTTTAAAACAATTTCAAATTTTATTAACGCGGCGGGAATTCGATATCATCTCCCGTTTACGTTAAACCCCTCACATAATTACGTATAGAATGGAGATGACGACAAAATTTTGTTTAACCGTCCATCTGGTTATTAGTCGAAAATAACACAATATAACATCACGCCTTTTATCCCCGAAGGGGTAAGCAGAGGTGCACATTACGGCACTTAATGCCACTGTACCATGTAACATGCACTTTTCACTATTTATGTTATGAGTCCCATGTAATAGGGGGTGAGTCTATTGCCATACACCGTGCTAGTACTGAGAATTTAAAAAATCCAGTAATATTTTGCCCAACCCGGGAATCGAACCCGAGACACCTTCCCCAGCAGTCGCATTTGCGACCTCTCGGCAGTAGTTTAAAATATTAGATGTGTATTTTTTCTTTTCTTACGGAGAAAGAGGTTTTATTGTGAGTGGTGACGTAGCGACCTTCCATTTCTAAACTGTCATTCGTTTTATAACAATTGTTTTCTTATATGAAAAAATAAAAAACATGTGTCTAATATTTTTCATTATCTAACTGACGGACTAACTAGATTTTTAATTACTACCTATATCATGTCATCGTTCCTATTTTCGTGCCCCTATATATTCCGTTTGCGGTTTTAAGTAAAAATGTAGCCTGTATATAATATAATAGTTGAGAATGTATAAAAATATATTTCAAGTTTTTTCTTATACAAAATATTATAATATTAGTATAAGTATAATAATAATAGTAAGTATACAAATTGTTTATTGAATAATCTGATGTTTAAGCTAGATACAGCGTGTTGATATTTTTATTTTTATTGTATTTTTGTGAAATTTGTGATTGTGATATAATTTGTGAAATTTACTTTACGCATATTGTTTTCTCAACATATCTTAATATAGAATCCTATAATTTGTCTGCCACAAAGAAAAGTATCGTATCTAATATTGTAGATATTTCTTATTTCCTATACTTTCATTTCGAAGGAAATTATTCCCACGATGACAACTTAGTCGTTATTAATGGCGGCCATCTTTGATTTTATTTCATATTAGTAATATGACAATTAATTCTTGGAAGATCTAGGAGCTAGTAGAAAAATATACTTTCTCAAGGTAAAATATCGGTTTTATTAGTAAATAATGTTTAATACCTATTATATAACATGTTATTATGGAAAAATAGTATAGCTTCTAATACAGTAATTCTAGCTAAACTTCGATCAAAAATAGCATTGGATCGCTCCAATTCACATTAACTCACGCCTTTGTCTCATACCTTAAGACGCAGAAACCACATTTTTGTATTCGGATACATGCGTTTTACCACAATACATAGGTAGGTTCGCATAGTGAGTAAAAGGATTAAAAATATATATTCCAGGATTTTATTTTACCTGGAATTTACGTAAAACATGTATTTAACGAGTGTGAATTAACTTTTGTCTTCATTACTTATTGAATAGTTTTACACTGATAGGAAAATGTTCTTCTTCATTCAGGAACTGTTACTGAACATAACATAACATCACGCCTTTTATACCCGAAGGGGTAGGCAGAGGTGCACACACAAGTGACACCCACTTTTCACTATTTATGTTATGAGTCCCATGTAATAGGGGGTGAGCCTATTGCCATATACCGGGTACTTCCAGACTCCGTGCTACTACTGAGAATTTTTTTAAAAACCCAGTAATACTTTGCCCGACCCGGGAATCGAACCCGAGACCCCTTGCCCGGCAGCCGCACTTGCGACCACTCGGCCAACGAGGCAGAACTGTTACTGATTAATGTCTTATTCAGCATAAAGAAAAGTTGTACAACCTTACAACTTTGTTCCGAAGACTCACTCACTTGGCTTCGATTCTCTGCTTTCCATCTTTTGTATCCATCCTTAATAATGTAAATTTCATTATTTTTAGAAATAGCTGCTAAAGTGCCTGTACTGTTGTGCCCCTTTGCAGGAAAATTACGAATTTCTATATTATGTTTAACGTACAGATAATCTACTATCAAATATCAGTCAGAAAATTTCATACAAATATATACTTGTTTTCTTTACAAATTCATTTATAAAAGTGGATAACTATGTATGTATCTATAGTTTAAGAAACCTTCTGTATCTACCTCAAACATCAGTACTTAGATAAAATAATATCGAAATATTATTTACTCAATGTATAAATGTAAATAATGATATAATTAATTCGAGATAATTTGTAAAATTGGAATATATGGTGTGTTATGTTATTATGGAAGGACCAATGGTGTGGAATGCGATTCGAATGGTTTAATAATGATAACGACGAAAATAAATACAATTTGAAATATTGCGTTTTTATTTTTTGTAACACCTTGTAGATTTGCATTTGTTAAACATATTGTTATATTATATATATTGTGAGTGCACGGTAGGTGCGGTGGCTCGGCAACTGGCTACAGTGCAATGTGTTGCGGGTTCGATTCTCGCATAGAACAACTCTGTGTGTGATCCACAAATTGTTGTTCTGGATTTGGGTGTCATGTGTATGTGAAATTGTCTGTTTTTAAGCACCCACGACAAGAGAAAGTCCTATTGTGGGACAACGTCTTAAAATAATAAAAAAACACATGTATTGCTTTTCAAAATGGGGAATTTTATACATACAAGTAGTATACAAGGTGTAGTTTTGAAACCGTGTCATATCTCGGGGGCATGTCACAGAAGTCATAAAGGTTCAATGTAAGAGAAAATTTCGAGCCAATAGTTAAAAATACGGCTATAATAAATCGTTGAAGTTCGACAGTATTTCAGAATAAGCGACAGCAATGTTTCTTATTGGAGTTTTATGGAATTTGGAATAATATCAATTACGTGTTTGAGTTTGTGTGTATTAAGCCGCGTTATAAAGCCAGTTACAAGACGGCGGCGCGCCGCCGTGGCGTGTACTACGCACTTACGGATTTCCGTATTTTCAGAAATATGAAAAATATTACCGACAATTTTTTTTTATTGATACGGACTCAGAATCGATATCAGAGTTACCTCCTAGAACACCTTGTATATGGTCTGGTCAAAACCAGTTATGTTATTTCAGTGTAATAGATATATGATATAAACTAAAGTTGCCAAAGATCGAAGAATAGAGAGCAATACCTTTGTTCTTTAGTTTAACTGTCGGTACGTTGGTGTCAAAAAAGCTATGAAGGTTCGCAGGTGAAATTCACTCAATTAGTCGCTTATTCAACAGTTTTGGTGGCAGTGGACCAGACATTGGTAATTAGTCCGTATTATTGGCTTCTATGTCTACATACATCTTAGCTGAAGATCGAGCTCATTGACATGCTAAAGAGATCTATGCTTAAGTGAAGGGTATCAGCTGGTAATGAAATTCAAAATAGTTATTATTTATATAATCACATTGCTCTAGCTGTCACCATACATAGTACATTATATTTCAAAAATGTTGTTACGAATACTACATGTGACGTGTACAGTGTACATATAAAATTATCTGAATATTTACCCACCCACGCCAAGATACAGGAGAAAATTTCAGTGTAGACATTTTAAAAATAAAGAGAAATGGTAAATTCGTACCTACATAACCAAATTTCAACAACTTAATGACCAAAAATATGATTAAAATTACGTAGGTATAGAACAAAGGGTTGAATATAATTTATGTAGGTACAGACAAAACCTACTTAGGTTATATTAGAGTTTGCTACAGTCTAGTCTAGTACCACAGATTTCTATTAAAACTTGTTTATATCTGTGTAACACGCTACCAACTAATTTTGAACAACAAAGCCTAATTAGACAATTAGGTGTGTAATAATATTTTGTGAGAGAATTGTAGCTAGGCAGAAGTACATATTAAATTCTTATATACCTTTTTATAACGTACCGTTTTGATGCATAAAATGGTATGCAAAGATAGACGAATACGAATGGGCCGGCTCGACCGGAGTGATACCACGGCCTCACAGAAAACCAACGTGAAGCAACGCTTGCGTTATATTTCGTCGTGTGAGTGAGGTTAATTGGGGAGACTGGGGAGGGAGACTTCCACAATCCTCAAATTCCCAATTCCCAAAAGGCCGGTAACGCACCTGTAACGTCTCGATGTTTCAGGTGTCCATGGGCGGCGCCGCTTGCTTACCATCACGTGATTCCGGCTCGACGTGCAGGAGAATGAACGGGGTGGTTTTTAGTTAGTAAGAGTCTGACACTCCCTCCCGCCTCACCTAGGCGGGAAAAGCGATTCGATGATTATCCCCCTTAAAAAAATCCCATATAAAATACGATAATTCTATTTTGAGTTCCATGTAATAGGGGGTGAAGGTATAGCCATAGATCGTCCATAATTATAGACTCCGTTTTATACATAGTTACGTACATAACGTCACGCCTGTCTCAAACGGGGGTAAGCAGAACGTCAGTTGCTACGATTCTTACATAGGTACCTCTTTCGCTTAATCGACAGTTATCAGTTTTTTCATGCATGCTCGTCAGTTAATTAGTGAGAATTATCGACAAATCCAAGAAAACCCAATAATACTTTTCATAACATGGGTATCGAAGCCTCTTG
The DNA here is from genome assembly GCA_038387885.1 of Spodoptera picta. Lineage (NCBI taxonomy): Eukaryota > Metazoa > Arthropoda > Insecta > Lepidoptera > Noctuidae > Spodoptera > Spodoptera picta. The sequence continues at coordinate 231,027 of JAZHFQ010000207.1, read as the reverse complement.
TTGCCACTCGACCACGCGATCTTTATAAGTTTTTTATTGATAATTGTTTCTTGTGACGTCACACGGGAGCCAGAACATATTCCAATAGTAGAGGTAGATTTTCAAGGGCCTTTGATTATAGTGGTTAGCAATCACTATTAACATTGATCGATGTTCCTTTAAAATACAACAGACCAATAAGTCATATCAAGTCTCAAAATAGTACAAAACCTTAACAGCCTTGACAACAGCAACTTACCAATTTAAAAAATACAATACCTCTAAAAGTACATAACACATGACGTAAACAGACCGACATCGTATGCGATGAGGTCAAAAAATGTCCATCAGATGTGACATGTATAAAAAATTCATAGTCACCTCGATTATTTGGCAGTCTAATTACAGGGGTAACAAAACAGGGGCAGGGGAGGGTAACCTTATACCCTGGGGTATGGCCGAGTTGCCAGGGTAGAACGAAATTTATCCTGGCAAAATGAATTGTATTGTACATAATGCCGAATCTATTTCCCTTGGGTTTTTCGGGAATTAGTGCAGTATTCTCGTTTCGACGTGATGCTTGGATTTGCAGTATAATTTTTGTTTTTTTTTAAGGTAGTTTTATTTTAATACTTTTTGAAAAAAGGGTGTATGGGTTTTGAAATATACGTTTTTACGTCACAATTAAGATTACAATTTATTTCATCTGGACTTTCGTGTGAATACATTTGTGTGTACATTTGGCGAAGTGGTCGTAAGCGCGACTGCCGGGCAAGAGGTCTCGGGTTCGATTCCCGAGTCTGGAAAAGTAGTACTGGTTTTTTTTAAACTGTCAAACACCGAGCGGTCACCGGTGACCGCAACCTATTGTTCTATAATTGTGTCTACAAAGACGGTACTCAACGAGTTAAATTAAAAATCACAGTAGTAATCTCCCAAGGCCATAATTATCATTACTGAGAATTTCGAATTCGATACAATACAAACTTAACCTGTTTTTTTACCACTCTCTGCTTGATTTTGACTCTCTTTTTTACACACGGACAACAGCTGACACAAAAATATCATACATACAGAAAGGTATCACTTCAATAAATGTTCTACCATAATTCAGGGTAAAATTCCAGTCCTGTCAACCCGTCAGATGTCCCATTAAAGTCATGAATCACATTTGTGTCAGCCATATAATTAACTTACGTTGTCATAACATACCGCGTTAGATTGCATGCAATAATTGTCTCTAACGTATTATAAACAATAGCTATTATTACTTGTATAGATACTCTTTTGTAAAAGAATTTTTTTTTAAGGGGTGAAAATCATTGAAGGACTGCTCCCGCCTGGGTGAGGCGGGAGGGAGTGTCAGACTCTTACTGACTAAAAACCACCCCGTTCCTTCTCCTGCACGTCGAGCCGGAGCCCCGGTTACCCGTTAGGTTCTCCGCGATAAATGATAAGGCAAATTTGTTTGTTTGCTGTTTCCAGGTTCAAGAATATCATAGTGCAATTCTTGACAAATCAAAAGTACAATATGACTAAAACAACCTAGTTTTTTTTATGGGATAAGCCAGTAAACGAGCAATCAGCTCACGGATGGTAAGCAATGGGTGCCGCCCATGGACTCATGGAACACCGGGAGCATGTGCGTTACCGGACTTGTGGGAATTTAGGGATTGGGGAGACAGGGAAGGGGGTAATTTGGCCTCCGGTAATCCATTCACACGACGAAACACAACGCAAGCGTTGTTTCTCGTCGGGTTTCTGGGATACCGTGGCATCACTTCGGTCGAGCCGGCTTATTCGAATCAAAGTATGACTCTCCCACACTTGATTGTTGATATTATACCAGTCAAACATATTTATTCAAGTTCAAGGTTTCAGTAATAGCAGTTAGAATTGCGTTTTATATTTCATTCGTAATTCACTATGAGCACATAACTAGCAAAAATAATTAACTGTACTTACACCTTGGGTCATCCTTTTAAAAACACAACTCACCATCACATCTATAAATAAAAAAAGCATTTCATACACACATCCCTTCACGCCTGTGTACCATGAGGGTAGACAGAGACAATGGATCGCACATTGTTACGGTTCCTACACACCTCTTCACTCGCTTTATCAACAGTCATCAAGTCATCAATCTTTTCATGCATGCTCGTCGGTTAAGTATACTTATAATTTGACCCTCCTATAATATATCGCCAATCTGCATGCTTACTCTTGAATCCAATTCCGATCGATCGTCATTGGTATTGTAAAATTTCGTACTCTTGAGTTGCAACTCTAGCGCCTATTGCATCCGTATTGCGTGGATATTTAATGAACTAAATGGTATTGAGTTTGGCTTTATACTCTGAATGCTATTTCAACAGCTACGATAGGGGTTGTATAGTTTTGACATTGAATAATTATTGAGTTTTTATTGGATTGAAATTGCATTGACATTGAGATTGGTTTCAAGAGTAAGCACTCAGGTCAGTATCTGTCCATTTATAGCGCCCTCTACCGACGACCCGCCGCTCTGTACACTTCTTTCGTTATTCTATTTTCATTTCAAAACAAAAAGAAACAATGTAAAATAAAAAAAGAAAAAATATTCACCATAGATTAAAACACCGTGGACATAGACCAGACATGTCCTAATTAGGTAACATAACTGTTGTTCACTAATTATAATTATATAATTCGCTTTAGACCATGTTTTAATTGTACCTGGTTTTTGTCCAGTCATTTATATTCGTTACCACTTACTTTTTCTCCTGTCAACCTTGAAAATATGACTTTCTTTGGAATAGATTCAGAAATATTTGATGAGGAAATGTTATGGGATTATGCATCTTATGCCTCATTGAATAATGATTGTTTGTCATTGAAAGTCAAAAGTGTGTCAGAAACTACACAATAGTCTTTTATTTAACTTTTCATCAAATTAAACATGTTACTAAATATTAAGAAGAAGTTCATATAATTTACCCATTTTGGACCAATTATGTTATGTCTCCCGTATATTAAATGGGAGCCAAGTAACAATACTTCAGTTCTACACGCCATATTAATTACAAAATACTAAACTGTATTTTGCTGAACATCGACATCGAAACCGACACCGTTGCCGACACTTTTATTTATTAACGAGCAAGTCACTAATAAGACTGCCTCGTTGGCAGAGTCGTCGCAAATGCGACTGCTAGGCAAGTCAAAGTCTTAGGCAATTCTCGTGTCGGGCAAAGTATTATTGGGTTTTAAAAAATCCTCAGTAGTAGCACGGAGTCTGGAATTGAGACCGGTATATGGCAACAGGCTCATCTCCACACACTGAACTCAGAACATTAATAGTGAAAAGTGGGTGTAACATTGTACAGTGGCACTAAGTGACGTAATGTGTATCGCTGCCTACCTCTTCGGGGATAAAAACACGTAATGCTTTGTTATGCAAGTCACTAATTTATTTAAGTAAACAATTCTTGCAAATCCATTATGACATATTGATGGCATACTTTGAAACTGTCTCCCAAGAGCTTAGCATGTTTCTATATAAGTTAAATATAACTCAGAAATATCTAATGGTTGATATCATAGCACTATTGTTATTTATCAGTATGGAATATCATAATGGTTTCCTAATGGCACCGATATATAAAACGATCTTCATACAAAAAGTATGTTTAGTATGATACTGAGTTCGTGAGTTCAAAAGGGGTCGTTGACACGGCGATGTTAGATTACTTTGTATTGATGTCTTAATCTTTGGCGGTTTGTGGATATATTTATGTAGTTTATCGGTTTAGTAGTTGTCGACACGCCTGCTGACCTTTACTCGGGTATTAACAGAAATACTGCTCGTAGGCCGAGTGGTCGCAAGTGCGACTGCCGGGCAAAGGGTCTCGGGTTCGATTCCCGGGTCGGGCAAAGTATTACAGGGTTTTTAAAAAATTCTCAGTAGTAGCACGGAGTCTGGAAATGTGCCCGGTATATGGAAATAGGCTCACCCCCTATTACATGGGACTCATAACATAAATTGTGAAAAGTAGGTGTTACTTTTGTATGCACCTCTGGCTATCCCTTCGGGGATAAAAGGCGTGATGTTATGTTAACAAAAATAAACATTGTTTTTATAATAGGTACTTTCCGTGAGGCATCATCAACAGCCTATAAATGCCCATTGCTGAGCAAAGCCTCTTCTGACACGAAGAAGGTTTGTCACCACGCTTGCCCAATGCGAGGTGGCGATTACAAAATTATAATTAGAAATTATATGTTATAATTAGAAATTATAAGTTAAAATTAGAAATTATAAGTTAAAATTAGAAATTATACGTTAAAATTAGAAATTATAAGTTATTATTAGAAATTATAAGTTAAAATTAGAAATTATAAGTTAAAATTAGAAATTATAAGTTAAAATTAGAAATTATAAGTTCAGGTTTCCGAACTATGTTTTCCTTCGCCGTTTGTCAGTGGTGTCTAGATATTCTTAGAAAGTATATGTAACTCAGAAAACGTCACATTGGTACTTGACGTTGGTAGGTTTCGAACTCGCAACATCATGCATGAGAAGCGGGCGTCTTACACCTGTGGGCCACCACGACATACTGAATTAAAATATACCAGCTTTGAGTCACAAAGGGACTCCAGAGCAGGCCGCGTCACAATGCCACGACCGCGCACGCTGCTCATAAAGTCAAAGTCAAAGTCAAAGTCAAAGTCAAAATCATTTATTTCAATTAGGCCAGAATGGCACTTTTGAACGTCAAAATAAAATTAATATTAAAAGTGAAGCTATTTGCTCATTCCAAGGTGTAGATATGGAGAAGAACGAGCAAGAAACTCCATAAAGAAGAGTTCCCCTGTAACTCGAAACTAGTAGAGCTTTTCTCGATATATTTATGTAAGTAAACCGCCATTTTTTGTTAAGACATAACATTTTATACCATTCCGAAATGAGGACACAGAGTTTGTTTATGGGCATCTCCCGTGGACACCCGGAACACCAAAGGGGTTACAAGTGCTTTACCGGCCTTTTAGGGATTAGGAATTTAAGAATTTTTGGAGATTTAAGGATAGTAGAGAGGGGGGGGGTTATACTCACAAAACGAAACAAGCGCTTTTCTGAGGCCGTGATATCATATCGAGCCGGCCCATTCGTGACGAAGCATGGCTCTCCTATGTTATACGTATATTTACAATGTGACACAATTGCAATGCAATTTGCTGCTTATGGAGGTAGGTTTAGAATGGAAATTAGGTTAATTGCGTCTAGGTAACCAATATGTAGAGATCATTTGTTGACTGGCCAAACTCGGTCTCTAACTGTAATTTCCAAATGAAAATTAATGTTGAAATTAGAGATAGTTGTAGTGGAAGGGATAATAAGTACCTCTTATTGTATTGAGAGATGATAAAACCTTTTCTTAACACGTTAAACGCCATGGCAGTCACCGGTGACCGACATTAGCGGAGGATTTGCCTTCAATAGTTTTTTATTGGCAGCCAATGCCTTAACATATTAATTGGAATGACGATTGAGTTTAACTTGTAATTGAAGCATAAATCTTTGCAAAATAATTTGGTCCAAAAGATCAATAATAAATTTAAAATAATGATATGTTTTTTGTATAATAAGGACTAGTCTACATTAAACATACTACATTGACGAAATATGCAGTTGACTCACGAACACTATTGTTAAAAAAGAATCGGTATGTAAGTAGTTATAAACATTATTACCTATCTTCCATGGGGGTAGACAGAGACTATGGAATGTCAAACGCTACAATAAATACTGCTATGAACCTCAGCGTGGCCTGAAACTACAAACAACAGTGAGATAGATGAAAACCCAGAAGATTCAATTTCATAAAATTAACTATTCAGGTGATAAATCAGAAACTGCCAATCGGAAATACGACGATCATAAACCGCAAGATTTTAACACCAAAGTTATAACGAATAATCTAATATAATTAAAAACGTTGAGATAAAACTTTTCAAGAAAGTAATTTCTGTTCCAATCCATAAAAAAGTTACGAGGTGAAAATGAGGAAATAAAAAAATCGTCAAGTCAAAATAACTGGTTCTTTAATTAAAAGGCTGCAGTTAAATTTTAACTGGTATTATTATAGAACTTACCTTTTTTATGGGTCAAAATCCTATCACTTTTGTTCTTGTTACTTTCAAATTATGGGATTTTAAATATGTGGTGTAGTGGGTAAATTTTCATTATACCTCTAATTTTACCCAACCTCCAACAGAAGTGTATACAGTATCTTCGTAGATCAATTCGTTACCTGTAATCATTTATTATCACAAACAATTATTTCATACGGGAACGGGTACAGCAGTACATGTACATGTTTTCCGGACACTCCGTCCTCACTATAAATGGTGAATTTTTTTTTTTAATTTACATAATAGAAAAACCGGTATACAAGCTACCGGATCACTTTATGGTAAGCAATCGGACAATCGTCGCTGATGGACACATGAAACATCAGAGGTGTTACAAATGCGTTGCCGACCTTTTGGGGATTACGAATTTGAGGATTGTTGGGGATTCGGAGATTGCGGAGATTGGATAATCGGGCCTCTGGTAACCTCACTCACATGACGAATCATAACGCAAGTATTGTTTCACGTCAGTTTTCCGTGAGCCGTGGTCATTCTGGTTGAGCCGGTCCATTCGTGCCGGAGCATGGCAGCCCGATATTTAAATTAAACGTTGGTTGAAAATGCTGAAAAAATAATAAAACTATTGTAGGTTTTTTTAATTTAATCAAATACATAATCATAACTCATAACTGACAAGAATGTGATGACGATTGATTCGATTCCTTGTCGAAAATTTCAAGGAATTCTCACGAGAACACAGGATTTTGATGTGTGAAAGAAATTGGCGCTCAAAAATGTACTAAGGATGCCTCAAAATACAAATTTTTTGATAAACAATAACGACGACAGTTAGAATTTCTTATGAATAAGTATCAAGTAGTTGTTGTATGAAGTTATTTTGACTTTATTATGAACTTTAAGACTTAAGTTAATGCAAGCATTTGTAGGCCGCCTATTGTTTATTAAGGATGCATGCATTCGTCAAATGATGCAACATGGATAATTTTTTTTTTTTTTTAAAAAAACGTTGCCCCACACTAGGATTATCTCCTGTGTCGTGGGTGCGTTTACAAACATACAAGTTCACATACACATGACACCCAGACCCGAAACAACAATTTGTGGATCACACAAAGTGTTGTTCCGTGCGGGAATCGAACCCGCAACACGTTGCACGGCAGCCGGTTGCCCAGCCACCGCACCAACCGTGCAGTCATTATTATAAGGATCATAAGGATGCTTCAATTTAAACCCTTTTTAGCTTGCTGACAGACATACAGACTGTCTGCCTATCACCAGACTATATCTCATGGACTGTGTCCGAATTTTCACAGAGAAGAATGTATTACAAATACTTGAAATAAATGTGTAAAACAGTTTTCCTTACAATAAATGTGTTTCTTTGTATATATAAATCCTTATCTTGTGCGGCAGTCCGACTAGCATTGGGTAATTTTTTATCATACTCACTTAAATATTTGCCTAGAATATCTTCTTGTACTCTATAGACCCAGCTACCCTCCCCCTTCCCCAATCTCCCCAATCCGTAATCGACGTATAAAACGAATCCCCCACGATCCTCAAACTCCTAATCCCCAAAAGGCCGGTAACGCACTTGTCACGCTTCTGCCGTTCCAGGTGTCCATGGTCGTGTCCACGCCGATTGCTTACCATCAATCAGGTGATCCGTCTGCTCATTTACCGGCTTATGCCATAAAAAAAATCCCACTTATCAGACATAAGTCTAAACTAACGGTGTGCTTGTCCCCTCTAAGAAATTAAAGCCATGTAAAATATATTTTTTTTATGGCATAATCCGGTAAACGAGCAGACGGAACACCTGATGGTAAGCAATCGGCGTCGCCCATGGACACCTGGAACACCAGAGGCGTTACAAGTGCGTTACCGGTCTTAGGTAGGGGAAAGGAAGAAAGGGGGGGGGATGTAATTGGGCCTCCACATGTGACCGGCCACTGCCACTTCAGCTTACGAATTTGAACATAGACCTCCCCAATGACTTCCAGATAGGATGCACCTTGCATCCAACGGCTGTGACCTTAATCGAGTCGTCCACCAACCCTAATGTTATAATGACTTCTCATAAAACCATTTTGATTTTTCAGAACGGTAGGGATATGTTCAAATGTGATACGAACCTTATATTGTGTGGTGACGTAGACTAGGATGTATTTGTCACACCGTTTGTCAGTGGTGTCTCAATAAGGTTAGAAAGTACATACTTCGGACGACCATGACATAACGTGCTGATGATTACTACAAAGTATTTATGTAGAGGCGGCTCATAGTTTAGTAGGGAACTGTTAATATGAACCTATTTTCATATTTGTATCTTAACTAATTGGATTTTTAAAACAAAGAAACGCAAACTTTGAAATAATAATTAACTGTTTCAAGTAACACAGTTGACTGTCTCGTTGGCCGAGTGGTCGCAAATGTGACTCGGCAAGGGGTCTTGGGTTCGATTCCCGGGTCGGGCAAAGTATTAATAGGTTTTTAAAAAATCTCAGTAGTAGCACGGAGTCTGGAAATATGCCCGGTGTATGGCAATAGGCTCACCCCCTATTACATGGGACTCTTAACATAAATAGTGAAAAGTGGGTGTTACATTGTACAGTGGCATTAAGTGCCGTAATGTGCACCTCTGCCTACCCCTTCGGGGATAAAAGGCGTGATGTTATGTTATGTAGTAACACAGTATCACTTTCAACGATATGAAATGAAACTGTGCAAACAAAACAGACAGAGAGAAATGTAACTGATGTTTGTAGAGACATCAATTTCTTGAGTAAACTCCACCGTGATTACCACACGCCAGAGAATGCATAGTTCTCTCACTTATACATATTTGAGTAAATATAATAGATATGAGTATGAGTTTTTGGAGTATTTGTGTTTAATTTTAATTTTGTATTTGTATTTCGTTGGTTTTCGAGTAAATGTAACTTCACACAAATGTGTGGTTATGTGTGATCCTAAATTGAACTGATATTACCTATTGTTGTGATGAGAAAGCCGTCTTCATTTTAAAACTTTCTTTTTCTAAATCTTTTCTGCTGACTACGGTCTGATTTGAAGACCATAATAATATTTTACTATTACACAATGTAAATAAAAATTTTGTCAATTAAAAATCGGGAGATTCGAAGCCAATATTATCTTACTACTAAAAGACAAAATAACAGCATTGATTGTACAAAATATTTTTTTATATCACTTAAGACTTATATGTATATGAAGCTGAAGAGTTTGTTTGTTTGTTTAAACGCGCTAATCTCCGGAACTACTGGTCCGGGTACTCCGATTTGAATAATTATTTTTGTGTTGAGAACATCACGGTACGACCAGTAGGAGCCGAGCAGAGCGAATCAAACCACACAGAAGTAGCTAGTAACCTAGTCAGATACAACATAACTACACTAACATATAACATCATGCCTTTTATCCCCTATGGGGTAGGCAGAGGTGCAGATAATGGGTTCTTAATGTCACTGTACAATGTAACACCCACTTTTCTTTTTTTTTTTTAAACTCAGTAATACTTATATTATATACAAAGTATTACTGGTTTTTTTAAAGCTCAATAGTAGCACGGAGTCTGGAAATGTGCCCGGTATATGGCAATGGGCTCACCTCCTATTACATGGGACTCATAACATAAATAGTGAAAAGTGGGTGTTACATTGTACAGTGGCATAATGTGCACCTCTGCCTACCCTTTCGAGGATAAAGGGCGTGATGTTATGTTATGTTATGTAATACTTTGCTCGACCCAGGAATCGAACCCGAAACCCCTTGTCGGCAGTCGCACTTGCGACCACTCGGCCAATAAGGCAGTCAGAAACAAATAAACAAACACAGACTGTTAATCACCAGCTAATCATTTCTGATAAGGATCTAGTTAGATAGGGATCACTTGCGAAGTTATGATAACGGCCCGGATTCCTCTGTAGCGAGTCATTAATATGCTGTTACTGAACATAACTGAAATCGTATGGTCTCACTGCAAGCGAGATATTTAATATTAACTGTTAGAAATAACAGTTGACACAAAGAACAGCCATACTTCAGTACAACATGACTTTCTCGACTGGAGACATAAATAAATGTGAGTAATATAAATAAATATAGGTAAATTAATAGTGGGGTGTGTGGTGGCCCGGAGGTTTAAGACGCCCGCTTCTCATGCATGAAGGTGCGGATTCGAAACCTACCAACGGCAAGTACCAATGTGACTTTTCCGAGTTATATGTACTTTCTAAGATTATTCAGACACCACTGACAAACGGTGAAGGAAAACATCGTGAGCAAATCTGGGCTTATAATTTCTAATTATAAGTTTTTAATCGCCAACCTGCATTGAGCAACCGTGGTGATTAATGCTCAAACCTTCTCCGTGTGAGAAGAGGCTTTGCTCAGCAGTGGGCATTTATAGGCTGTTGATGATGATGATGAAATTAATATACTAGAACTCATAACCTAGAAGTTTTCAATGTATGGATTTTAAATATATTCACTCTTCATTCTCTCCTCTATAAATACTACTGTTGCTGTGCCCGATAGGGTCTATAATTGTTTCTGTGTCTTCTAACAATGCCAACTGTTTTAAAATACATTATGGAATGCAATAAAGTATTGAGTATTGAGTGATGTCATGGTGTCGCAAAAAACTGACGTGATGCACCGTAATGCGTTGTGTTATGTGTGTCTATGGATTGTCAATATGCATATGTGAGCTCCATGTTAGAGAATTAAGAATTTTCTTTTTTTTATTTTAGTAAGTTATTAGTATAATGCGTCAAGCGTGTCTTTGCATTGTTCTTACATATGCGTACAGTATTGAAATATTTATCAGAGACATTGTAGAACATACTTTTTTAAAAAAGAGTAACGATTGGAGTTTCTTGCTCGTTCTTCTCCATTCGAATCTACATTTTGAAATGAGCACCTAGCTTCACCAAATTTCACTGACGAACTGACTGACAGACTATTATTTATTTTATATTTGTTGACGTTTCAAAAGTACCAAACTATGGTTTAATTGAAATAAATGCTTTGACTTTGATTTTGTTTCACGGTGTTAATAAGGTTACCGGAGGCCTAATGGTAATGTTGATGGTAAGCAATCACCGACACCCAATCAGGAGCCCCTTCCTCTCCTCCAGAAAGGTTGAAAACGCACTTGAAACTCCTCTGGTGACCATGAGTGTTACTGATTGCTTACCATCAGCGTCTCTTAATAATAATCATTGAGCCGTCTGCTCGTTCACCTCCCTAAAAGCCTTCAAAAATTAATCATTGTAATCTAATTGTAGTTTTTGCATCAACTGCCTCCCGCTTGCAGTAGAACCATACCTTTAACAACACAGTACAGAAACTGGGACCGACAGCAGTCCCTGGAGGCGCCGGATGTGTCGACACAAACCCGGGACAACATGAAATATGAAAACTATGAAATCCTACTGTTTCACTCATCTTTACAATGTTGTATAATAAAGTTGGACGTTCTCTTAGGTTAGACTTAGCGTAAAGGCCTGGATAGAGAAGATTTTTATGGAAGACGAAGTTGAAAATTGCAGTTCAGGTTTATCAGAGAACGTTATTATCGATCTCTGCCAAATATTTAGTTCATTAGTCATATTCATATTCATTTAATCATTTGCAAACATGGGTACATAATACCTCTATACCTCTATAGGTGTTAACAAAGTTTATAGTTTCTCCATATTTTGCCTTAACTTGGCATGCAAAGATAGTCTTACAACACCTTCGGGAAAAATAGGAGTGGATGATGTAAAATATTTTTTTTATGGAATTAGAGGTAAACGAGCATACGAATCGCCTGATGACGAGCGATCACCGCCGCCCGTGGACACCCGAAACATCAGCTAAGTTCCACTATTTATTTGACTGCACGGTTGGTGCGGTGGCTGTGCAACCGGCTGCCGTGCAACGTGTCGCGGGTTTGATTACCGCACGGAACAACACTTTGTGTGATCCACATATTGTTGTTTCGGGTCTGGGTGTCATTGTGTATGTGAACTTGTATGTTTGTAAACGCACCACGACACAGGAGAAAATCCTAATGTGGGGCAACGTTTAAAAAAAATACAATGCCCGATAAATTTTTTTTGTGGTCTTTGATGGGCCGACATTTACAATCTTTGGTTGATTCTCGAGATAGGTATATAATGTATTATTGTGTTGATATTTATTATTTCTAAGCTTGTTACTATACTTAATATGGTATTAATTATTATCAAACTAAAATTATTTAATAGAAACCCTCACTGACCCATCCCATAAAACAATATATATTATAATACTAACAAACATTTCAGACCACAGGCAGAATAAACTTCTAATACTTTCCTAACAGGTGGGTTCTAAGTTCGATTCTCAGTTGAGATCCCCATCTCCGCTGACTTGGAAGTTTCCCACAAAGGATTTAAAAAGAACATTGCAACTGTCGTTTTCACAAAAGGAACGTATTTAGATATGTTTTCTTGTCACGGCTGCATGTCAAGCTATACGGAACCAGTATAAACTGAACCTTGAATGTGCAAAAAGATTATACAAAGTGGGACCATGATGAACTGGTTTTATATAACCGTATGTACGTTTATCTAAAATATTGCTTTGTTTAAAAACTGCTGTAGTTATTCATAAAGGTATTGTATTTTTGATATTAAGATTATGTTGTTTTGAAATTGAATATAACATAACATCACGCCTATTATCCCCGAAGGGGTAGGCAGAAGTGCACGTTTCGGCACTTATTGCTACTATACAATGTAACACCCACTTTTCACGATTAATGTTATGAGTCCCATGTAATAGGGGGAGAGCCTATTGCCTAGCCCATATACCGGGCACAATTCCAGACTCCGTGCTACTACGGAGTATTAAAAAAACCAGTAAAACTGTACCCGACCCGGGAATCGAACCCGAGACCCCTTGCACGGCAGTCGCATTTGCGACCACTCAGCCAACGAGGCAATGAAATTGAAGTATTAGAAAACTATTCGTGACAGTTAAAATCGAGAGAGATATCTCTTTAGTCAGCAGAGTAAAAGGTCTTTTTTTCTGAGGGGGAAAATCATCTAATGACTTCTCTCGCCTGGGTGAGGCGGGAGGGAGTTTCAGACTCTTACTGACTAATAACCACCCGTTCCTGCTCCTGCACTTCGGGTAGGAGCCCCTGGCAACCCGTTAAGCCCTCTGCGGCTTGGTCTCTACAGCGCATGTCTGGAGAGAGGCCAGTTCCCGCTTCTCTGGAAAGCGGGCAAACTGGTCCTCGTGCGGAAGACGGGGCGCCCTGCCGACTCTCCGTGCGCATACCGGCCCATAGTGCTGCTCGACGAGGTGGGGAAAGTCTTCGAAAGAATCATTTCGAACCGCCTCGTCGCGCACCTGACGAACATTGGGCCGGACCTGTCGGACGGCCAGTTCGGCTTCCGCAGAGGGCGCTCCACGGTGGACGCCATCATGCGCGTTAGGGACCTCACGACGGGGACTGCAGTGTCCGGGGGTAAGGTCGTAGTGGCGGTGTCTTTAGACATCGCCAACGCCTTCAACTCCCTGCCCTGGAGCTGCATCTTGGAGGCACTCCGATATCATGGGGTGCCTACCTACCTCCGTCGTGTGATAGAGGCTTACCTGACGGACAGGTCCGTCAGCTACCCCGGTCACCGGGGCGAGTGGAACCGGCGAGAAATGTCACGCGGTGTTCCACAGGGTTCGGTTCTGGGGCCGCTCCTGTGGAACATCGGCTATGACTGGGTGCTGCGCACCGACCTCCCGAACGGCGTTAGCACAATATGCTACGCCGACGACACGCTGGTGCTAGCGCACGGGAGGTCGCACCAGGCGGCGGCCGATTTAATGGCGACAGCGGTTGCGACAGTCGTTGAAAAAATCCGGCAGTTGGGACTCGAGGTGGCGCTCCACAAGTCCGTGTGTTTTCATGGCCGCGGGAACGCGCCACCTCCGGGTGGGTCCCAAATAACGGCGGGAGGGGTTACCATCGGCGTCGAGACGACGATGAAGTACCTGGGACTCGTCCTTGACAGTCGGTGGAACTTCGTGGAGCACTTCCGACGTTTGGCTCCAAAGTTGGCGAGGGCGGGGGCTGCGTTTAAGCGCATCCTCCCCAACCTCGGGGGGCCAAACGACTCCTGCCGGAGGTTATACTGTTGCGGCGTCCTGCTCGGACGCTGCTCATGTCACAGAGGGTCATGGCGATCCGAATGATCCGCGGATACAGCACGATCTCCGGGGAGTCGGCGAACCTCCTTGCCGGATTACCGCCGTGGGATCTGGAGGCGAAGGTGCTCGCGCGCGTGTATAACATGCGCGCGGAGGCACGTCGCCAGGGCGAAACTCCGCTGCCGCGCCAGATAAGTGCGTGGCGGGATGAGCTCCGGCGCGATCTCATGGCGGAATGGCAGCAACGACTGTCGCAACCGGGGGCTGGGCTCGCTGCCATTGCAGCGGTAAGTCCCCTCTTAACACGTAAGGAGTGGCTTGAGAGACGCTACGGCGTCCTCATCTACCGCCTGACGCAGGTCCTCACCGGACATGGAAGTTTCGGGAGGTACCTGTGTCTGATGGGGCGGGAGGAAACGCCCGGGTGTCATCACTGCGAGGACCGCCCTGAGGACACGGTGGAACACACGGTGGGAGAATGCCCCGCGTGGGCTGAGCACCGCCGTGCCCTCAGGGAAGTGATCGGCGATGGCGACCTTTTGCGTCCGGGCCTAGTGCAGGCCATGATGCGGAGCGAGGGGGATTGGGATGCCGTCTCCTCCTTTTGCGAAGCAGTCATGCTAGCTAAGGAGGAGGCGGGACGCGTGAGGCAGCGAAGCGCTGCCTCCTCGCAACCCAGCCATCGCGAAGGACACACCGGGCGTCGGGGATCGCGAGACGATCTCCGGCCACCGTAAGCGCGGGCCTGCGGACGGCGAGCATGGGTGGCTCCCCGTCCGACCAGAAACAGACCCGAGCGTACGGCGCGTCGCGTTCCGCGCGCGCCTCAAAGAGCCATCAGACCACCACAGATGGGGCCCAATAAGGCCGATGCCGATTCGGAGTCGCGGAGAACCTAACGGGTAACCGGGGCTCCGGCTCGACGTGCAGGAGAGGGAACGGGGTGGTTTTTAGTCAGTAAGAGTCTGACACTCCCTTCCGCCTCACCCAGGCGGGAGCAGCCATTCGATGATTCTCCCCCCTTAAAAAAAAAAAAAACGCCCTCTGCGGCTCCGTATCGGCGTGAGTCCTATTGGGCCCCATCTGTGGTGGTCTGATGGCTAGAATAAAAGGTCTGGAGTTCATTTTCGGTGTTAACCAGTGTTTGGATTTAGACTTCTTTCGAATATTCTTCAGGACTTAATAGCTTGGAATTCGGAATTGTGTCTACAAGGTCTATAATATTAAATTGAACTCATAACTGGTGGAAAGAAAATCGAACCTGAAACTAATGTACATAACTAGCTTCGTCCGCGCGGTATTATCGTCATTCGTCTCTGCTCGGCTCCTATTGATCGTAGCGTGATAGCCTATAATATAACCTTTAATATAAATGGACTATCCAACACAAACATCAAGACATTATCGCATTGAAATTGTTCAAGATATCTTGGTAAAAGATGCACTCGATCAACGCTGTACTACTATTAATATTTTATTAGAGTTGTACCATACCTCGATAGATGGCGTTGGCCGATTTAAATTCAAGCTATGGTTTCGTTACCATCAAAACATTAGGTTGATTTGTTCGTCGTATCTTTTTAAAGGACTTTCGGCCGAGAGAAAGAGATTTTTATCTCTTAAGTAGTACCTATATAGTATTAATTTAGATAAGTCATCAGATACACATCTCAGATTCATCTTAAAATAATCTCAACCTAATTTGACACAGCAAAATGAACCTTATGCCTGTCTCGAGAGGGACGTGATTCTGAAACCCGTGTTATATGTCAGTGTGGGATCTTATGATTTTAATGATATCCAATGGGAATGGTTCTTTGCTAAATTATACTAAATCCTGTCACTTAAACCACACTATGACAATTTTTTGTAGGTCATAGAAAGTGATATAAATATTCTCAAAGTAAAATACTATATGATTTTTTTCTGTTTTAAGGAATGAGACAAGCGTATCAATCGGTGGATGCCCAAAAAACTAAAGGAGTTACAAGTTGCTCTTCATCATCAGCATGAACAGCCTATAAGTGGCTACTGCTGACCAAAGGCTTCTTCTCATACAGAGAAGGTTTGAGCATTAACCACCACACTTGCTCAAAGCTGGTTGACAATTTCAAATTTATAATTAGAAATTATGTTTTTTTTTAAGGGGGAAATCATCGAATGACTGCTCCCGCCTGGGT
Source organism: Spodoptera picta (assembly GCA_038387885.1). NCBI lineage: Eukaryota > Metazoa > Arthropoda > Insecta > Lepidoptera > Noctuidae > Spodoptera > Spodoptera picta. Next base: position 214,528 of record JAZHFQ010000207.1, on the reverse strand, counting down.
GAGGTGGGAGGGAGTGTCAGACTCTTACTGACTAAAAACCACCCCGTTCCTTCTCCTGCACGTCGAGCCGGAGCCCCGGTAACCCCGTTAGGTTCTCTGCGACAGAAATTATGTAGTTTCCTCATGGTGTAATCCTTCACCGTTTGTCAGTACTGTCTAAATTATCTTAGAAAGTACATATAACAGCTAACCGTTGCCAGGTTTTGAACCCACACATGATACATGAGAAGCGAGTGTCTAAAACCTCCCGGCCGCCATGATATTGCCCTTTGGGGATTGGGAATTTGAAGACTTGAGATTAAGAGACTGAAGATTGAGAAGGCAAAAATGCCCGTCACAGACTTAGCTATAATATATACCTATTAATATTTATATACCTAGGCATATTTCTATATATAATATATTATCTATACTAATTTTCGCATGACCCAATACTCAGCTATAATATATATTTCTGAGACGTCACCAAGCGATACCGTAATATACATTATTGCATATTACTATATTATGGTAGGACTAGGACGAGAATCAATTAATGAAGGTAAAATATATATTTCTCAGTGTGGTAGCTTGCTATAATATATATTACTAGCGACCCGCCCCGGCTTTACACGGGTGCAATATGCATGTATTATACATATAAACCTTCCTCTTGAATTACTCTATCTATTAAAAAAACCGCATCAAAATCCGTTGAGTAGTTTCAAAGATTTAAGCATACAAAGGGACATAGGGACAGAGAAAGCGTCTTTGTTTTATACTATGTAGTGATAGTACGATATATTAATATAATTATATTATAACTAAGTCTGTGACGGGCTTAACGCAAAAGTAGATTAACTATTTACAATTGTTGTTAGTACGCAGCTAGCTCAAACACTGTTACACGTAAAACTAATACACGTAAAACTGCATTTTACGTATGTAAGTCACAGAAAAACTATATATTACGGGTGTGGATTTCAATAAATGTCATTTGAATGTAAATCGAGGCACGCGTACCAATTCAATTCCTACCATTGCATCGCATTCATATTCCACCGGCTCATGCCAGGTACATTGATTTTTATACCAAATTTTCCAATGTAAAATATTCAAAAAACGGTCCCCTGCATCGGATTGTGTAGCCGTTAATCTGCTTACGAAACAGTTTTTATTTAAAATATATTTTTCTAGCGCATGTGTTTTGTTTTTAGTTGGTATTTGCTGGTGACTCTTTTGTATTCTGTATTTACCGTAAGTATTTAGTGCCATCTGAAAATCAACGTTGGACATGTATGTACGCTCAACTTAATGCAGAGATGAAGGCTCTTTTGTCAAGGGCATGCGCCATTAATTGTTATTTATTTATATCTTGTTTTTATTATTTTTTAATTACTGTGTTATTATTGTATTGTCAGTATTGCTATACTTTGTCGTTTCTTCTTTTTCTACAATTCTATATAAATATCTGTATTTATTTGTTTTCTTCTTTTTAATTTTGTGATATTGTTGTATCTGTGTGCGTGCCTACTGTCGAATAAATGCTTTTTCTTTCTTTATTTCTGTCTGTTTTTAAACATAACGTAACGGTTTGTATTTTAATCCTCTAAGGGGCAGCCAGAAACACAAAAATTCAATGTAACACCCCAGATTTTAGCAATTATGTTAATTAGATCCTATATCTGATCTAAAATCAGACTCTATGACTTTTTTCAAATATTTAAAAAATAGCACAAAGAAAAACTAAATGCATTATTTAAAATACCTACCTACACAGTCACGATCGTATATTATTAACATCTCTTTTTTTAGAATTATTTACATTATTCATCCATCTTTCCTAAAGTCGACTACAGCGCCCTCTCCTTAAAACCCATCAACCTTTAATTTACTTTAATTAAACCAATTTAACTCGTCGAGTACCGGTTTTGTAGACACAATTATAGAACAATAGGTTGCGGTCACCGGTGACCGCTTGGTGTTTGACAGTTTAAGTAATTGTAAATGATTTGTTCAAAGCTTGTTGTTAACAAAGGATGGTCTGTTAAATATGCACGGAGTATAGAGCCAAAGGAGTACTATGTGCCTCGTTAGTCAAGGGACCGCAACTTGCAAGTACCTACTACATTAGAGCAAAGAGTCTCACCATTTCGGGTTAGACTTTTAAAGTATACTGAGTGTATATTTTTATAGTAGTAAATTAAATTACTTTATAACAATACTTCTTAAATAATTATTTCTTCTTGTTCATTTTTTTTTATGTTTTTAATTGTATTTTTTTTAATGTTTTGTTTGTTTATGTGTGGTTTTTATATTTATTTATTTATCATTTCATGTACCTACACCACACAGACAATATGGCAAAGGACAACACATTACAAGCATGTTGTTTCTTCTTTTTCTGTTATTGTAACTGTTTGATTCTCTTTGATTTATCTTTGTATGTGTGTTAATGTAATTGGTGTAAAGCCGTGTTATCTTCACAATAATAAATAAATGAATAATAAATTCTCTCTATAAATAGTGTCACATAATTACCGTTTTGTAATACAGAATTGGCTATTATTTAAATATTTGACAATCAATCTTTGACGTCTACAGTAAATTGACAAACAGATCTCACTGTGTTGCAAACAATATTGCACTATCTGTCAATAATGCACCACAAAGTAGACAACCCTGTAGTACTAGACATGGTGAGATTACTTGTTCCTAAACGACTGGCGTGGAATGAGCAAGGGACAGTTGCGCCGAGGCGTCGGCCTCGCCTTTTGTGGTCGCCTCAAACGCGCACCAACTATGCGTCACAAGCACCTACTGTTCGCGCATTGGGCCTTGTTGGGGATATGATCGCTCATGACAATGATATCGATATATTTGCCGACCACTTTAAAAAACTATGTTCTAAAACTGAAACATTTGTCAATAAATTATTTAACGCTATTCAATAATGATGACCTTTTGACCTAAATGTGTGACTTGATATTCGTAAATATGATTTGGTACTTCTTAATTATTAAGGCTCTTCACAGTTATTTCTATTGTAGAGATATTGACATATTGATTCTTTTTATTTGTAGATTTAATATACAATATCCTAGATTTTATGTATTTGGACATGTACTACAAATATTTGACATTATTTATTTGTATTGTATTCTATTTTTATTATTTTTATGACATGTTTTTTCTTTTTATTTTAATTAACTAGCTTGCTGGCGTGTTGGTACCCACTGTAAGCCAGTAAGTGCATTTTAAAATAAATAAATAAATAAATCTCACGCTAAATATTATTAAAAAAACATGTGAATGAACAAAATAAAACTGTGGCTCATTAAACATTTTTCATTAAACCTGGCCATAATACATTTTTCATTGGTCATTTTTTGACCTGTGACTGTCAATTGAAAGTTGCAAAGATGGTAGGTACTCCTCATCTCTATACTCAACGTTAACATGTCAAAGCTCCCTGTTTGTCTTAGGAACATGTTGAGACGTGTCCTGACTTCCAAAGTCTACGTGCACTGGTTCATTGAAACAACATTTTTCATTTTACTTTGTAGTGATCGCACACTCGATTGTTTTAGAATCGAGTAAACTTTTGAGTCGATTTTCGATTCGATTTTGGTTTTCTGCCAGATTGTAGTGTTTGTGGGGTAAGTTGTGGATTAGTGCCTTTACCATTTACGGGACCACAGGGTTCCGGTTATTTGGGAGGCGTACGAGGGGCCGTAACGGACACACCAACCAGCTACATAGTGATTAGTGTTATTATTATGTCGTTTTTTTTTGTCTTTAAACATTTGGAGGAAGGAACAAAATGTTTGTCTACTCTTATGTGCAAGAGATACTCAATCCTAAAATCTTGACCTTATAGAATCTAGATCATCTCATTTGACAGTTAACCTTGCAACCACTCGACTAAAGAGTTAACTTTACATATCCGTTTATATATACTAACTAGCTAAACTATTTCCAATTCTCAAACTATAAATTCTCCGTATTGCCATATTATCCACGTTAAATTAAATCGATGTAAATTCAACTCGATCGACCGGTAACTGAGATCACTCGATTAGAATACTTTATTCGCCACCAGTTTTGTGCGAGACTATTCAATCGACGCCATGATACTAAGCAAGTATATTCGTCTTTGAAAAGTAAAATAGATGGTATTTTACTATTTCAAGCGTCGTTTGATTTTTATACGTTTGAAGCCAAACCAAAGCTTTATTATGGCATAAGCCGGTAAAAGAGCTGATGGATCACCTGATGGTAAGCAATCGTAATTAGTACCAATAATGCGTCAAGCGTGTCTTTGCATAGTTCTCACATATACGTACAGTATTAGAATATGTATCAGAGACATTGTAGAACATAGGTACTGTAAAAGAGTAACGAATGGAGTTTCTTGCTCGTTCTTCTGCATTCAAATCTAGAGGTACATTTTGGAATGAGCACCTAGCTTCACCTAGCTTCACTAACGGACTGACTGACAGACTATTATTTATTTTGTATTTGTTGACGTTTCAAAAGTACCAAATTATGGTTTAATTGAAATAAATTATTTGACTTTTAACTTTGATTTTGACTTTCGTCAGTACTTATAATTTGGAAAAACAAAACTGTAAACTATTATAGGGCACAAAATAATTGTAAATAAACTCAAAAAAAAAAACTAGTACCTACTACTTGGCTGAAATTGTAAATCGAACTCCATCTTAAACATTCACCATAAAAATAAAACCACAATGATTACGCTGAGTGTCTCGGGTAGTAAGCAGTAGTATCTTGTTCATTAATACAAAGTAATTAGTTCATTCTTGGAACACTCTGCTAATTAAACTTGTCACTTGGATCGCTGTCTGTTTGTTTGTCCATAGACGTGCCATTTACTTTGACAGTAGGTACTATAAGTGACATGTAAACTCAAAATTTTTTTTTTCTTTTTTAAAAAAACGTTGCCCTATATTAGGATTTTCTCCTGTGTCGTGGGTGCGTTTACAAACATACAAGTTCACATACACAATGACACCCAGACCCGAAACAACAATTTGTGGATCACACAAAGTGTTGTTCCGTGCGGGAATCGAACCCACGACACGTTGCACGGCAGCCGGTTGCCCAGCCACCGCACCAATCGTGCAGTCAAATAATCACTACATAGTATAAAACAAAGTCGCTATCCGCTGTCTGTCTGTCCCTATGTATGCTTAGATCTTAAAAACTACGCAACGGATTTTGATGCGGTTTTTTTTAATAGATAGAGTGATTCTTAAGGAAGGTTTATATGTTTAAGACATGCGTATTGCACCCGTGCGAAGCCGGGGCGGATCGCTAGTATTATATATGCCGCTTATGTCCTGAAACTTCCGGAGGAAGCTTCTGACTAAGGAATATAATTTTGTATTTTGTCTTTGTCAAACTAAAATATAATTTTATTTGTACTTTTATCATGATATAGGGGAGGGGAGGGCCCGCAATATCAGAGAACAACAGTTACAAGTTTATTGTCAATATTTTAAAGGAATATCTTCTATACTTTCGGTGACTGCAGTACCGCATTCAAAGTCCTACATTGTAAAAATATTGACCTATTACTAAAATAGCAAATTCAATTTTTGCGTGATTGAGGAATCGAACCGAAAACCATTTTATTGACAGTCACGCTGGCAACAACTCAACTCGATACTTAGCGGTACGCAAACATGTGAACATTTAATATAACAGGAAAACTATTTGGGAAATAGACACAAAATAACGAAAATGTAACTAAAATACATTCGAAGTCAACCACAAAACGAAGTTGGCACGGCCTGAAGTTAATTTTTGCAGCTGTTGTTAATAAAATGCGATACAAGGATACAACTTGCAGACACTGTAATTGGGACTATTAAACACTACTGGTGGCGCCCTCTGTGCCGGCTTAGAGCATTCAGAACTAGAATGTAACTTGGTGCGTTTGGGACAGCTTAATTTTTTTCTTATTAGATACATAAATGTTGATATGTTTTTGAGATTACTAGTTCAGATTCGATTTTTCGTAAACACAAAGCTTTACAATCGACACACGCCTTTTACCACCGAAGGGGTAGGCAGAGGTGGACATTATGGCACTTAATGCCACTGTACAATGTATTTTCACTATTTTTCACTTTTCACTATTTATGTTATAAGTTCCATGTAATCGGGGGGAGCCTATTGCCATATATCGGGTACAATTCCAGACTCCGTGCTGCGACTGAGAATTTTTTAATAAGCCCATAATACTTTGCCCGACCCGGGAATCGAATCCGAGACTTTGCAGTCGCACTAGCGACCACTCGGCCAACGAGGCAGTCACTCGTCCAACGAAGCAGTCAGTCAAACACAAAAAATGAACCATTATCAATGCCAGACTTTTATTAATAGTAATTGGCGTTCCTTAGTCTCTGCTTACCCCCATGGGAGACAGGCGTGAAGTTATGTATATGTATGTACTTTTATCAAATAAGGTATCGTTCTGTAATCGATTCCTATTGTACAAAAAGAGATTTCAGATATCTATAAAAACAATAAACGTTAAGTCCACGTATCCATACTACATACCTAAACATATAATAATTACTATAGAGGTAATTATTATATGTTTACCATTGTGACTTTTTTCAGGCCACCTTGGGAAAGGTAATTGCGGGGTTTTGAATCCAAAACCTATATATGTGCGGACGGCGAGCATGGGTGGCTCGCCGCCTGACCAGAACCAGACCAAAGCGTCCGGCGCGTCGCATTCCGCTCGCGGCTCATAGAGCCATCGGACCACCACGGATGGGGGCCAATAGGGCTGATGCCGATACGGATCCGCAGAGAACCTAACGGGTTACCGGGACTCCGGCTCGAAGAGCATAAATAGGAACGGGGTGGTTTTTGGTCAGTCAGTCAGCAGACATTCGATGATATTCCCCCCTTAAAAGAAAACCTATCATATGTATGTAGTTGTGGCCCGGAGGTATAAGACGCCCGCTTCTCGAGCATGATGGTGCGGGTTCAAAACCTACCAACGTCAAGTACCAATGTGACTTTTCCCGAGTTATATAACTTGTAGGGTTATTGAGACACCAATGACAAACGGTGAAGGAAAACATCGTCAGGAAACCTGGGCTTACAATTTCTAATTATAAGTTTGGAATCGCCAACCCGCAATGAGCAAGCATGGTGATTAATGCTCAAACCTTCTCGGTGTGGGAAGAGGCTTTGCTCAACTGTGGCCATTTATAAGCTGTTGATGTTGCTGATGATGAATCCAAGCTTTCTTGCAGTCTAAATGTGGGAGACCCATGATTCGAATGAACGAATGGGCCGGCTCGACCGGAGTGCTACCACGGCCTCACAGAAAACCGATATGAAACAACGCTTATGCCTCTGGCGTTCCAGGTGTCTATGTCCGGACGGCGCCGATTGCTTACCATCAAGTGACCGTCTGCTCATTTACCGTTTTATCCCATAAAAAACCTCTAAACCATAACAAACCTGCTTTTTGAAGTTGGTTAAAAATATCCTTGACGCGTATTAAGCTACGTTCAATCTCTGTACTGTCAAGTTGCATGCACCAGTACTGGCTCGCTCGATATGTGCTACTCGCCTGTACTAGCGATACTAGTGATACTAGTACGGGTGACACCGCATTTAGATTCGCTTTGAAACTACACAGATGTAATCAGATAGATGTTTTTTTTGCATTCATATAATCTTGACTTTTTTATTCTCGAAAGAGTAGTCCATTTTCAACATTGGATTCAATTTTATCAGTTTGTTAAAGGGCTGTACAGGTGTATGAAAATAAAAGTGTAATGAAAAAAAAAATATTAGACACTTATTTTTTTTATTTTCTCGTATAAAGTTACAATATACACTTACATAAAATGGAGATAAATTTAGGAGTTGTTTCGTCACAAACTACTACAAAATGTATGACGTCACACGATATTTCAAATTAATATATCGTCGAAATTATTTAATTTCTTGAAAATAGAAAAAATACGTGTCTAAAGTTTTCAATTAATCGACCAGACGGATAATAAAATAAAATTTAGGAGACTACCCTATTAAATCCGTGCAATTACTAAATATTTCCGAAAATTAAAAAAAAATCCACTAACACTTTTAAACTAAGGATTTAATCCAAATACCCACACGACAACAAGGCATTCAAGCTAATGTCGAATATTATAATGGTACAACATGAAATGTCGAAAATTCCAAAATTAATAATGGATACTGTCATCACACCCCCTCACTAGGCTAGGACACAATGACATAACTGTCCAAATTATTCGTCCATTAATTATTATCATTGTGGACATTAAGGCTGGGTCACTTGTCAACGACCCATTATTTTGTCATAGGACAGTCATTGACTGCACGGTTGGTGCGGTGGCTGGGCAACCGGCTGCCGTGCAACGTGTCGCGGGTTCGATTCCCGCACGGGATAACACTTTGTGTGATCCACAAATTGTTGTTTCGGGTCTGGGTGTCATTGTGTATGTGAACTTGTATGTTTGTAAACGCACCCACGACACAGGAGAAAATCCTAGTGTGGGGCAACGTATTTTTTAAGAAAAAAAAAAAAAAAAAAATGGTATGATTTCTATAATATTTCGTCGTATTTATTTATTTATTTATTTTACACTTTAATACACACAAAATAAGGTACATAAGGCGGACTTAATGCCATATGGCATTATTATATTGATGAGAGACCTTGTTCAGTAAATTGATAGCAATGATAAAGTTTTATCACTTAGTTATTTTCGGCACTGTATAATTTTTCAAACTCAGAATTGTGTTCAGTCACATTACACTCGTCAACAGCCACTGATGACCAAAGGCTTCGTCTCACACGGAGAAGGTTTGAGCATTAATCATCACGCTTGCTCAATTAGGGTTGGCGATTCCAAAGTTATAATCAGTAACTATAAACCTACGTTTCCTCACGATGTTTTCCTTCACCGCTTTTCAGTGGTGTCTAAATAAACTTAGAAAACTCGGAAAAAGTCACATTAGTACTTGCCGTTGGTAAATTTCGAGACCCCACTCTCATATGCATGAGAAGCGGGTGTCTTAAACCTCCGGGCCACCATAAAAATTTGTGTTTGTTAGCCATAGACATTTGGATCATAACAAATTCAGTGAAAAACGGTTGTTTCTTTGCTTTTTCGTCTCCATCTACCTCTTCAGTGGTTATGCCAATATGAATCTGCAACTATAGAGGTACACAAAACACCGTTAATTAGTTCGCAGCGCTACACATTGGCACTAGTATGACTACACAATATACATGTGTGGGTAATTTCATATTAATAGATATGTATAGAAACATTCGTCTATCACACACATCTTGGTATTTAAATATCATTTTTGTGGCGGTATATGTAATTATTTAGTAAAAAAGTTTAAATAAAAACGAGGGTAAAGATAAAAATAACTTATAACAAACTTTGAATAAATCGAAATCAAATAATGAGCAATCGAGCTATACAATACCCATATAAATATAGTGTTTTCTCATCGTATTTTTATGTTACTGAATGGTATACAATATTTCGATGATCTCATTCACAGCGCGTTTGGCGTAATGGTTATCACCTCCAGTAAAGTGCCGCCGGATCGATTCCAGCATTCACAAGTTGTTTCAAGAATTCATTCATCAAATATTTAAAATTTGAAACAATGTTTTAATCTTTTCTTTTTTTTCTATCCTATTTTTCTAAATCTTCTTATGTTAATTTTAAAAGTATAAACTGTATCGCATGATATTCCCCAATTCGACTATAAGGTTGATTGGCATATTGATTAATTATTATTTAAAGAACTTTAAGAACTTAACTGTGGTATGATAATTAATTATTATAAATATTGAATATAAAACCACTTATTTGTATAATAAATAAATTAATTGTAATAAAAGATAGTATTGTTTTATTTACCGACTTATCTGCTTCTTTTATAGCCTGATCTAATATTTCAAAAAACAAAAAAAATAATGATAAGAAAAACTACATAGTAAAATAAAAAAAGAATCTTTCAGCTGGAATAGAACTCACATCATCATTGATCATTGAAAGACGATAAAAGTGTGCTCATTAACCAGTCGACCACGAACACTACGTTAATACCCGTCAAAATGTCGGGTCATATCAATGATTGTAAATAGTTTTAACCTTACCCGTGAATTAAATTATAAAAATACATATACCGACACAAGAATGAAAATACCAATGTGAATGTGGTGGACGAATATTTTTATACACAGTAATATGAAATTACCCACACATGTTCACTGTGTAAAAGATAGTAGTGTCGATGTATGGCGCCGCTAACTAATTAGCGGTGTTTTGTGTACATAATGTCACAGAGAACCTAACGGGTAACCGGGGCCCCGGCTCGACGTGCATGAGAAGGAACGGGGTGGTTTTTAGTCAGTAAGAGTCTGACGCTCCCTCCCGCCTCACCGAGGCGGGAGCAGTCATTCGATGATTTTTCCCCCTTAAAAAAAACTATACATAATATATCTCATTATAACTTAACTCTAGGATTCATTGCTCCAAGAACTAAAGCTACAAGCAAAACTTAGCAACAACAACATAAAAACGGATTTTATTTAACGAACTACAATAGAAAACTTTAAAGTAACTTAACCGGACGGTAACAATGGAAACTTATGTTTCATAAATGTTGCTCGAAGTCGGACAAAGTCGGTAGAAGTGAAGAAGTCGGTTCAAGTGAAGCGAATTATGTTAATTCGTAGAATAAGACTAGTGACCTTGGATTTTTTGTGGTATTATTTAATAGCAAGGAGACATTTTTTCATTGAAGAATAATTATGAAACTTCATTAGCTCGTCGTCCGCAGACCCGTGCTTACGGTGGCCGAAGATCGCCCCGCAATCCCCGACGCCCGGAGTGTCCTTCGCTAAGGCGGGGCTCTGAAGAAGCAGCGCTTCGCTGCCTCACGCGCCCCGCTTTCTTCTTAGCTAGCATGACTGATTCGCAAAAGGAGGAGACGGCATCACAGTCCTCTTCGCTCCGCATGGCCCAGACTAGGCCGGACGCGAGAGATCGTTGTCACCGATCACATCCCTGAGGGCACGGTGGTGTTCAGCCCATGCAGGGCATGCCCCTACAGTGCGTTCCACCGTGTCCTCAGGGCGGTCCTCGCAGCGATGACACTCGGGCGTTTCCTCCCGCCCTATCAGGCACAGGTACCTCCCGAAGCACACATATCCACCTGTATCGTGGGTGCGTTTACAAACATACAAGTTCACATACACTTGACACCCAGAAACAAAACAACAATATGTGAAATCGAACCCCCTACACGAAATGTGTAGCGGGTGTGGGATATTCGTATAACTTGTCGGTCCTTCGGGGCCCCCGGACGGTACTAACTAGCTTAATTTTTTGCCTAATGCGGAAATCGAATCTGAGACGCAGTTGGCCGTGATCACGACTACTTGTCCAATGTTATTAGTGAACTCATCACCAACATAAAAATCTCTTTTAGAAGTCACTTCTAGTGTTCGAGTTTTCGTATGCAAAAACACACAAAGGTGCAATTTGAATAGCCATTCAATGCTGAAAACTTCTCTGTGATAGTATCCCGTTCTAACTGAGAAAAGCAATAATAGTTAAACGGCGCAAAACCAACTTTTCTTAAGCGATTTAAAGATTGAAAAACTGTTTTGTTTGGTTTCCGTACAAGTTTGTTAACATTGTTTTTTACTGTCTATAGAATAGAGTTTAATATCTAGTATACAGTGCCTACAGGACATAATTATAGGCTTTTCATTTAAAAGAAAATAGGTTTTAATGTGAACTATAATCTTATACCTACTATTATAGAGGTATAAAGCGAAAGATATTGTTTTTTTTTGTGTCTTTGAACGCGCTAATCTCCGTAACTACAACTCTGATTTGAATAATTCTTTTTGTATTGGATAGGGCATTTATCGAGGATGGCTATAGGCTATAAAACCTCACGCTACGACCAATAGGAGCTGAGCAGAGCGTGTGAAACCGCGCGGAAGTAGCTAGTTATGATATAACTTTCGTGAAACATACTAAATCAATTATTATGTTTTTCCGCTTACTCAAGTAATTATTTGACGAGGAACGCGAATAGTTTCAAGCCATGCTAGAGGCTCATATTCATTCGAGTGTCGGGCTGCCACAGCACAGCAGCGCGACACGCCATTTCGATATTAAAATTGTTGTTTACACTAGCCCACCCGGCAATCTTAGTATCGCCTAAAAATTTTTTTCTCCCCTGTTAAACCTTCCTTGAACTCCCACGAACATTTCAAGACCAAAATTAGTCAAATCGGTTCAGTCGTTCTCGAGATTTAGCGAGACTAACGCACGGATATTCATTTTTATTTATATTATTATAGATTATCAATTTGGAAATTTGCAATAACGCAAGGACTTTTCCAAAGTTCAGTAGTAGCACGGAGTCTGGAATTATGCCCGGTATATGGCAATAGGCTCACCCCCTATTACATGGGACTCATAACATAAATAGTGAAGAGTGGGTGTTACATTGTACAGTGGCATAATGTGCACCTCTGCCTACCCCTTCGGGGATAAAAGGCGTGATGTTATATATGTATGTATAATAATTGTATTCATGTTTTTTATTTTGTTCTATTCGGTATTAATATTGTTCTAAAGTAATTTAAATAGAAATAAAACTGTTGTCGGAACCGCTGTTTTCATTCAATAATTTTTATACATACTGTAATTCTGCAAAATGTGACGTCACGCTAGAGGCCCCCCCTCTCCCAAATGTGACTAGCTGTAGCAAGGACGGGGGGGAAGGGCAAAAAATCATGAAATTCGTGTGACGTTATTTATGGATGACCCCATATACATAAGTACGAGAATATTATAAAACTTAGTTATTTATAACATGCAGAAAGTGTAATCCCACGACAGGATTGAAACCAGAAGTTTAAAGTCTCTGGAACTTTAAAAACAGTTCAAAGCTGATGTTAACAAAAGCTATTTTACAATGTCTGGCTAGCTGTGTGCTTAGAACTTGGTTTTGTACGTTACATGCATAAAACATGGACCTACGAAGATAATATGTTGCAGATTCTACTCTGGGACCTATTTACACTTTGCTATACCTCTATATTTGAGAAGTCGCTTAGTGGTGGTAAGAATACAAAATCTTAAATTATAAATGTACGAAAAGACTGCAACAAAAATTTAGACTTTTTAAGTGTGGGAGACTTTGAACTAGTAGCTATTAGCATAAACATTTCGCTACCTAGATATAAGGAACATTAAATATTTAATAACATAGAATGTAAGAAAAACAATTCTTGTAATCAAGGTCAAATAAAGGCTTTTTTATTTTTATTTTTATTTATTTATTTAAGTGTGGGAGAAGCATGTTTCAGCACGAATAGGCCGGCTCGACCGGAGTGATACCAGCTTCGACGTGAAGCAACGCATGCGTTGTGTTTCGTCGTGTGAGTGAGGTTACCGGAGGCCCAATTCCCTCCTCCCTTCCCCAATCTCCCCAATCCCTGAATCCCCAACAGTCCTCAAACTCCTAATCTCCATAAGGCCGGTAACGCACTTGTAACGCCTCTGATGTTCTAGGTGCCCATATGCGACGCCGATTGCTTACCATCAGGTGATCCGTCTGCTCGTTTACCGTCTGTGTTCGAACAAATACGAATGGGAAGACGGCGGCTGCTGTGACACTAATTAACGTGTGATAATAAATTTTCCAATTACACGACGGAGATAGGTGGGCACCAGATGATATCGGAGTGCAATCAATCAATCATCATCTTGGATGCATCATCTTTCAACTCCCTGGAGTTAAAGGCGTTGGCGATGTCCAATGACACTCGTGTTCATACAGAAACATTCGTGTTTAGTGTGTAGTGTCGTAGTCTATTCTTACTTTAACTTAATATCTCTCCTTTTAGTTCCTGGCGGAGGCAGAAACCTGTACAAGATGTAATAAGTACAAAATGTGTTATGAAAGCCATGCAATAGAGTGTGAGCAGTATCATATAAAAAAAACTCAGACTCCGTGATATTACTGTTAAAAGTGATAAATTATCTAGATACTAAAAATAACCCAATACCTATTTTGCTGATCCGAAAATCAAATCTAAGACGCGTTGTGAGGTAGTTGAACTCGAAGATGAACTAAGTAACACATTACCCGACAAAGAAATCAAATTCAAGACCATTACTTTCATGATTAGTCAATTGTATACTACATTAACATTTACATATATTGGTTGGTTGAATATTCTAACGCTACGGACTCACAACGCTTCACGTCGGACTCGCGACGATTCCCACCCGCGCCCGCCGTGTTGGCGGAATGGAGATATATTTTCAAAACTCACGAGACCGCAGTTTTGCGCCCGCCGCGATTACGATTATCGGCCGCAAACTTATCGGTTGATTAACGCGGGCGGACGGGCGCTTAAACAATCAATTGAGTTCCAGACCGGCCCTCACAATTACAACCGCTGCAAGGGTATACATAAATACCTGTATTCTACATAGGCTGCGGCTGCGGGCACGTAACCGCGGCGGGCGCGGTAGAAAATCGCGCTGTGAGTCCTTAGGCTAAGACTGACTAAGTCTTTACACTAGATTAACGTCTATCAAAATGAGATTACAGTTCGATGACTATCAACCTATCTTCCCTTATCAATATTACATTTATCAGATAAGGAATATTAACTCTTAATTAGCTATTATGGGACTCTAATCTGAGTCTAATAATGACTGCAGATCGAACTATACATAACCAGTGTATTGTGGTCTTGCTTTGAATGTCTTTGCGCACATTTGCCAGTCAGATTATACTGGATATTCATAGCTTGATGTGTAGTTTGTACAGCTGATATAATTAAGTTAATGAGATTCAATCTATCACAGACATGTTACAGAAGCTACTAAATATTGAATTATTAGTAAGTATAATCAGCTAGCGAGGTCGCAGCGATGTCGCGCTCATGAGGAAGAACCCCTCTGTGGTTCGAAACTAGTTGACCTTTTTTCAGTACATTCACGTGAGTAACTCGCGATTTTTAGTTAATTTAGTATGTCTCACAATAGTTATTATAAAAACATAGATTAGAATTTATAGTTGTCAACAACCCTAATATTTTCGTGGGTATCGAACGACCTAATTGACTAAAATAGACTGTTAAAGGTACTTAACCAGCACCGGTCCAGCCCGGCTGCAACTTAGCAATTAACTTGTTTAAATTTGAACATTACGTCTTATGTCATATGATTTGTTTTATAACGTTAATACAAAATGTCTGTCTATTTTAAAAATGCATAATGTATGAGATGCTAGTTCTTTTATTTTTTATTTTTTGTTATTGTTTCTTATGTTTGTTCTAATTGTGTGTTCACCTTAAATTGAATAGATTTCTGTTTATGGGAAATTATTATTTGTGTTTAATAATTTATTTTTTGTGTTTTTTAATTGTTGTGTTTTATGTTTATTAATTTAATAATTTAAACTTAGACTAATACCTAACTATTCTCTTGAGCATGATGTGTTAGTCTTTAATTGATTGTTACACTAGCAAATGCATATTGTATCTAAACCGATTTGTTGTAATATGATGTGTAAACAGTCGTTGGCTGACCTAAATAAATAAATAAAAAAGCTGTAATCACGTCGCCCGCGTTCTTACACCTATTTCATATTACTTTCATAGCTAAAAGCGCCGTGCCGGAGCCGTGTCAATCTGAATGCCTAATAAACGTAAAGATAATAGCAATCCTTCTTAGGTGCCTAGAGAAACGCCATCCATCTTCTAGACTTGCAGCAGGCCATGCTTACTGTCCCTTACATTTATAATATAGTCTTTAATTGCCATATTTTGGAAAATACTGCATTACTTTTTTATTGGATACCTAAGCCGGTAAACGAGCCGACGTATCACCTGATAGTAAGCAATCGGCGCCGCCCATGGACACCTGAAACATTAGAGACGTTACATTGACGTTATGAATTTGAGGATTGTTAAGGATTCGGGGATTGAGGAGATTGGAGAGGGGGTGATTGGACCTCCGGTAACCTCACTCACGACGAAACACAACGCAAGCGTGAAACTGGGATTCGAGATCAAAATGATGCAGATATCACAATAAACAGAAACAACGATTGCATACCTTCTCGACTGTTTGCCACACTCGCTCTAGAATGTAATGCAAAATAGTTTTTATCAAACAATTAAGTGCTTTGTTAATATTCAATAGAATTCAGTTTCAAAATAACGTTAAAAGCTGACTAACTTTGTAGTTAGATGCTTCTGTTACGTGTAAATATTTAATAGGATTTCGTCTGCGAACTCTGAAATCCCTAATCTTTTTTTAGAGACATTGTCAGGTTTGATTTTTTAATACTTTTCACACTAGGGATTTCAAAATTGCAGTTTTAGTCTTTCAAATGTGTACTCACTAACGGACGAAACTAATAACAATCCAATAAATATGGATTAAGATCGATCGATTTAACTATAACTCCATACAAAATAAATTACTATGTTTTCGGCTTACTCACGTAGTAATTCGACGAGGAACTCGACTAGTTTCAAGCCATGCTAGAGGCTCATATTCATGAGCAGCATTTCGCGACCCGCGACGCGGCGACTGTCGCGCTGCTACTGGCTACTCGAGTCTGCGGGCCCAGCGCGCCCTCGGCCGTGATTCACGCGCACTTTCTTCCATTCGTGGTATCGGCGACGGCGGCGCGCGTGGCCGCCGGCAGCTGCATTGGTGTTGTTGGGTTCGAATCCCGGGGTGTTACATACTGCGCTCACTGTGTCACACTCCAGACCCGCAACACTGTAGTCTGACGCAGATTTCAGACTCGGCTTCCAGGCAGGTGGTAATGCCCAGCCACCATCTCTGTTGAAGTTAATTTATTTAGGATGTCTCATGAAAGTTACAATACTCCATACAACTAAATGTCAATAATTCTGTTATAAAGTACGTTTAAAAAAAACCGACTTCGACCCCCTCTCTTTAGTAATTGTCGATTAATTAATATACTAAAACATTCTCGTGAGTGTAACGAACGCTTTTCTGAAAACTGCATCAAAATAGGTTCAGCGAATAGCGAGATAATAAGCACAAACATTTAATTCATACATACAGATCAAAATGAGAAACTCGTTTCTTCTTCTTGTAGTTAGTTAAAAATCGATCAATATCTGTAGATTTTATATTAAGATAAATATAACATAAACGTGGGCCGGAGGTTTAAGACGTCTGGTTCTCATGGATGAGAGTGTGGGTTCGAAACCTACCAACGGCAAGTACCAATATGACTTCTTTCGAGTTATATGCACTTTCTAAGATTATCTAGACACCACTGACAAACGGTGAAGGGAAACATCGTGAGGAAACCTGGGCTTATAAATTTATAATTATAAGTTTGAAATCGCCAATCCGCATTGAGCAAGCGTGGTGATTAATGCTTAACCTTCTCTGTGGGAGAAGAGGCCTTTGCTCAGCAGTGGGAATTTATAGGTTATTGATGTGTTATTAATTTAAAGAGTACCTACGTACCTACATTAGTCGTCTTTGACAACATCGCGTCAAGAGATGAGGCCATAATATTAAATTTGTAATTGATGCTGCCATCACTACATGGCTTTTAAGTCTTATGCATCATACTAATTATTATCATTGTCTGATTGGTGACTTGTTCGTCCGCGAGTCACTTAAGGGGCCAGTAGAATACCAGCGCAAGGCCCTGTCTTGCACATGCTGAACTGGTCCCATTTCACCGCAGACTTGGGATATTAGTAGATATATAATTATAAACGTATGTGTAAAATCTGTGTGTATCACCTGTTTTAGCGTGTGAAATAAAGTTATTTTTTATTTCTTTCTTTCTAATATAATAAATGTGAAAGTTCCTTTGTTTGGATATTTGACCGTCAATCACGCTGATGCTCCTGAACGGATTTTGATATAATTTTAGCATACAGGCAGGGTATGGGCTGACTTGTGATGGGATAATTTTTATCCCGATTGCATCCTCCCATGGGATATAGCAGTAATCATATTCCATGCGGACGAAGTCGCAGGGAACAACCCTATAGTTTATACTATAGTCAAAATTTTTATTCGATTCCAGATTTGACATTAGCTACTGTCATTTTGTGAAATAATGATACCACATATAATAGTGTAGTGATGAACACAAAAATCGATAAACAATCAGTGTGTGTGTTTTATAATAAACTAGCTTCTGCCCGCGACTTCGTACGCGCAATCCCGATATTACCCGTACCCGTTCTTGATTTTCGGTTAAAAGTAAAAAATAAGTATTGGGTAAAAAGTATCCTATGTCCGTCTCCTGGATCTAAGCTACATCCTCACCAATTTTCATCCAAATCGATATAGCCGTTCTTGAGTTATAAATAGTGTAACTAACACGACTTTCTTTTATATATACCTCTATAGATGTTACAGAAAGTGACAGCGATATCGATAGCGATGATGGCGACAATTTATAAAATAAGCTATTACCATAATACATCTATCTGTTTTATTTGTCATGTTCCTTCATGATTACTTTTTTTATTTATTTCACACATAATTATTAAAGAAAAGTCTCAGATCGTTAATTAATCGTCGAAACTAAATTATCGGCTCAGAAATATTTAATTTCCTGACGCACTTAGTTTACGAGAGTAAAATTATAAACGAGAAAAATCGATTTGGAAATATTCCATTTCCATATCGCATAATTTCGCAACGTCACTATTTAGTACCTACTTGTCATAACGTTGCAACACTGAAAAATCGAATTAAAATTCCGAGTATAGCCAAAACAAAATCGAGTAGAAATAAAAACAAGATCTTCATAAGAAACAAAACGAAAAGACGTTTTATCGGGAATTCGTACACTGGTAGTTATTGCCACATTTGGGCGCTCTAAGATACCTTCTTACAAAGGTACTTTATTCGAGTGGGGTCTAAAGAGACCTCCCAACTTAATAGGTGGTGCTTCCCAACACATGCCCAAAATAAAATGGTGTTATAACACTGTTCATGTCGGTTAGTTAGTTTCAGATATTTTTTGGTCCCGTTTGCTGTTTGTCAGATCTGAATTTCTTGTTTTTGATGACTGGCTCATTCATTGGCGATACTTGTTATTTCATTTGTACTTATTTCCTTTATTTGTTGGAAATATACGTTTTACTATGTTCCCTAGATTTGACCAGCGCCTATATCTGCGTTCTAAGTCAATTCTAAACATCGTATTGTCGTTCTATGCGCTCAATTTTAGGTTCTTTAGCTCAAAACTATATAGAATAAATTTTAGTAAGCATTTTTCAAAACCTGAAATCTCTATATTTTTTTTTTTAAAACGTTGGGATTTTCTCCTGTGTCGTGGGTGCGTTTTACAAACACAAGTTCACATACACGTGACACCCAGACCCGAAACAACAATTTGTGGATCACACAAAGTGTTGTTCCGTGTGGGAATCGAACCCGCGACACATTGCACGGCAGCCGGTTGCCCAGCCACCGCACCAACCGTGCAGTCGTATAATAGATAGAATTGTAATATTTTGCGACTAAAGAACACAAATGAATGTGAATATCAAAGTGAAATACTTAATCTAAATTACCATAAATTATTGTACTATTATTATATTTACCTTAATGGTAACAAACAATAAATGAATTTCAGTCTTTTCCATAGCCTACTTATAATAAAAACAGATATAACAAACACAAAACAAAAGTCCACGATACATCTACCTCTATAACCATCATTTCTGAAAAAAAGGTTTCAACCACATCGTCACGTAAAGTAGGATCCATTTGCTGACGTCACAGTACTCCAGGTTTATCTGAAAACGTGCCTAGAATCCCAGCCTGGATAAAGCGAAGCTCTTTACATTCGACCGACAAATTCTAGCAGTTTTTTTTAAATAATCACCTTTTGATGTGGTTTATCTGGTTTGATGTTATGTTGAGTGTGTGATTAGACTTTTTGTTCCGAAAAGGGGTAAGTTGAGAAGTATTCAGTGCTTCTGAGATAGGTCGCAAGTGAGACTGATGAGCAAAGGGCCTCCGGTTCAATGACTAAGTCGGGTAAAGTGTAAGTACTTTACCCTCGATTCTCGTACACGTTCGATTCTCGAGTCAGACAAACTTGTGCCTGCAATATGATATTCCACTCACTCTCGGGTGCAATAGGTCTCATGACATCAATGGCGAAAAGTTAGTGATACGTACACATAATATGCATATTTTATGTGTACCAGTGCCAACCCTGCAAGGGTTATAAAGCGTAGCGTAGCGTTGATGGGTCGACGTTTGACCACTGTCTCGCCTATTGGTAAGCGATGATGCGGTCTACGATAGAGCACTTCGCCCCAAAAAAACAATCACTCGGGCATTGAAGACACCCTTCAAGAAATACAGACTCTGGCAAAGAATTCCACGCCTTAGCAGTACGCACGAGGAAACTTGATGCGAAGCGCTTCCTGCTTGTAGGTGGGACATCCACATTCCGGGTCTGGATGTGATGTGTATGTGAACTTGTGTGTTTGTAAACGCACCCACGACACAGGAGAAAATTCTAGTCCGGGGCAACGTCTAATTAACCCGTCGTTTGTCTAAGCATGGATTCACGAAAGACACAATGTCTTTTCTATTGTGTCTCATATCGCTGCAAAAATAGTGAATGACATACGAAATTGAACTATAAAACTACCCAATTAAATTCTAAAACCCTAAAACTCCAATACCATCGCTAATTCCCTAATAAACTGCACACAAGTGATAGTAGCATGATTCCGGAATGTTCTACAAACATGAAGGACGCGCGTTAGTTGAAACTAATCCCGTTAACACTATGAGCGATGTTGTTCCGCATCTGATTGCAACGTCGCCAATTTTGTTTAATGGCACACGACCCTAGGGTTGCTACGTTGTATACTGGCCGAGTAAATTTATAGAAAGAATGAAAAAAGCATTTACTTAGCAATTAGGCACACACAAAAACAAAGATTATAAAATTACAAAATACTTACATGATACAAAATATTAATAAAAAACTGAAAAGAGTAAAACAAAAGAACAAAAATTATATATTATTATAAATGCGACGGTATGTGAGTTCGTGTATATGTTTGTCAATCACGTCAAAACGGCTGAACGAACTGTAGCAGGCAGTTTATTAATTACCTTTCTTATAAATTTTGCTATTCTGGCCTTGATTTAATACTAGTAACAGGAAACTTTTACTGTCACAGATAATTGGGTCAAAAATAATTTATAAATTTTTATTTTTCAATACAATCAAATACATAACATCACGCCTTTTATCCCCGAAGGGGTAGGCAGAGGTGCACATTCTACCACAGTACAATGTAACACCCACTTTTCACTAGTTGTTATGAGTCCCATGTAATAGGGGGTGAGCCTATTGCCATATACCGGGTACATTTCCAGACTCCGTGCTACTACTGAGAATTTTAAAAAACCCAGTAATACTTTGCCCGACCCGGGAATCGAACCCCTTGCCCGGCAGTCGCACTTGCGACTACTCGGCCAACGAGGCAATCAAATATTCAAAAATAATTACAATTTCGTTAATATATTTGACGATACTTACTTAATTTTCGATTTATTCTAGCAATTTTTTTTTCACAAATAAGTGTGCTATTTGACTCGAAAATATGGTGAAGTCATAAGTTAGCTTTTAGTACAAAATTCATAGAACAATATCGTTTTTGACTTTTGGATAAAAGTATTGAATTTGATTAGCTGTAAAATACTTACCATATTCAGTTAAACAGAAAAAACGCACACCAAAAAGGTAAAATAAGTGTAGTTATCAACGTATTCACTGCAACAAGTAACAAAAGTTTAGTGATACATGAGGTTTTACTTCCTAACAATTTCAACCCCTAATGCCCATACATCTGCCTTAAAAATAGGGCTGAAAAGATAGAAGAACTTTAATAAATAATATTACTTCAAATTACAGGATCGGCTGCTGCATATCACTTAATAACATTTCATTCAGAATTCAAAAATGCAAAATACAACAATATATCTTAATTACGTACATATGTACAAGTGATATAAGTACTGAGCCATAGGTTGAGTCAAAAAATCTTATTTGTTTAAGTCATCGTCAAAGCTGTGGTTTTCTTCATTTCCCGACTAAAAGATTGTTTTTTAACTCCCTAATCATTAATTCACCAAAAAAACATAATCTATAAATCATTGACTTACGCCAAAAATACAGAGAGGACCCAAAAGATCCCCCTGTGACATCCCTAAGTCGATGTAACATTTTATCGTAAGCAACCTTATGAGGAAGGCCATCATGCGAAAATTTACGGCCATGTCTTACTACCCTTTTTATTTCACGCCAAATAAGTGTTTTATTGTGCCTACCGTCCGCTGAACAATGCGTCGGCATGATAGTGTAGTTTCAAAAGCTTTTGTTTTATCACAACACCTGACGATCGAGCCTTTGTTTGCTTGCTTTTTCTCCTTATTTTTATGTCAGCGCAAATTCACTGAGAATATGACTGTGCTTTGTGGTTTAAATATATTTTTTTAATGTTTTTGAAGCGAAAGGTTTTGAATAGAAATAGTGGAAAGATAGTCTAATAAAATTGTTCTATGAATCGCGTACTAAAATATTTACGCTCAGGTAGTTACTGACATTTTAGATAATAACCTAATATTATAAGTCCATTGACGAAATTGCCTCGTTAGTCGAATAATCGCAAGTGCTACTACCGGTCTCGGGTTCGATTCCCGGGTCGGGCAAACTATTACCTACTGGGTATTTAAAAAAAATCTCAGTAGTAGCACGGACTACGGAGTTTGGAATCGTACCCGGTATATGGCAATAGGCTCACCCCATATTACATGAAACTCATACCTAATATAAATAGTGAAATGTGGGTGTTACATTGTACAGTGGCATTAAGTGCTGTAATACGCATCTCTGCCTACCCTTTTTTCGGATAAAAGACGTGATGTTATGTTATATGAGGATTTAATAAATTTCTACAAAGAAAGGTAATTTACTTTCTGGAACTTTTGGCCCCTCGAAGTTACATTTGACTAGTGAAGTAAAAAATCACTCAGTAATTCCCTTTCGCTGGAAGTTCCACCATCGCAGTTAGTGAACAGTTATAAAATATTTATTTTTTGTACTAAACCTTTACTGTCATAGAGAATATCACAATATTTCTTCCGTCGCTTCATGTTGACTCGCTTAACGATGCGCCATGCAATGTACAGTTCAACGCGTCGACTGCACTCCACTTGTTCTGAATAAAAACTGTTTGTGTCAGTTAGAAAACTGCATACATAAAGCTGATGTGCGACGTGTTCGTTCGAGAAAAAATAAGTAGATATGTAATAGTTCTTAAGTAATGGATTTTTATAGTATCCTTCAAACCTTCAAGAAAAGAGCGTATTCCTTTTTAAAAGGCCGGCAACGCACCTGTGGCTCCTCTGGTGTTGCGGGTGTCCATGGGCGGCGCTGATCGCTTACCATCAAGTGATCCGTCTGCTCGTTTGCCTCCTATTCCATAAAAAAATCTTAATTTTTAGTAACCTTTATAACACTATAGAAAGTTTTGCGTATGTAAGAGCCATACTTCAGCACGAATGGGCTAGCTTGACAGAAAATCAGCGTGTGACTCAGATTACCAGAGGTTTCTCAGGAAATCGACATGAAACAACACTTGTGTTGTGTTTCGTCGTGTGACTGGGTTTACCGGAGGCCCAATTACCTCCTCCCAATCAACGAATCCCCAACAGTCCTTAAATTCCTAATACCCAAAAGGCCAGACTCTTACTGACTAGAAACCACCCCGTTCCTTCTCCTGCACGTCGAGCCGGAGCCCCGGTTACCCGTTAGGTTCTCCGCGACTCCGAATCGGCATCGGCCCTATTGGGCCCCATCTGTGGTGGTCTGATGGCTCTTTGAGGCGCGCGCGGAACGCGACGTGTCGTACGCTCGGGTCTGTTTCTGGTCGGACGGGGAGCCACCCATGCTCACCGTACGAAAAGGCCGGTATACATTGTAAAACTTCTGGTGTTCGGGTGTTCATGGGCGGCACTGATTGCTTACCATCGGGTTATCCGTCTGCCTGTTTACCGGTTTATTCTATAAAAAAATAATTCCCTAAAATCGCCAAAAACCTACTTGTTACTCTTCTAGCCTTGCGAGTGGGCATGGAGTCGCCGATTGCTTACCATCAGGTGATCCCTCTGCTCGTCAGCCACTGCCCCATAAAACAATATTATGTTTTCTGTATAAAAAAACACCAGTACCTATAAAGTGTAGGTAATTAGAAAACAATCTCAACCTACTTGATTGTGTATAAAATTATGCGTTTGTACACAAAGGCTATCGGTTCGAATAATAAAGGGGAGTTTTATCAACTTTAAACTCTCGTCCGTATTTTGTATTTTCCAAGCTTTGACAGAAATTTAGCGGAACTTTGTTACGATAGTTCACTAACTACTAATTGTTGTGCGGATACTAGATATATTTTATGTTCAGGTTTTGGATACCTAACGGTTTTTTTTTTGTTATACGTGTAACTAGGTTTTGTTATTAGTAAAATATATGAAACGCTTCTTTATTTTTATGTTTTACTAGCTGACCCGGCAAACTTCGTTCCGATGTTTTTTTCTCACCTTTTAAACCTTCCCTAGACTCCCACGAACATTTCAAGACCAAAATTACCCAAATCGGTTCAGCCGTTCTCGAGATTTAGCGAGACTAACGAACAGAAATTGATTTTTATTTATATATATACATATTTTATGTTCCGGTTTTGGCTAACGAATTTTTTGTTATACGTGTAACTAGGTTTTGTTATTAGTAAAATATATGAAACGCTTCTTTATTTTTATTTATTACTAGCTGACCCGGCAAACTTCATTCCGATGTTTTTTTTTTCTCACCTTTTAAACCTTCCCTAGATTTCCACGAACATTTCAAGACCAAAATTACCCAAATCGGTTCAGTCGTTCTCGAGTTTTAGCGAGACTAACGAACGGAAATTGATTTTTATTTATATAGTAGATACGACTGCCTCATTGGCCGAGTTAGGTTACCGGAGGCTAAATTACCCCCGTCCCTAGTCTCCCGAATCCCCGAATCCTCCACAATCCTCAAATTCCCTAAAGGCTGGTAACGCACTTGTAACGCCTTGGTGTTTCGGGTGTTAATGGGAGGCGCCGATTGCTTACCATCAGGTGATCCGTCTGCTCGGTTACCGGCTTATGCTATAAAAAAAGAATATAAAATATATTTCATCAAAGCATCTCGGTGGAGGTCATTTAAACCGGGATCAAGGCTATCTTGTTCATTTTAAGATCCATAATCTGTCATATGAATGCCTCGTTGGCCGAGTGGTCGCAAGTGCGACTGTCGGGCAAGGGGTCTCGGATTCGATTCCCGGGTCGGGCAAAGTATTACTGGGTTTTAAAAAAAATCTCAGTAGTAGCACAGAATCTGGAATTGTGCCCGGTATATGGCAATAGGCTCATCCCCTATTACTTGGGACTCATAACATATATAGTGAAAAGTGGGTGTTACATTGTACAGTTGCATAATATGCACCTCTGCCTACCCCTTCGGAGATAAAAGGCGTAATGTTATGTTATCTTTACTTAAACTCTTTTTCAAGTTCAATCATTTATCTTTTAAATCATTCACAGTTAACCTAACAATTGGTTTGCGATGGTTACACTTAGACTTTAAGTCCTTAAACTTGAAAGTCATATAGCTGCTAAGTGATTGTTCGTCTCAAGTTAGATTTCTATTATCTTTGGAATGTCTAACTACCTCTAGTATTCATTTATATCAATAGGTTTCAGTTACAGCAAAAATTTGTGGTTCCCACATCGTTTAGACAACTTCTTTATATGTTCTGTAGTTTGAAAAGTGTTTATAACTGATCTTTATTTGCGAGCTACGTACCGTAATTGACGTGAGTTCAAAGTCCGGGCCGCGTATTTATGAAACCTGTACTATTAAACTCAAAGTGCAGACTGAACTCAGCTTATAATATAAGTGTGGGAGATCCATGCTTCAGCACGAATGGGCCACCTCGACCGGAGTGATACTATAGCCTCACAGAAAACCGACGTAAAACAATGCTTGCGTTGTGTTTCGTCGAGTAAGTGAGATTATCGGAGGCTCAATTACCCCCTTCCCTTCCCCAATCTCTCCAATCCTGGAATCCCCAACAATCCTCAAATTCCTAATACTCAAAAGGCCGGTAACGCACTAGTAACGCACTTGATGTTCCAGGTGTCCATTAGCGACACTGATTGCTACCATAAGTGATCCGTTTGCTCGTTTACCGGCTTATCCTATAATAAAAATAGACAAAAATCTTTACGAAATCCTAGTCCCAGTACCTACCTACAGAGACTGGGATACCGTCTCCTCTTTATGCGAAACAGTCATACTAGCTAAAGAGAAGGTGGGGCGCAGCGAAGCGATGCCTCCTCACAACCCAGCCGTCACGAAGGACACCCCAGGCGTCGGGGGTCGCTTGACGAGCTCCGGCCACCGTAAGCACGGGCCTGCGGACGGCGAGCATGGGTCGCTCGCCACCCGACCAGAACCAGACCCGAGCGTACGGCGCGTCGTGTTCCGCGCGTGCCTCAAAGAGCCATCAGACCACCACAGATGGGGCCCAATAGGGCTGATCCAGGACGGAGTCGTGAAGAACTTAACGGGTTACCGGAGCTTCGGCTCGAAGTGCAGGAATAGGAACGGGGTGGTTCTTAGTCATTATGAGTCTGACACTTCCTCCCGCCTCACTCAGGCGGGAGAAGTAATTCGATGATTTTCCCCCCTTAAAAAAAATACTATTAAAAGTCAAAGTGCAGACTGAACTCAGCTTTTAATGTAAGTGTGGGAGAGCCATGCTTTGATACCACAGCCTCACAGACAACTGACGTGAAACAACGAATCAACATGTTTTCGGCTTACTCTCGTCAAATTATTACGTGAGTAAGCCGAAAACATAATAAAGTCTCACGAAAGTTACAATAGGTACAAACCTCACATAATCCTCCATAAAACATGTCTCTATTTTTATATCATCATTTAACCGTTGAAAGAACACACTATAAGAAATTCTATGCTCAGCGATAACATCTAAGTGGCCATAAATGGCTCAATTTTGCTCTGGAATATATTTTGCAATATTTTATGAGCCATATCGGTTTCGATGCATCTATAGTAGTTGAATAGATGCCAAGATTCTTAAATAGGATGTAAGATAAAAGCTTAACGTCACAACAGGGTTAAATTAGGGTAGACATGTGTTATGGTTTCGTCGTGCTGTTACTCCTAGTATTTACTTACTCTAGAATTTAGGTACTTGTGAATGAATATTCTTGCGAATGTAACATTAGCAATAGAAAAATAAGGAGAGCGTTCTTGCCAGTATTCCAAGAAATTTTCTCCTGTTTCGTAGGTGCTTTAAGAAACAATCAAGTTCACAAACATGTCACCGAGACCCTAAACAACAATTTGTGAAATACACAAAGAACTGCTTCGTGCAGGCATTGAACCCGCTACACGTAGCGCGGCAGCCGGTTGCCCAGCGACCGCGCCAACCGCCCACATTGACGGGATCACATTGACAATGTACAATGTAACACCATTTTTCAATATTTACGTTATGAGTCCCATGTAAGGTGAGCCTATTGCCATATACCGGGCACAATTACAAACTCCGTGCTACTACTAAGATTTTTTTATAAAAACCCAGTAATACTTTGCCCGACCCGGGAATCGAACCCGAGATCCGTTGCCCGGAAGTCGCATTTGCGACCACTCGGCCAACGAGGCATTCAAATGACAAATAATGGATCTTAAAATGAACAAGATAGCCTTGATCCCGGTTTACATGACCTTCACCGAGATGCTTTGATGAAACATATTTTATATTCTTTTTTTATAACATAAGCCGGTAAACGAGCATACGGATCACCTGATGGTAAGCAATCGGCGTCGCCCATGGACACCTGGAACACCAGAGGCGTTACAAGTGCGTTACCGGCCTTTTGGGAATTGTAAATTTGAGGATTATGGAGGATTCGGGGATTCGGGAGACTACGGAGGGGGGGTAATTGGGCCTCCGGTAACCCAACTCACACGACGAAACACAGCGCAAGCGTTGTTTCACGTCGGTTTTCTGTGAGGGCGTGGTATCACTCCATGGCTCTCCCACACTTAGAATTATTCAATTTAATATGTCAATAATTGATACACATGGGTGCTTAATAAATAAATTATTCTCGGCGGGATCTTAGGCTAAGAGGAATATAATTCCACCTGTCCCTCTCCTTGACCATATTTCAATCAATTATGATTGAGGTTAATAAATAAACAAAATCGAATTAAGTACAAATTAAAATTTATTTGTATCACAACAATAATATAACTTGAAAAGTAAATGCATACAATTAAGTTTCATAAAAACATTATATTCATTATAATCAAAAGAGATTCAAAATTGTACACAATGAATGCAACTATGTTCACAATATTGTGGTTATTTCTATACTATACCTAAGCTAATTTAATATTAAAATAGTATCAAAGAAAACGTTAATTTTCTTATTGCACAATATTATACGAACAAAATACAAGAAACAATTAAAACATTTTAAATCTTAATAATTAATTAATTACAAGCTAAAAACACCCATGTACATTTTTTTTAAACTACTATGTCTAATAGTATTAAAAAAAGTAATAAAAATAATTGTTTGTCACCAATGTGTAAATTAGAAATCGAATTAATGTTTTGTTAAAAAGTTTTACCGCTTGCTCGATAGATGGCGTTGGGATCGTTTTAGATCGCGCTATGGTTTCGTTACTCGATTTTAAAGGGTAATTGACTACCAAAATTAATCAGCTTTTGAAAAACCAGCAGATCAGATATTTTATTTAGAACCCTAATAATTAATAATAAAAAAAAATATCAAGATCAATTACTTTGGTAAAAAAAATATAGATGTTTTGTTACATCTACATTAATAGTTAAGAATATTAGATATTAAGGTGAAAACTAGAAATAACTTTACTGAACTTTAAAACATTGCCCTATGCTAGAATATTCTGCTGTGATTTTTTTCTAAGGGAATAAAGTCATCCGATGACTCGTCCCCCCTTGGATGAGGCAAGAGGGAGTGTCAGACTCTTACTGATTCTCCTATAATGTGGGTGTGTATAAAAACAAATTATAAACACCACACACAATGAGATTATTTTACCCTTAATTGGTATTTAACATAGGTTTTATTAAATGGTCACAAAATTCTGGCACCTCCAAACCAACAGCTGCAAATGCATTTCTCAAATTCGTTCTTATTTCATTATAAACATTTTTCAATTTTATTTTACTTTCCATAATTGTGTTGTAGACATGCTTAATGTCATTCACATTGTAGTTTTGCTTACCATTTTTAATATTTAAAATTTGTTCAACGCTTGAATCGTTGTTGGCGGTTTCAGTCTCGGCCTGTGCAACTTCCTCAGCTGTTTCTACAGATTCCTTACCTCTAGATACTTCTTCTGTTAACTTCGAATGTTGGTGAAGTTCAGTGTTACCATCTTCTGCAGCATTAGCATTTTCCTCCGATGTGGCTGTATCACTTGGTGTAAGCAATTCACGGGGATTTTCTTTCCTAGTCAACTCATTATGACAAGTTTTTGAATTTTTATTTTTGCTATTTTTTGTCAAGGATAAAGTCATTTTTAGCGGATTTTGGTTATTAGAAACTATTAATATATTTTGTTCATCCATTTCCGCAATTGTTTTGTTCAGCTTATTTGACAAGCGTCTAATTTTTGGCTTGTTGTTTTCCTTTGATGATTGCTCATAATTTTCTTCACGCCGTTCGCGTTTTCTTGTTGCTTTTTGGCTGTTTTCTATCTCTTCATTTTCAATACTGATATTATCTTCGGTTTCATCATCATCATCATCATCATATTTAAGTTGTTTGCATTCATCATCTGAAACAGAAACTTTTAATGAAACATTTTATAAAACTACTACCTACTGGCTCCTATTGATCGTAGTATGATGATCTATAGCTTAAAGAAACAAGCTTTATAATACCTATAATATTAGTAACCTTATTAAGATATAAAATTATTTTTTTTATTTCTAAATAAAGGAAATCAAATGTTTTCTGAATAATGTAAAACCCCTTTGTCTCTCGTTAGGCAGAAGAGGTTTCGAACAATGTTCTTCATCTATCTTTAAGTTGCTTAAATATTTATAAATATATAATCCATGGCATGTTTGGCGATGCATAAATTCAACTAAAGCATGTTAGAAATTGTATAGAACCTGCTAAGAGTTCCTCTCCCCGTAGAACAGCAGCTCACACCAAGATACAAAAACCAATATAAACTGACTTTTGAATGTCTTGAAAGATAATGCAAAGTGAGACCATGATATACTGGTTTAATAGCTTGACGTGTAGCTGTGTATTTACATAGGTAAAGCAAAGTAATATAATAATATTTACTTGATTTACCATCAGTATCCTCAAATTCTTCCATGAAGTCAAACGCAGTGTGAAATGTGTCTGCAATGGAATTACTTTTATTATTACTACAATACAAAATATGAAAGCATATAGACTGCCTCGTTGGCCGAGTGGTCGCAAGTGCGGCTGCCGGGCAAGGGGTCTCGGGTTCGATTACCGGGTCGGGCAAAGAATTACTGGGTTTTTTAAAAAATTCTCAGTAGTAGCACGGAGTCTGGAAATGTGCCCGGTATATGACAATAGGCTCACCCCCTATTACATGGGACTCATAACATAAATAGAGAAAAGTGGGTGTTACTTCTCTGTGCACCTCTGCCTACCCCTTCGGGGATAAAAGGCGTGATGTTATGTTATGTCATATAGTAATATGTGAATTGCTGTCTTTCCTATAACTACCATAAATGCATATAAATGTTTTTGTCCATTTTGCACATAAAACTACCAAACGACATAGGTAAAGAAAGAAAGAAAGAAAATACATTTATTTGGCCAGGTATACAACATAATTTATGTACAACAGAAATTGCCCCACACACTGTACGCACAGCTACCTAGAGTGATTAGGTCACATGTAAACCTGTATGTATAAAATGAAGAATATTTCTCAATTTTACTAATCATCTTAAAAATATTAATATTAAGGTTTAGTTTGAGGGAACCCTGAGGTGAATCCCCTTCTCCAGAGAATATCATCTTATTCGGTCTTTAGCTATTTCTAGCCATCGCGCGACATGCAGAATATCATCATTCCATTGTGTGTGTGTGAATACTAACCACATTTAAATAGAATATGACCAGTTAATGATGGCCAATGTTTTTTTGGGGGCTCTCTCTGTGCTATCAAATTTAAATCAATTTCCATATATAAATCCTTAAAATCTGGATAGCGAAAAATCACGTAGGCATCCTTTAGATATTCCCGTATCCATTCCTTTGGAACACATTTGATCTTTACTTTAAATTTATCCGGAGAGTCCAGTTTGATTACATAATAATTGTAACTCTTTGCATTGGTCATTTTTACACTGCAAAAACAATTATAAGTTAATACATACTTATTTTATCTATGATGAAATGATTGAAAATGGGTAGTCAGGTGTCTCTCGTCTGTTCTATACTTGGGAATGAGCAAGAGGACTGATTAACCCGTTGATATCCATCCCCTAAATTTGGTCATACAAAAGTATTCTCTAAACATTAGAAATAAGGTCTATAATGTAATGTAATATTAGTGGAACGCAGTCACCGGTGACCGCTTGGTGATTTATGGTTTAACAGACATCCTTAAATATTTTGTGTTGACTTTCCAAAGTCTTAGGGGGAAGTCCCGTAACGTTACAATTAATAGGAACATTCAAAATCTTTACTAAGATGGTATAAAAGAAACCAGATAAAAATTTCAAAGTAAAGGATCAGTCAACAAAATGCAGGAAAACGTGAGAAAAAACTTATACTAAAGACATTTGTGTTTATTCCAAAGCACTTGGTAAGTCACTGATTTTATACATAGGTAAATAAAAATTAAAGTAAAATGCAACCAGAGATTTTTTAAACCTTAAAAATTAGTTAATGTGTGTTTTTTCTATGAATTGAATATGATTTTTCATTACATTTTATGGAATTTGGCAAATTATGTTATTATTTATATAATTATACCAGGATCATCCTAATGTACTTAATATAACAATACTTTGTTAATTTAATGATTAGGTACTTCATTTATTTTAAGATGCACAAACATGGTGAGTGAGCCTTTGGTTGCAGGTCACTTCAAACTGGCCTATCTGGAAATTACTGGGGGAGGCCTATGTTCAGCAGTCGACATCTTATGACTGATATGATGATGATAATGATGATAAATGAACTATCACAGAAAAAATAGGCACAAATTCTATTGCAAATTCATGTCGTTAGAGGGTTGAGTTCTTGGTTTTAAATTAATTTATTTATGAAACAGTTACAGGTTATAGGATATTATGTACCTATTTACAATAGTGTTAATAACAGTAAAATACATTGAAAAATTATTTACCTTCGTTCCATTGTCGGATGTTTTAGTGTTGTGTTCAACTACGTTGTGTGTAAAACACAAACACAAACACGAAATATACTGTAGAGTTTACTGTCACTTACCAATGAGGTCTTAAGATTATTTATAAGGTATTTTATCTACTTCAGAACAAGATATTCATGCAAGTAAAAAGGAAATTTCATCACAATCAGAATACAACAAAAAGTCAAAAAGCCACACTGTCTGTCGAATTGTCAAAACTGCGGCTGCCAAAGAAATCGTGTGTTGCCAGCGTAATATTTTGTTCATTTTATAAGTTAATTAGTTAATCTTCAATATCCATAGTTAACAAAGTAATAACTAAGTACACTAAGCGTTGTGAATTATAAATTTCTGTTTAACAACCTAGAAGTCCTACAACCACTATTTCTTTTTTGCAAGAAATGCAATATTTTTTTTTATAAACTAGCAATACTTACTTTCTATTTGTACTAGTGTTATCCATTCCATATTGTTATCATGATTTACGTTCTAGAGTTACTACAGTTATTACAGTTTTAGACAAAGGTAGCCCGCGAAATTTAAATTTTCTTTTTTTTTGCAATTCATAGATCAATATTGGATAGGATGACGATAAAATTTAAAATTGCGATAGTGAAATGTATGCGTTTAAACAACAATATTTATGAAAGCCATCAAAACATCTTCGCAATACAGTGAAGGTACATACTACATACTTCATCGACAGCGACGACAGCCGATTAAGTGCTTACTGCTGAGCAAAGCCTCTTCTCACACTAAGTAGGTATGAGCATTAATAACGCTTGCTTATTGCGGGCCGGCGATTTCAGACTTAAAATTAGAAATTATAAATCCTGGATTTCCCACTATGTTTTCCTTCATCGTTTGTCACTTTTAATTGTCAGTGGTATCCAAATAATCTTAGAAAGTGCGTAACTCAAAAAAGTCACATTGGTGCTTGCCCTTGGTAGGTTTCGAACTCGCACCCTCATGCATGAGAAGCGGGCGTCTTAACCTCCAGGCCACCACGATCACAGAGAAGGTCTACATTTATTTAAAACATTTTAGATCTTTTCTAAATTACTGAATTATGTGGTGATGGTGTCAACCACTTCAACATTAAGTATTAATCGTGTTGCGGGTTCAATTCTCGTACGGAACAACTTCTTGTAAAAAAAAAAAAATAATAAAAAATAAAATTAACCGACCGACGAAACCGCGACTAACAAAATTTCGGCTTACTGACGTAATAATTTGACGAGGAACTCGACTAGTTTCAAGCCATGCTAGAGGCTCATATTCATGAGCAGCATTTCGCGACTCGCGACGCGGCGACTGTCGCGCTGCTACTAAGTAGCAGTGCAAATGATTACGTGAGTAAGCCGAAAACATAATAATTTATTTAGTATGTCTCACGAAAGTTACAACACAAACAAAATTTCATACTCATTGTTACGATTAAATTACAACAAACAATTCTTGAATAAAAGTTTTTGGAGTCAAGAAACTTGACGTCGGAGATACGACACTACAGTCTCAACAAGTCTTTACTTTCAGCGTTTAAGCTGTTATTTAAGTACTAAACATCAAGTCTAGCAAGAAGCCCTCATTTCGTCACGTAGAAACCAACTCCATACTTTACAAAACTGAAACAAAACTTTTAAGTGTTGCCATTGTATTATTATTAAATTAACCATTTAGATATTGCCCCATGGAAAGTGTTATCTGACAATATTTGATTTTAGCGTTAACTATAATTGGTATTTTTTTTTATATTTGTTGGGTCGAGGTTAGACCAATATCAATATCAATATCAATGGAAAGCGATTATGCGGTCTACGTTGGAGCACGTCGACCCTTAAGCAACCTATTCACTTGGAGCTTGAAGACAAGAAATACAGACTCTGGCAAACAATTGCCCAAATTGTTTGCCAGAGTCTGTATTTAACGAATAGAGTAGGTAAATATTTTGTGAATGACTAAGTATATAGATGATATTTTTTTAATAACAGGCAATCGATTCCACGCACCACCAGTTGATACCTGAAAGACAAGAGGAGTCACTAGTGCGTTTTAGTGACTGCGGCTACAGATATGGGAAAAGCGGAAAAGCCTATTTTATTGTCCAATCAAATTGAACCGATTCCTGAAGCGCAAGTCTCAAAAACTACACCATTAATAATTTAATGCAATTTAAACTCTAACCTGATTGTTATAAAGTAGATATTTACTTAATTGAGTAAATATTTTTAAATAATCTTAGTTTGGTATAGCCCTAACTCTATTACATTATAACTAACTCTCAAGTACTCTTTAATGAAGAAATGTATGCTGTACCTAACTGTGTCTTTTTAATCCTTATGAGTGTTGAAATAAGGTGATTTTTTTATTTTAATATTCTGTTCTAATACATGAATGTTTGACATGCCGCAAGCTAACTTCGCTTTGTGTAATTGTTGTATTGTTGTAAACTTTACTGTGTTGCTATAAAAGGATTGAGTCACTGGTCGAGTGGTCGCAAGCACGTCTGCCGAGCAGCGGGTATCAGGCTGGATACCTGAAAATGGCAAAAAATTATTAAGGAATTTGTCGGTCTTCGAAAATTTTTCAGTTGTAACAGGGATTCTGAATTGAAAATATTCCCTATAATATGGGATTTATAAACATAAGTGATCAAAAAAGTGTAAGTATATGACGGCGCCGCCGTCATTATTTCGTAAACTGCGAATGTAATGGGCAAGCAGTGAACAAACAACTGGCCGACGTCACTTCAACTCCACCACCGAGTGATATATAAAGCAGCGCAAGCGCAAGCTCGGGGAGTCGTTCGTCAATCGTTGCCCAGTTCACACGTTACGCAATCGCTGAGTAATTTTATTGTGCACTGTCGAAAGTAAATGTTACTTTAATTACGAAGATTTAATTGTTTTATTACTGCATAAACATACCTCTACCGATATATATGACCAAGAGAGTTCTCGCTTGACATCGCCCACACCATCCTTCCGACATCAGAAGTGGGATGGACCAGGATTATTGAAAATGTTAAAATTATCGGAGCCGGTTCGTGAAGAACTACCTACATGCAAATGCGACAAAGAAGATAGTGCTGCAAGATTGGAAGTGCTTAGCTATACATAGCTAGGTACTCAGTAGTGAAGATTCAACGTGGCTAACGTTGGGGCAGCTACTTCGAACTGGATCGCTATCTGAAGCAGCAAATAAAGACATGACGTGGTCCCAATTCAAGCCGGAGTGCATTGGCGTCCAGTGACAGCATGAGATACGCGGCGTTAACGCAGCGTTTGGTGAGCGGCGTGTTGATGTCGGCAATTGGACACTGCTGCCATCGGGATTATACCAGGTGACTTTGTTCCATTAATTATGATTCCGATACCAAGTACTTTTCTTTTTTTTTTTTTTTTTTAAGGTGGGAAAATCATCGAATGACTTCTCCCGCCTGGGTGAGGCGGGAGGGAGTGTCAGACTCTTACTGACTAAAAACCACCCCGTTCCTTCTCCTGCACGTCGAGCCGGAGCCCCGGTTACCCGTTAGGTTCTCCGCGACTCCGAATCGGCATCGGCCGTATTGGGCCCCATCTGTGGTGGTCTGATGGCTCTTTGAGGCGCGCGCGGAACGCGACGCGCCGTACGCTCGGGTCTGTTTCTGGTCGGACGGGGAGCCACCCATGCTCGCCGTCCGCAGGCCCGCGCTTACGGTGGCCGGAGATCGTCTCGCGATCCCCGACGCCCGGTGTGTCCTTCGCGATGGCTGGGTTGCGAGGAGGCAGCGCTTCGCTGCCTCACGCGTCCCGCCTCCTCCTTAGCTAGCATGACTGCTTCGCAAAAGGAGGAGACGGCATCCCAGTCCCCCTCGCTCCCCACCATGGCCTGCACTAGGCCCGGACGCGAGAGGTCGCCATCGCCGATCACTTCCCTGAGGACACGGCGGTGCTCAGCCCACGAAGGGCATTCTCCCACCGTGTGTTCCACCGTGTCCTCAGGGCGGTCCTCGCAGTGATGACACCCGGGAGTTTCCTCCCGCCCCATCAGACACAGGTACCTCCCGAAACTTCCATGTCCGGTGAGGACCTGCGTCAGGCGGTAGGTGAGGACGCCGTAGCGTCTCTCAAGCCACTCCTCAAAGAGGGGACTTACCGCTGCGATGGCAGCGAGCCCAGCCCTCGGTTGCGACAGTCGTTGCTGCCATTCCGCCATGAGATCGCGCCGGAGCTCATCCCGCCACGCACCTATTTGGCGCGGCAGCGGGGTTTCGCCCCGGCGACATGCCTCCGCGCGCATGCCGTACACGCGCGCGAGCACCTTCGCCTCCAGATCCCACGGCGGTAATCCGGCAAGGAGGTTCGCCGACTCCCCAGAGATCGTGCGGTATCCGCGGATCATTCGGATCGCCATGACCCTCTGTGCCATGAGCAGCGTCCGAGCGGGACGCCGCAACAGGTTTGGCGCCCAAACAGGGGCGCCGTAGAGGGCCATGGACCGCACGACCCCGGCGTATAACCTCCGGATACCAAGTACTTTATGGGTCAAAAACGAGTCAAAGACTTGAGTTTACAATTGTTAGTTTTCCAATTTGAAATTTTATTTTATTTTGTCGGGTAGTTATTTAAAGAAAATAGCCGTGATGTTTTAGATCCGAGATTATACATGGTCATTAGAATTACATCTGATAGTGTTATTTTGTGTTGTGTATTGTTAGGTAATATCTCAAGTAGTTTTAGACTTTCATTTTGTTGGAACTTGGAGGTATGGTTTCCGCGAGGTAGATGCAGAATTAAACTGTCAGACACCAAGCGGTCACCGGTGACCGCAACCTGTTGTTCTGTGATTGTGTCTATAATGACGGTACTCGACGAGTTAAGTGGTGCCTGCTGTCTAATGCGGTACAGAGTATTGAAAAAAAAAAGTATTTTATAACAAATAAAGGTCAAAAGCTGCTGATAATAATTGGTAGTTAAAGTCAGAATTGAGGAGTCCTCTAAAGTCCTACATTCATTTAGGTTTATTGTTGGCTTAGAAAATAGCGCTAAGAATACTCTGATGAGAAACATGCTTCCCTTGATCTTGCCATTAGGATTTGTTATAATTAGGGCCTTTCAGTACCTAGTAATTGTAAGGGTAAAACTTCTCATTTATTCTACTGTATCGTGTGTGCTAGTCGTAGTCGTTACTGGGGCAGGGACTCGAGTCCATAATGAAACTACAGTCGTGGCTGACTTGTGACTCTGGAATACTGGAGTGACTATCCACACTTGTGTAGTGTATAAATTGTGGTTACCTTGAAAAACTTGATGGCTGTTCATCATTTATTTTGATTTAAAGGACCTTGAGATATGTTTTCGCTAAGTGCGTTGTAGTGAGTAGATAGGCTGTTCGGTGGTTATTCCAGATGTAGTGAAGTCGGGTTTTGTCTAATAGAGAAAACGTGGAGTAACGAGACTCTGCATTTCATTATTATATTGTGTCTTACAAAAAATGTCTATCGCAGCGCCTATAAGTTACGTAAAATGTCGAGTAATTTCAATTGTAACAGATGAAATTGAAATACAGTAGATCTGAGGACTAAGGATGAGGAGAATATCTGATCACCAGGTTCTTTGAGAATTTTATAAAGTGTCAATGTCATGAGTTGCACTCAACACCTATAACTCACATACCCACACTTCATTTTTCATTTTTTTTTGGGGGATCGAACACATATAGAAAGATAAAGTGTTTAAAGAGACATCCATCAAGGATTTAAGACCAGCTCCTTGATCACTGGTTTCCTGCCTAGATAACTACACCCAGTTGTACGGTCTCTTCTTTGTGCCTTCAGGCTTAATTCATTCTGTCTCCTGCAGTAATATTCACCGAGGGAAGTGGAAACTATAGTTTTTTCTTCTTCTCCTCTTATAATATCTTCTGATTCACTTCGTTGCGGGAACCAAGACAGTTACTCATGTCCCTGGACGCGCCGGACTTCAATGTTCCGGTGTTTTCATGGTTGTATCTGCTGTGGATCCTGGCTTACAGGAGTTGCAGTGGTTTTGGGAGGTTGTGGCGGGCTTGTCCCATCAACAAGGAAAAAAATGCCCACACTTGCATCATGTTCACGCACTCGTACTCGTACTCTGACCGCACCCATGAGGAACTTGTGGCTGTGGGTCTTCACACACCAGACCGCATTCATGAGGATCATGTAGCGATGGGCCTGTGTGGTGGGGCGCCTGTGTGGCAAACCGCCTGTGTGGCAATGCATCTGATTGGTGAATTGCCTGGTTGGCAACTGGTCTGTGTGACGTTAGTTAGTATCGTATTGATTTTTATGCAGTTTCAGTTTGTAAGATTAAATGTTTGGTTATCTGTCAGATTATCTTGTCTCTGATTCGATCCTCCAGAGATACTCCGCAGATAGATGTTTCTTGTCTCTCTCGTTCACGTTCTCTTGTGTCCTGTAAGTTTTGCGTTAGAAAAGAGTAGCTGTGAGTTACTGGGCTATGCACAGCCGTGATCACTTGTAAAGTTTAAATGCTTTGGGTTGCTTGTTAGAATAATATTCTTGTGAGATTGTGAAACGTCAGTTTGTCTATAAGTTTTCTGGTTATTGATTTTGCTACTGAAACGTCGTAACTTTTTAAACTTTTAACTGTAAACGTATTCCTAAAGTATAAAGGTCCCTACAAAATCACTGATTTTTTAGAAAACGATAGGTACGAATAGAAACTCGTTAATGGTTCTAATCGAACGTACAAGGTCGCCCATGAGAACTTACGCGAGGTACCCCGCGGTCCATTAGGTTTTATAGAAATAGCCGAAAGTTATGATGATGACGTGACGGCGGATGATAGCCAGAGTGATTTTGTCCATGAAACTGATCGCGGTAATAATATACTGTGTAACATAGCTGTGATTGGTGATACTGAGGATGAACTTTCCGATAGCGACACTATATCTGTTAATGGCGACACTATATCTTGTTAATAGCAGCACTGTATCGGCTAGTTCACGTACCTTGAGCGCTATTAGTAATAATATGGAAAGTCCATCACCAGATTTACCAGAGTGAATGAGTGTTGTAACTGATTACTTATTTATAAAATTTAAAAAAAAAAGTAGGAAATAGTCATTGAAGGGAAAATCCGGTCCAATGACTTAGCTAAAAGGATTGCAATCCGGTCTAGCATGTTTCGCTATAGGGACTGTTGTCCGGTCTAGCATACGCTGAAGGGACTGATGTCCGGTCTAGCATTCGCTAAAGGGACTGATGTCCGGTCTAGCATACGCTAAAGGGACTGATGTCCGGTCTAGCATACGCTAAAGGGACTGATGTCCGGTCTAGCATTCGCTAAAGGGACTGATGTCCGGTCTAGCATACGCTAAAGGGACTGATGTCCGGTCTAGCATTCGCTAAAGGGATATTTATCCGGCCTAGCACAATCGTCTCCAGTTCTAATACTGATGAGTGATGATAGCGTAGTAGTTGTGGTAAGCTGAAGGGTTAACCGAACCCGCACAATATTGAAAGCTTTTGTTAAAGGTTATACTAGCTAGAGATTAGAAATGCCAGGATGAACGAACGGGTTGTTATCTTGTTCCCAGATGCTCGGAAGACGCTCGAGGACGAGCGTACGTCAGTATGGCCGTGACGGCGCCGCCGTCATTATTTCGTAAACTGCGAATGTAATGGGCAAGCAGTGAACAAACAACTGGCCGACGTCACTTCAACTCCACCACCGAGTGATATATAAAGCAGCGCAAGCGCAAGCTCGGGGAGTCGTTCGTCAATCGTTGCCCAGTTCACACGTTACGCAATCGCTGAGTAATTTTATTGTGCACTGTCGAAAGTAAATGTTACTTTAAACTGTCAAACACCAAGCGGTCACCGGTGACCGCAACCTATTGTTCTATAATTGTGTCTACAAAACTGGTACTCGACGAGTTAATTACGAAGATTTAATTGTTTTATTACTGCATAAACATACCTCTACCGATATATATGACCAAGAGAGTTCTCGCTTGACATCGCCCACCCCATCCTTCCGACACATATTACAATTTGTATACAAATTATGGGCAATCTACTTACCCTTTCGGGTATTAAAAGGGGTAACAAGAAGTTTATAATAATATTTTTGTTTAATACATTGGACCTAGGCGATAAAAGTAGGTTTTACTAAGAAAAGTCAGTCATGAAATGTTAAATCTCATTATTTTATAACTAGATATTCTACCTCTATTATTATGATGTTGACAGTATATGGTACAAAGAGCTCCTGATTGTGCTCCTGAATTGAAGGCAACATGCCAACTAATGCCCGGGTAAGACAAGTATCCTTGAGTTGTTTAGGTTTTTTACAAATTCTACTATCACAAAGTTCAAAGTTAAACGATGTATAAAGCAAGCCTTTAGTAAAACGGTGCGCAAAATTCATATTTTAACATGGTTTTCAAGTAGCTAATTTCTAGGTAAAAAAATATATAATTAGGAATAATTTCTTTTTCTTGAGAGAAAACCATAAAACATTAAGAAACTCTTTATTTGGTTATTACAGGAAATCTTTAGTCACGGACTTGTCGCCTTTCTCCAAGGTATTTGACAGGGTTGCCAGGTACGAAAATTAAACGATTATTTTATTATTATTTATTATTAGAGACCGGATAATATGCATTTGCATATGCATTTGCATATCTAAGCGATTTTCAAGGCTAATAGCATATTTTTACTAATATCTAGTGATGATGCATATTATTGCTATAATTTACAGTAGGTAGGTATTTTTCGAGCGTAGAGCACTCGGCAGCCGCGCGTATTTTGTTTTGGTAGGTACTCAAAAAATGAAAGAGACAAATGATCGCGCCGCCGCGCGCTCGCCTACCGCGCTACTCCCACCTATTATGCATGTCATTATTACTTTGATTGTTGACACGCTCGTGCTCGGATAATTCACCTGCAGTTAAAAGTTTTTGTGTGTGTACAATGCCTCCCGAAAAAAAAGTGTGTCTTCGTGGATAAGTGAATTTCCTGTAACATTTACTTACGACGGTAATGTTTTATATTGTCGAGTTTGCGAGAAAAACATTTCGTGCACTAAAAAGTTTCAAATAGACCAACATGTCAAGACAAGTGTTCACGTCGCAAAATACTTAAATCTAAAGGAATAATATTTACAAAACAAAAAAAACTCATTTAATGTTGCATATTCTGTCAGTTTTCGTGCATATTTTAGGCATTTTTCATGCATATTTCAAGCTTTTTATGTTGCATATTATCCGGTCTCTATTTATTATATTTTCAGAAAATTTAATTGATTTTATGTCTGTTATCTAATCCATACGCTTTTCGATTTTATTATTTTTAAGACTAAGTAGTAAATTTCGATAAACTAAACAATCATTGTTTGGCCGACTCAATAATCAAACTTCAAACTACGTACTTCTTAAAAACATGCCTGAATCTGTGTTTTACCAGTTACTTACTCTCAAGGAAATAACAACTGAACAATTAACACAGTAGGTACATACTTATATTTGACTGCACAGTTTTCGGTGTGGCCGAGCAACCGGCAATGCGCAAAGTGTATCTTTCGATTACCGCACGGCACAACTGTTTGTGTACCTAATTCACAAAATATTGTTTCAGGTCCGAGTGTAATTTGTATGTACATGTGTAAATCCAAGAGGTTTTTTAATGGCATAGGTAAGCTGGTAAACCAGCAGACGGATCACCTGATGGTAAGCAATCGGCGCCACCCATGGACACCTAAAA
Organism: Spodoptera picta; assembly: GCA_038387885.1. Classification (NCBI taxonomy): domain Eukaryota; kingdom Metazoa; phylum Arthropoda; class Insecta; order Lepidoptera; family Noctuidae; genus Spodoptera; species Spodoptera picta. Next base: position 172,104 of record JAZHFQ010000207.1, on the reverse strand, counting down.
CACCAAAGCGTTACAAGTGCGTTACCGGCCTTTTGGGAATTGGGTATTTGAGGACTGTGGAGGATTCGGGGATTAGGGAGGGGGGTGATTGGGCCTCCGGTAACCTTACTCACACGACGCAAGCGTTGTTTCGGTTTTGTGAGGGCGTGGTATCACTCCGGTCGAACCTTTATGGACTTTATGGACATTTATGTACATACACCATTATTTTTTAATTAGTTCAAATACTTAAAGGGCTTATTTAAAAAGTTCTTATTTCTATGCAAAGTTTCAAAACCTAATATTCATAATCAGCAAAGTTATTAGCGATAAGTTATATACAAAAATGTCACTAAAATTCATGGAAATATTGTACAGATTATTCCAGGTCATTCATAGTAGTATTCATTAATCATATTCTCTCGCTCTCGCGTTCGCGTGCTCTCGCTCGAATTTGCCCCGCGTCCAACAGCTAATAACGTAGTTGTAGGTAACTAAAAACGCATAGATTTTGGGATTTCGTTTTTTTTTAGTTTTGATTACACAAATATCAGTAACGGGTACAGATAGTGCCTCATTTTTTGTGTACTAATTAAAAAATAGTGGTGTATAAAGAAAAAAGAACAACCCTATTTAAATACAATATTGTCAACATTTTTCTTAGAATTGTGCTCAAATAAAATGCTATTATCCTTCGTCATCTTTACACGAAATACGTAAATAAGAGAACAAGGTTTTGTGCAACGCAGAAACAAAAGAATAAATGGTACCTACCTATGTCCATTGTTCGCAGTTATTTTTTAATGAGAATTTTGAACTCTTATTATTATGAATTATGAGTTCATAGGTAAATTACTACATTCGTATTGTAACTTTCGTGAAACATACTAAATAAATTATTATGTTTTCGGCTTACTCACGTAATAATTTGACGAGGAACTCGCGATATGCTGCTCATGACTATGAGCCTCTCTCTAGCATGGCTTGAAACTAGTCGAGTTCCTCGTCAAATTATTACGTGAGTAAGCCGAAAACATAATATTTTATTGATACATTCGTATTCGTTAAAAGTGTTCAAGCAATCATTTTATAGTTAAACTAGTCTAATGGTACCTACTGTTACACATGTTCTGAAAGCTCTTGACTTTTTTTTAAAGAGTAACGAATGGAGTTGCTCGTTCTTCTCCACTCGAATCGACATTTTATAACGAGCGCCTAGCTTCAATCACGGACTGACTGACAGACTATTATTTATTTCATATTTGTTGACGTTTCAAAAGTATCAAATTAAGGTTTAATTGAAATAAATGTCAAAGTCAAAGTCGAAATCATTTATTTATTTCAATTAGGCCAGAATTGCACTTTTGAACGTCAACAAAAAAATAATAAGAAGTGAAGCTATTTGCTCATTCCAAGGTGTAGATTCCTATAGAGAAGAACGAGCAAGAAACTCCATAGGTTACTCTGTTTCAATCAGGTTCACAATACAATTTACTAGTTACATAGTTTTGCTGTTTGGATTGTGCGAGAACAATGTAACACTAAAATCCAGTCAAAGTGATCAAAAAAGAAAATAACCTTAAGGACAATAATACAGTCTGGAGCTGACCAGTCCCAGTTGACGGCGCCCGTTCACGAACATGCTTTTGAGAGTTTTGAGAATCCTGAAGACGATTTATTGAGCGTACTCAAAATGTTCAATAATCGAACGCCTGTCGATACACAAACATGCCTGAAATGAGCACGCTATTTATGAGCAACATTCCGACACACATGCTGATAAGTGACAAGTGCTCAATTGAAGCATGCTTTGTGCTTGAAACTAGCATGTGTATCAGTATCTATGATGCCTATTTTTTTATCAATCTCAATCAATGACTGCACGGTTGGTGCGGTGGCTGGGTAACCCGCTGCCATGAAACGTGTGGCGGGTTCGATTCCCGCACGGAGCAACTCTTCGTGTGATCCACAAATACAGTAGTTGACAGGTAGTAAAAATTCAATACTTTTATTGAAATGTCAAAAACGATATTTTTCTTCAACTTATGACGTCATCATATATTGTTGCGTCAAATAGCATACTTATTTCCTTAAAATTAGCGAGAAAAACATACAAAAGTAGGTAAACTGTCAAATCAATGGATGAGAGTATGATTATTTTTTAATTATTTATTGCATTGAAAAGTTGAAACAATTTATTTTAAACTAGCTAATTGTAGTTTCGGGTCTGAGTGTAATGTGTATGTGAACTTGTATGTTTGCAAACACACTCTCCTAGTGTGGGGCAGCGTTTTATTTAGAAAAATAACCATCTTTAGATTAAGATCGACTATTGACATTAGTCCTATAGTTACTGTCAAAAAACAAAATCGATCCAGACTTTTCAGATTAAGATTAGTTATTGAAATTAGGAGGTAGCTGGCGGTTTTACCAGCGCTTCAATAAGTTATTATTTGTATAATCTATTACTGTACCTACAGACTTACATCCAATTCCGCCCAGTAGTTTTCTCGTGAACTTATCATTATCAGCATCGTCAACAGCCTATAAGTGCTCACTGCTGAGCAAAGCCTCTTCACAAATGGACAAGGTTTAAGCATTAATCACCACGCTTGCTCAATCGGCGTTGGCGATTTCGAACTTATACGTAGAAATTATAAGTCCAGGTTTCCTCACGATGTTTTCCTTCACCGTTTGTCAGTGGTGTCTAAATAATCTTAGAAAGTACCTACATATAACTCGGTAAAAGTCTCATTTGTACTTGCCCTTTCGAACCCGCACTCTCATGCATTAGAAGCGGGCGTTTTAACCTCCGAGCCACCACGATACTAATTACAGACATACCTACATCTTCACAAACATTTACATTTATAATATTAATAGGATAGGACGGTAGAATGTCTTTTTTTTAAGGAGGGAAAATCATCGAATGACTGCTCCCGCCTGGGTGAGGCGGGAGGGAGTGTCAGACTCTTACTGACTAAAAACCACCCCGTTCCTTCTCATGTACATCGAGCCAGAGTCCCGGTTACCCGTTAGGGTCTCCGCGACACGGTAAAATGTCTTAGTAGGTTTGAGACGATAATGGTATAATGGATGGTGGCTAAGTACTAACTTCCACTGTCAATGTAGCCTCTACCTTATAATTATTATTAGAAAGAAAGAAAGAAGAAAGAAAGAAAAACATTATATTAGACTGTTCCCGTCCACTGATGGACTTAGACTCTGACGGTACCTATAGAGCTCAATCTTCAGGTTTACGCAAACCACCGCCAGTCGCCTTGCGCATTTCCTCAGTTCACCTAACTGGAAGCCTACACTACGTTTGCCTAGATACGCTCTCCACTCCAGAGTGCCAAGCACGAGTAACTATCGCATTCGTAACGTAATAGTATCGAGCGCCTTTGCCGCTCTGATTGGTTGGTTTACTGGAGCCGGCCAGAACCAGAACTCGTCTACCCCAACGATCATCAGTTATTCGACAAGTCTTCCTTCTTTGTTTTATATTTCATGGGTCGTCGTTTGACCTCTATCTCGCCTGGTGGTAAACGATGATGCGGTCTACGATGGAGCACGTCGTCCCATAAGCAACCTATTCACTCGGGCCTTGAAGACTCCCAGGTCATACTCTTCAGGAAATACAGACTCTGGCAAAGAATTTCACTCTTTAGCAGCACAAGGAAGCTTGAAGCGAAGCGCTTCGTTGGCTGCTTCACAAACAGGACGATTCTTAAAATAACATTGGTAACTTACTTAAAAGTTATTCCACTATTCCCGCTTCATTCGCCTCAAATGTCCAATTACATTAACAAATGGAACAAGTACATACATTACACATACACTCAGTAAATGAAATATTGTTACCTAGACAACTTTGGGCAGGAATTTGACGATAATATATACATTTTGACTTTAACTAGGTAATGAAAAGAGTTAAAGTCTTTAAAAATGAAAGGTGTAAATAATAAACAGAATAATGCCTTGTATTCGTCTTAGGGATAGACAGAAATGCTCATACTGAAATACTATTCAGGATAAAGTAAGCAAAAACACATATGAAAATGATTACTTTTAGTAGCTACAGGATTTGAAATATTGGCCCAAGGTGTACTTTTTGTGGGTAACACATTATAATTCCCAGTGTTTATCAGTTATGAGTATCATATAAGCCCGAGTATTGAACCAGACGCAGACTGTGCTAAGATTTTCGAAACACCGAAATACAATAATCTTAATATTTCGCTTGACCCGGGAATCTAACCCGAGAACCCTTGTTCGGTAGTCACAACTACCAATCAATCAAAGAGGCCTTTCCTAGATGGAATAAAAGCTATAATACTCTAATTTCATTATGCTCCTAGACTACTTTTTCAGCTTCCCACGCCTAGGAATGTAGTCGCAGAGACCCCGAGATACACGATAAACTTAAATAAAACGTGAAGCTACATAACTTGGAGAGTTTACTGGCGATTAAGGAAAAATTAAACTGCTTGTATTTAGATTGTCGCCACCCCGCTTCTCATTTACGGAATACTAATTAAATAAGTTTAATGGGAGGCCACCCCTATTTCGCGGCCATGGAGCCACGAATTGGGAGAATACGGTTTTATAGTCGAATCCTATTGATATTATAAATGCGGAATTTTTTTGAGGGTATGTGTGTGTGTGTGTGTGTGTGTGTGTGTGTGTGTGTGTGTGTTTGTTACTCTGTCACGTCAAAACGGCTGAAAGTATCGAGATGAAATTTGGAACAGAGATAGATTATGGTCTGGCATAACACATGGGTCACTTTTTATTCTACAGGAACGCGGGCGAAATCGCTGGCGAAAGGTAGTACTTATAATACATTATAACAATATACAGTACATTATAATACTTAGTTGAAATTATTATTTCCATGCTGAAGACACCTTTTTTTCTGAGGAGGAAAATCATCCAATGACTTCTCTCGCCTGGATGAAGCGAGAGGGAGTGTTACTGACTAAAAACCACCCCGTTCCTACTCCTGCACTTCGAGCCGGAGTCCCAACCCGTTAAGTCTTCCGCGGATCCGTATCGGCATCACCCCTGTTAGGCTCCGTCTGTGGTGGTCTGATGGCTCCATGAGGCGTGCGCGGAACTCGACACGCCGTACGCTCGGGACCCATATATTTGTAATATAATCTAATAGTTTGAAATCATCATTTCACCCTGAATAAGTGTGGTGATTAAAACCCATATCTTCTCCATATAAGAAGAACTAACTATATGGCTGCACGGTTGGCACAGTGGCTGCACCTTCAACTGACTTCTATGCAGTGTGTCGCGGGTTCGAAACCAGCACGAACCCGAAACCACAAATTGTTGGCCCGGGTCTGGGTGTGATATGTATGTGAATTTGTATGTTTGTCCTGTCTGCAAGTTGGACAGACGACCTTCAAACCGGCCTATCTGGAAGTCATCGAGGAAAGTCTATGTTCAGTAGCGGAGATCCAAAGTTGATATGATGATGAGACAAAAAGTACATTGTATACTCCGCGGCTATTCTATAAAAAAAAAAAAAAGCGTAACGTTATTTTATGAGGTAATATATTTAAATTACATGTATTTAAATTAATTAGAATAATCCAAAGTTAGTATAATTCAATTAATTAAACCCATTGTTTTTGTATTCTAATGAGTTGCAATTATTTTTATTACTTGAGTTTTATTATCGAAATGGTGATTAATAATTATAATTAACATTTTATAGTATTTTTAGGGTTCAGTGTACAAACTTGGAACAAAAATTGCGTTGTCGTTCTATACAAGTCGAATCGGTAAATATGAATCAAACTTACCGGTTGTCTCTAGTATTGTAGTTATCGGAGGCCCAATGCTACCGTATTTTTAGTCACCATATGGCGTTAGTCCAATCCTGTGATACATGATTCTCCTATTACTAGTATTTGAAATACGTGAGATCTATATCATTTAATGAAGACTATTATTTTTTGTAAAATGCCCTTTTTAATGAACATAAATATGTTTTGTACATGAAATTGTTTTTTTGTAAGATTTAAATTTAAATTTACTCTGATACTAAAGTGTTACATTTCAAAGTAAATTAACTTACCACATCCACGTTATTCCACGTATAACCCACCCATTTACGGAAGGCATGAATCCTGCAAGCAAGATAAGGACGAATTATCCCTTCACAAACTCAACGGCTTAAGTCTAAGTAATTAAATCTACCAGTGTAAACATTTCGTTGCTAATGTATCTTACACAAGTTTACTATAATTAATTAGTCTTCTAATTACATTTCGATAAGGTTCCGAATTGATTGGTAACTGAAATGTCTTGAGTATTCGATGTAATCACTTAAATGGATTGAGTTAAGAATGTATCATCATATTATATTTTTGGCTTACTCACGGAATTCGACTAGTTTCAAGCCATGCTGGAGGCTCATATTCATGAGCAGCATTTCGCGACATGCGACGCGGCGACTGTCGTACTACTACTTACTATAAATAATAATAAAATAAATAAAAATTGCTTATTGTACAAAATTTCACAATATTACATTCACAGAAATGCGGCAATTACATGAACGAGTGTGAATTACGATCGATACTGACACTGCCCTCCAAACTAAGCTATAAGTAGCTTGAAACTAGTCGAGGTCGGAACTCCAATTGCATGTGTCCGCGGACGGTGGTAATATCTTACCATCAGATGATTCGTCTGTTTGTTTCCGCGCTGTATAAGAAAAAAAAAATAGTAATAATATTAAATAATTTATTACAGACTAGTTGGTCCATATTGGGTTAGTAAAAAATATATAAAAAGTGTCACTGTGTCATTTCGGCTACATCTACCTCTATAGCAAATTATAATTACTTTTCTTTTCTCTTCTTTTTTCTTTTGTTAAAAGACGATTATATTATAACTTTAGTGAGACATACTTACTTAATTAATTATTATGTTTTCAGCTTACACACGTGACTGTTTGACGAGGAACTCGAGTAGTTTCAAGCTATGCTAGAGGCTCATATTCGTGAGCAGCATTTCGCGACCCGCGACGTGGCGACTGTCGCGCTGCTACTCCTCGTCAAACAGCTAGGTACGTGAGTACGCCAACACATAATAATTCATTTATTTAGTATGTCTCACGAATGTCGATTCTCTGTTGCTATAGGTTAGTATTTCGATATTACTTGGTTTATTGATTTATTTTATTTATTACTTTTTTACTTAAATACAACTCTGTTGTTATAGACGAATCACATTATTTCATTGCGGCCTCAAAACCTTATCTTATATGTGTTTTCAGTTTGTTTCAGCCATTTTGAATAATTGATCACGCATCAAAAATAACAAGCAACGCTTTCGGCAGCTGTAGAATATTAAAAACACGAAATAATTAAAATGATCGTGCATATAATTATGATAATTTCCGCTTAAGTACCGCCGTGTTCCGTGACAGATAAAGTACTGTAAACAGCGCAGTTATTTGTTGCTATGTATATGTTTTCATCATCACGCCTTTTAGCCCCAAAGGGTTTCGCAGAGCTGCACATTACGCCATTTATGACACTGTACAAAGTAAAACCCACTTTTCAATATTTATGTTATGCGTCCCATGTAATAGCCTATTGCTATATACAGGGCACAATTGCATACTTCGTGCTTCTACTGAGATTTTTTTACAACCCAGTTACCCTTTGCCCGACCTGGGAATCGAACCCGAGAACCCTTGCCGAACAGTCGCACTTTCGACCATTCGGTCAACAAGGCAGTCTTGTTTTTATCTTAACTTTTTAATCTATAAAGCCTAAGAGTGAAAATTATCACAAACATCTAATTTGTGTAAAAATCTCATAGACCTTCTGACTTTCTGTCATGATGTCATACTGGCCCGGAGGTTTAAACCTCGCGTCTCATACTTGAGAGTGTGAGTTTGAAACCTACCAACGGCAAGTTCCGCGTGCGCCTCAAACAACCATCAGACCACCACGGATGGAGCCCAATAGGGCTGATGCCGATTCGGAGTCGCGGAGAACGTAACGGGTTACCGGGACACCGGCTCGAAGCGCAGGAGTAGGTGGTTTTTAGTCAGTAAGAGTCTGACGCTCCCTCCCGCCTCACCTAGGCGGGAGCAGTCATTCGATGATATTTCCCACTTAAAAAAAAATAACCAATATGAATTTTCCGAGTTATAAGTGCATTTTAAAATTATCTAGACACCACTGACAAACGGTGAAGGAAAACAACGTGAGGAAACCTGGGCTTAAAATTTCTAATTATAAGTTTGAATCGCCAACCTGTATTGAGCAAGCGTGTTGATTAATGGTCAAACCTTCTCCGTGTGAGACGAGGCCTTTGCTCAGCAGTTGGTACCTACTTATAGGCTGTTGATGTATGTACTCTAAAGTAAAGTACCCTTAACCGACGAGCATACCCGAGCGTACGGCGCGTCGCGTTCTGCGCGCGCCTCAAAGAGCCATCAGACCACCACAGACGGGGCCCAATACGGCCGATGCCGATTCGGAGTCGCGGAGAACCTAACGGGTAACCGGGGCTCCGGCTCGACGTGCAGGAGAAGGAACGGGGTGGTTTTTAGTCAGTAAGAGTCTGACACTCCCTCCCGCCTCACCCAGGCGAGAGCAGTCATTCGATGATTTTCCCCCCTTAAAAAAAAAATTGATGACTGTTAATGAAGCGAAAGAGGTATGTAAGAATCGTAGTAATTGGCGTTCCTTAGTCTCTGCCTACCCCCATGGGAGACAGGCGTGAAGTTATGTATGTATGTACTTTAATGATGATATCTATCTGATAATAATGATTTTAGTCGTATTTATTATGCTTTGCGTATAAAGCGAGAATAAAGGAGACCTTTGTCTATTGGCAAACGGGTCTGCCAAATACAAGCAAGCAACAAATTAGGGAACAATACTAGTTCTTAGTTACCATATATTTGTATGTTCTGATTAAAGGCTTATTTATTTATTTATTATTATTATAAAGCGAGAATGAACAAAAATCTTTTTGCGTACACATTAGCGCGGGCATCATAAGCTAATATTTACCATCCGGCGTTGCTTGTTTAGCTCTCCTGCCGTGCATGCGCGATCTAGTAGAAGCACAATATTGACTGGGCCCGCTTGGAAATACGGGATCAAAAATACGGCTAACATTTTTCTGTAGTATAATATAGATGTTTTTATGGAAGATATATGGTATAAAATATATGGCCTTGTTGTGGTATATGGTATATGGTATTTGAATAGGATTAGAATTCAAGAAAATTTTAAAGGGTATTAAATTCTAAATTGTTATTTAATACTAACTATTCATTTTTAAGTTTAAATGATTCGCAAATTACTAGCGTTCTAATGAACATAACATAACATGACATAACTTTTTATCCCCGAAGGGGTAGGCAGAGGTGTACATTACGCCACTGTATAATGTAACACCCACTTTTCACTATTTATGTTATGAGTCCCATGTAATAGGGTGTGGGCCTATTGCCATATACCGGGCACAATTCCAGACTCCGTGCTTAGTAGCACAAATTCTCAGTAGTCTGAGAATTTATAAAAACCCAGTAGTACTTTGCCCGACCCGGGAATCAAACCCGAGACCCCTTGACCGGCAGTCGCACTTGCGACTACTCGGCCAACGAGGCAGTCGTTCTAATGAATTCATTACAATTGTACTGTAATCAAGGTTTATTGTATTAAACTGTCAAACACTAAGCGGTCACCGGTGACCGCAACCTATTGTTCTATAATTGCGTCTATAATGACGGTACTCGATGAGTTAAATAGTTATTTTGTAACACAAAGTCAATAGAACTCAAACTGACTGTCTAGCACCCACATACTCAAACGATACTTAGTTAATAATATAGTTCTGTCACTACAAAGTGCCATACGGAGCCATGCTTCGACACGAATGGGCCGGTTCGACCGGAGTATACCACGGCCTCACAGAAAACCGACATGAAGCAACGCTTACATTGTGTTTCGTCGTGTGAATCAGGTTTCCCGGAGGCCCAATTACGCCCATGGTGTTCCAGTTGTCCATGGGCGACGCCGATTGCTTATCATTAGGTGATCTGAGGACTGACTGACAGACTATTATTTATTTTGTATTTGTTGACGTTTCAAAAGTATCAAACGATGGTTTAATTGAAATAAATGCTTTGACTTTGACTTTGATCCGTCTGCTCGTTTACCGATTTCTGCCTCAAGAAAAAGCCTTTTAGAATTCGGGTGTAAATGACGTACAAACGTAAGAATATCGTACGTGCTAATAACAGTGTAGTATATAATGATATAAAACCAACAGAAAAAGCGATTTTTTACAAACACTTAAAGCTTGAAAAGCTCTAATAATAGCCAAGCTTTCAGCTGCTAACAGCTTCAGTCAATAAATTGAAGTATTTTCTTATAAGCGTAAACTTATAGTGAAAAATTAACCTTTCACTTTAATACTGAAACTTGAACGTGAATTTTAGAGGTTTTCAGGCTAATTGTTTGTTAGGCTACAGTTTTGTAGGGTAAAGGTAGGGAGGGGGTATTTCGAAAGTTTCTCAAACATAAAGGAAAAGTAAAAGAGTCTCAGCAGTATTTAGATTTTTTTTTAATTGCATGAGTCTAAAATATTGTGTAATTGTGATATTGGCTACCTTCTTATTGGTGAAAATTGAGTATTTTTGCACCTGTATCAAATTGTTTTTCTTTTTTTTTACTTTGCCCCCACACTAGTATTTTCTCCTGAGTCGTGGGTGCGTTTAAAAACATTGTGGGTCTGGGTATCATGTGTTGTAAATTGTATGTTTGTAAGGACAATTTTATGTTTCTGGGGCAAAGTTTTGTTTAATATGGACCTCTTTATAATTCAACCCATTAATTCTGTATTAATATGGATAAATTACTTCACAGTATAATCCTATCATATTTATCATCAATACACCTTTAACCACACTTCACCATACGCCAGCAATCCAGCAAGCTATAACTTTTACGAAACAAGCAGAGTTTATGACTAGCATAAGTGCAAGTGCACTTAACATGAACTATATACCCTTCCTGAGTTACCCTAACAACTACTTATTGAGTTTATCACCCATTTTAGTGTTACGTAAATCATCATAAAAGGAAGTGAACCTGTGTGAAGTCCAAATAGGTTTTTTTGAGGGAGGGAAATCATCTAATGACATTTTACGCCTTACTGACAATAAACCACCGAATATATATTTCTACTTCAAGCAGAATGCCCGGTAACCCGCCTAATATCGTCTGTAGCCCTGGTCGGGCATCGAGCCGGTGGTAGTCACACGCCCTTCGCCTAAGGTGTCTACTGCAGTAAAAAGTTCTAAGTAGGTTGATCGTTCTCTCACACGCTCCGCTTCCTCCTTCCTGTAGACGCATATTGAAGGATATTTTCGAGTTTCTCTACAAGATCTTCGATTCTCTACGAGATTTTTCATGCATGTAAATCATACATAAATAAACTCTTTGTCCACCGTATAATCATCATCTTTCAGGCTCTGAATCCTTTCCTTATATATATATAAGGAAAGGATTCAGAGATTCAGATTTGAATATATATATAGGTATACTATTATAAATGGGAAAGTGAGTTTGTTTGTTTGTTTGTTTGTTCCACTTTCACGCCGTAACTTCTAAACCGATTGCTTTGAATTTTTGCAGGCGTAAAGTTAGAAGTCCGAAATAAATAATAGGGTACTTTTCATCCCGGAAAATTTTGATATTCCCGAGGGAAAACAAAAGAATTGGTATAGATGGCGCTGTGTGTATTGATATATGTCACATAGGCTACTTTTATCCTTTTGTGACGCGAGCGAAGCCGCGGGTAAAACCTAGTATCCTAATAAATAATAAATGGTTTTTCTTTCTTCCTTTATAATACAATTTCAAATACTTTAAAGTTTAATTCTTAAAGCTAAATTCGAATTGCTACGCCTCGTAGCCGGCTACGAAGATTGCTACGACTTCGTAGTAACTGTAGCAGTGACGTCACAGCTTAACGGGTCCCTAAAGTTTAACTGCGGTTAGCCAGATGTTGGCTACCGGTTACTAAACTTAACTAATTGACAGTATTCTGACCCAAGAGACTGTTCTATAAGCTTGGTTGCGAGATCGATTCCCGATCGGTACAAATATTAGTGTAGCATGTGTACTAGTATTGCCTCCGTTGAATTGAGTCGTGTTAGTTTATCAAAGTTACAATAAACTTATGTGACATGGTGTAGGTTCTATTTTGGATTTTTTTTTGTTGTAGTAAGTTTTTCAACGTTTGTTTTTCAAGTGTTGCTTATTTACTAACATTAGATATAAGGCTTTAACTAACGAAATATGGAACCAGTTTCTGAAGTAAATGTTTATTATTATTATTATGCCAGTGCTAGAGAGAATCAGAGGCACAATGTATACCCGGTTCATCTTCCATATTCTCATATTATTATTATTATGTCTTTACCATTCACGGGACCACAGGGTCCCGGTCATTTGGGAGGCGTACGAGGGGCCGAAGCCAACTGCGCAGAGGCCCTTTAGACAACATTAATCTAAATGTAATGGAGACACAAACCGGCGACTATCCCTGTATGCACTATGGAAATGCACCCAAGGACAGTCCCCGGTTAGTGTAGGACTATTGTGAATAATGAATGAAAAAAAAAAGGTAGGGCTATGGATGGGTTGCTGTGGACTGGTAAATTGGGAACTATGGATGACTATGGCACCTGCCGAAACAATGTAATTTTTACACGTAAAAATGGCAGGCGGAGACTCGCCAACTCACCCACCGGGCCCCGGGAATGGTTGCTAGATATAGCAACATAGGGGCAACGAGAATGTGAGTGGCTGAAGGATTAAGAAACTACCACCGCTTTCTACTCAGATCATCTGCTCCAGCCGAAGCCTCCTGCATCCCTGGCCCACTCGCGACTTACGAATAGTTTCTTACCCTCCGAGCAGGATCACTGCTCTCGCGACTCCACTCTGGACGGCCAATGAAGGCAAGCCAGAGGTGGGAGACCTGTTCCTTGTCATCGTTCACTCCAGCCAGCCAATTAAGGCAAGCCGGAGAAGAAGGAACGGTGATTAAACAAAAGGCAATTTTTCTTGGATTACACATTTTAAAAACTACATCACTTGTAATTTTTTTAAATATATTTCTGTTAATTACCATTGATATAAGTAGACTCCCTATCCAACACAAAAATAATGATTGAATTTGAACCGGTAGTGTTTCAGATTAGCGCGTTCAACTCCATTACAATACATTAATAGTGACATAATTTGTACGGTCAAATGTCAAAAGTCCACTGCCACCGTAAGACTACTATCGGTTGCGCTTATACAAACATGCACACGCATATTTTAGCGCGTTTTTATGCACACTAATATGAAATTACTTACGCATTGCCGTGTGAACATCACTCATGGTGGCATGGTGGACTTTTGACCTTTGACTGTAAAAAATGACATACGCATGTATAGACTTCTATATATAGGTAGGAAAATATAAACACCATTTTCAGGGTCAATATTTTTACTATACTAAATTTGTACATTAATTTACGCGACCGCGCTAGCGTTCGGGTGCAAAAATAATGGCGTCCCAAAGCGCGCAAATTTTAAGATGTACACAGTGCAATATAGTGATCAATGAGTTATTATGTTTTGCTCAAAATAAAATAGACGCGTGACCAGAGGGCTGGCTTTTTCTTCGGACAGAAAATAAGCATTGCCATTCAACGTGGCAATGCTGCCAGTCTTCTGGGAACGTTCCCCTGTGATAGTGATGCGGACGAATACTTTGACGCCTAAAATAGACGTTATGGACGAAGAAAGTTTAATAAGAATAATAGTGAGTGCATTCTCGGGCGTAGAAATAATTGAAGCTAAAAACTTATTATTCGAGTCGATTACTACTACTACCCGTAATATCTCGAGGCGCAAGAACAAAGAGCAAAAAGATATCGAAGACATCATTTGCTTATTTAAGAGCAGATCCAGACAAACCTCCTATCTTCGTGGCGCGGGAGTTGCAGAAGTTACCACCGTTTACTTTCGATCATGTCGACGTAACAAGATTGTTAAAAGATATTGTGCTTTTGCGATCGGAGGTTCAGAACATAAAATAAACTTATGCTACTATTGAATATGTTAAGGAAACAACAACTAACACTTAAATTAGTAGCAATCATTCGCGAACTAAAAACGTCGACGAGTCTTCAAAACAGTTATTACAAAATGTAGGTGCGCGTAAATTAAGTGCCGAGCGAGCATCCAGTGACATGACCTTGAATGCGACATTGCAATGCGTGACCTTGATCACCTTGATTTGAACAAATAAACAAACAAATCTTCAACTTTATTTAACAGATATAATAACATTAATATATAACTATATACATGTATGATATAGATGATGAGATGGGATTTTTAAAAATCTCAGTAGTAGCACGGAGTCTGTAACTGTGCCCGGTATATGGCAATAGGTTCACCCCCTATTACAAAAGTGGTAGTTACATTGTACAGTGGCATTAAGCGCGGTTATGAGCACCTCTGCCTACCCCTATGGGGATAAAAGGAGTGATGTTAAGTAATGTATGGACATGAAACAAAAAATCTTATAGTTATGTACTATAGTGCGCGCTACGATTTAATTGTGCAGTGTAACTTAACCTAAATTTAATTATGCATCAGGATGACTTATAAAGCAAGATAATAGTTATTTTATAAAAAAAAACACCAAAGTATTTCTGATAAATGAAAATAAACAAAAAGTGAAATTTAGTGTGTTTAAATTTTTTATAACTGAATTAAAATTTTACAGACACTTTCGGCAAAACAGTAGGCAGGTCTTGCTATGCGAGCTATGAATTTTTGACGCGCCCCGTAAAACGGTTGAAATAATAAATTAAAAATGTTTTATACCTCTATACCTGGACCTATGTTTTGTTTTGTGTGTTTACACATCGTCCCATCAGCTACCCTGTTATTCCTCTGCTGAACTGTGAGCTTCGTTTATATATTTTTTTTATAGCATAAACCGATAATCGAGCTGACGGATCAGCTGATGGTAATCAGCGCCTCTCATGGACACCTGGAACACCAAGGCGTTACAAGTGCGTTACCGGTCTTTTGATATTTAGGAATTGGGGAGATTAGGGAAGGGATGGGGTAATTTGGCCTCCGGTAATCACTCACACAATGAAACACAAGGCAAGCGTTGTTTCACATCAGTTTTCAGTGAAGCCGTGGTATCACTCCGATCGAGCCGGCACATTCGTGCCGAAGCACGGCCCTCACGCTTAAATAAAAATATAATAAACAAGTTAAAAAACAAGTTTTATCTTCTTAGAACATTGAAGCACTTTATGGTATACATTTTTTACGCAGTTCAAAGTAATTTTTTTATAAGTGCTCGATGGAAGTTTCATGGCATTACTAAAGTACCTAAGAGTTCTGCAGTTAAAATGAAGCCAGGTCTAAAGGTTAAGATGAGCTAAACTGGGAGCTAAGCTAAGGTAGGTGCAATTTAAAGACATTTTAATTTTTACCAACTTAATGACACCTAAAACTAAAGCCAATATTTTGGTTTAGTCGCTCCCGCACATTAAGTAACTCTTAGTTGATTGATAATCTGAGTTTAAAAAATATCGACTTCAACCCCCTCTAATTTTTTATTTTATAATTAATATACTAAAACCTTCTTCAATAGGCTCACCCCCTATTACATACAAACAATTATATAGAGAGTCATACTCATACTCATTATAGGCAAAATGCGCAGTAACTTAGACGATATTAAACTGCGAAAACACATCTCAGTTCATTTCATTTCTCGTTCATCTCTGTCTACCCTTCACAGCTAATCCTCGTAAAGCTTATCTTCACGACTCTTTGGACAGTAAACAGCCCCTCAGTGCTTCAACACCGACCCTTAATGTGGAATAACTGGCTTTTATATATATTTATAAAATTGTTCTACTGGCAAATGAGCTACGAAAAGAATATCCAAGTTAAATTGTTCGTCCCGTAATTCCTAAGTTAAGTATCCGTTAAAAAAAGTTTTTCATATTTTCTTGTGCTTATGAGATACATAAACCCTTTATAGCGCCTTTGGAATGGCTTAATATAACGCCTATTATTCCCTAAAGGGATAAACAGAGGTATTTTTAAAGTTCTCAGTTTCAACCTGGTTATTAACACAAGACTGCCTTTTATCCTTGCAGTACGCAGAGTGAACATTACGGCAATTAATGCCACTGTACAATGTAACATGCACTTTTCACTATTTATGTTATGAGTCCCATGTAATACGGGGAGAGCGTATTGCCATATACCGGGCACAATTCCAGACTCCGTGCTACTACTGAGATAAAAAAATCTCCAACAATACTTTGCTTGACCCGGGAATCCAACCCGAGACCCCTTGCCCGGCAGTCGCACTAGCGACCACTCGTACTAGTATTTTTGTAAATGTTTACTTGTAATGTGATTGTGTGATGCAGAATAAAGTAAATATTTTATTTATTTTCAGTTATGATGGTCCCACTACAGGGCAAAGGCCTCTCTATCCTTCTTCTACTTCGGCGCTTCGCATTCCGCGCGCTCCTCAAAGAGCCATCAGATCAGACCACCACAGATGGGGCCCAATAGGGCCGGTGCCGATTCGGAGTCACGGAGAACCTAACGGGTAACCGGGGCTCCGGCTCGACGCGCAGGAGAAAGAACGGGGTGGTTTTTAGCCAGTAAGAGTCTATAAGAAGAGTCTGAAGCGAAAGAGATATGTAAGAATCGTAGTAATTGGCGTTCTTTAGTCTCTGCCTACCCCAATGGGAGACAGGCGTGAAGTTATGTATGTATGTAAAAAAAAAATTCTTCTTCTACTTCTCTCTGTGCAAAGCTTTCTGCGGCCAATCCTTGTCATAGATGTCTAATTCGTCCCGCCATCTCCTTTTAGGCCTGTCGCGACGTCTACTGACGTTGAGCGGGCTCCTCTCAGTAGTAAATTTTGCCCTCCGCTCGTCTGACAAGCGGCAGACATAACCGGCTCAGTTTAACCTCAAGCCTGCGGGTTTATGACAAGTTAATATACCTCTAAATATGTAAATAAATTTCTACATTGTGCTTAATGGCAACGTTGTAAACTCAGTTTTACTCAGAGATGAGCTACGGACGGCCAAGCCGGTCACCTTGGAACGTTGTGGTTTTTAATCACTAAAAGTCTGACACTCTCTTTCGCCTCAACTAAGGCAAGAGCAGACGTTGTATAATTTCCCCCCTAAACCCTTTAAGTACCGTCATTATAGACACAATTAAAGAACAATAGGTTGCGGTTACCGGTGTCCTCGCGGTGTTTGACAGTTTAAAAACGCCTTACTCTGACTGAAATTAAATCCAACACCTCAACGGGTGATAGGCGACAGTTGTAACACTGTACTAGGATGTAGAATGGAAGAATCAACCAGTTTTACATTAGGTTTTGAAATAAAACTTCTAAATAAGGAGGTTAAGGACACTTGTTATGAAACATGGACATGAATTCAAAATGGATGTACCAATGCGACTTTTTCTGAGTTATATTTTATAAGATTATACTCTATAGACATCTGTGAGGTATAATACGTGTAAGGATATCACTATCTATGCTAATGGCATTCCTCTTCTATTATCTATGCAATTATTATAATCTTGGGAACTATTAGCTGTCAGTGTGACGTGATTGACACAGACGATAAATTTTAGAAAGAAAAGTGAGGTTATGTGATCTTTAAAGAAACGTGGAAAATATGATACAAAGAAATAGTTATAATATTGTTTAAATTAGAAGTAAAGGCTTTAAATGTTTTTTTTTGTTATTTCAGGTAAGCTATTTTGTTTACAATATGTTAATTGTAGTAAAACTTGTGTATAAGTGCGATGTGAATAAAAGAAAATTTGTTATTTCAGAAAACACAATTTCGTCTTTATTTCGCCTGAGCATATACTATTATATACGTATAGTAAAGGAAAACATTGTGAGGAAACCTGGATATATAATTTCTCCAATCCGCCTTAGGTGAATGTGACGATTGTACCTACTCATGCCTTCTAATCCTAGTAACTACTTAGCTACTATCATACTGATGCATCATCTTCCTTAATATTAATAACAATTAACACATAAACAAGCTAAAAATGGTTAACGGTTAATGTCTACGGCTCATCTATGTAACATTTCACAGTTACCCGGCTCCCGACCCGGGGCAAATCCGGGCTATTTCTTACTATAATAACGACGTCTACAACTTATAGCCTCGGGCCGGCCACTGATGACCGTAGTGAGGGGACCAAAGATATCGATTTCGATATCGATAAAGTTAAGATTATGTTATTTCAAACTCAATCGAATTGGGGCGTTTGCTGGCTCTGATATTGATTTTAAATTAAAGTTTACTATTGTAGGTAAGCGGGTTATCATTCTATTACAGTTCTGAAATTAGTTTCTGTGTAGATTGTGCCGTCGTTCCAAATACCGCGAAGGTTATTGTGTTTGGCTATAGTTGAGATATTGCTACCACATTTAGACTAATCTATCGTAGACTGAGAGAGTTTTGATTTGAACTTAGTGAAGCGTATATTTTTGAATCAATTTGCTAATGAATTATGTTAGCTATTCATTTGTTTGACGTTCCAAAAATCAAACAATAGAATTATAAATGAGTGCTTACAAAATTTACGAATTATTATATTCTTGTCTACGTTCAAAAGTTTTATAATTACTTTTAATTTTTTAATTGTAAATAGTCTCATCGACTACATTACGTTATATTATCTGCATACTATAAAAACAACAGGAATACGTTGCGCTTTATATCTAAATAAAAAAGTTTAAGATGTTTTCGTTTATTAAAAACAATACCATTCGCGATAAGACAGACACATAAAATAGACACGTATAAGTTTATATATTCCAGTATCTTCACAAAAATACTGTAACTAATTTTATATTTATATTTTTGGAAGAATTTCTATCGATAAACGGATTCATAGTTAATCGATAAAATTCATAATAGTTAATTATTACTTTCCCAACCTTATCATGTTCGAAGAATGAATAAAGTTGACACTTTTTTTTCTCTTAAATTTTTCAATGAACCTACCCACGGTTGGGAGACCATTTTTATAATAAAATGTTATTGTACAGCTTTTGTTCTTCATAAAAATAGCCCAGTGTACTTTAAAGGTATTTCCTGGTACTAAGATTCCCAGTGTTTATTGTTTTAGATTTTTCGAGTGAAATTTTCTGGTTTACATAATAGGGTAGATGACTAATTTTTATTTTAATGTTCGTCTGGTAAATTATTTTAAATCATTACACACGTATTTTTTTTTTACAGAAACTAATACTTTTGATGATATAGATATATTGATTTGAAATGTCGCTTGACGTCACTTCTATGTACATTTTACACGTAGAAATTACGTTTTAGCCCGCACTCCTAAACATTGATTCGTTATATATAAGTATCATTTTATTATACAACAAAATAAAAAAAATCCGTGTCTAATATTTTTTCATTATCTAACTGACGGACTAATTAGATTTCGTCGAGTACCGTCATTATAGACACAATTATAGAACAATAGGTTGCGGTCACCGGTGACCGCTTGGTGTTTGACAGTTTAATTTTCTTACCCTGTCAACTACTGCGATACTTATTGCGAAGTTTGATCTTTCGTCGAATCGTCGGCAGAGTGGTAGCTAGATTGATTTTGTTATGACATAAGCTGGTAAACGTGTACACAAATCACCTGATGGCAAGCAATCGGTGCCGCCCATGGACACCTAACACCAGAGGTGTTACAAGTACGTTACCAGCCTTTTGGGAATTGGAGGATTGTGGGGATTCGGGGATTGGGGAGACTGGGGAGGGAGTAATTGGGCTTCCGATAACCTCATTCACACAACGAAACACAACGCAAGCGTTGTTTCACGTCGGTTTTCTGTGAGGCCGTGGTATCACTCCGATCGAGTCCATTCATGCTGAAGCATGGCTTTTCCACACTTGATTGCTGAGCAAGACGTTTTATTTTCAATGACTAGATCAACTGAAGTAATATTAAGTTTTTATGTGTAAGTAACAGTTTATTTGTTCGTAATTGCGTGACTTCTTCGAGAAAACTTCACAAAGTCATAGTATTATTAGATATCTATACAGATAATAAAACTGTAGAAGTGTAAATTCTGTACATCCTTACTAATATTATAAATTAGAAAGTGAGTTAGTTTGTTTGTTTGTTCCGCTTTCACGCTGTAACTACTAAACCGATTGCTTTGAATTTTTGCAGACGTAAAGTTAGAAGTCCGGATTAAATAATAGGGTACTTTTTATCCCGGAAAAATTTGATATTCCAGATGGAAAACAAATATATTGGTATAGATGGCGCTGTGTGTGTTTGTATATGGCTTTTTATCCTTTTGTGACACGAGCGAAGCCGCGGGTGAAAGTTAGTTGAAAATATAGAAAAAAAAATATTAAATTTTGTCTGTATGTTCACGCATCACGCAAAAACTACTGGTCCGATTACGATGAAACTTGATCTGATTTATACTTTATTATTCTAGACACAATACTGAGTACTTTTTATCCCAAAAAAAGACATACACGAAAAAACAAACTTAATTGTGCGGCTCAATCCCTGTGACACAGTTAATGTACCACACGCAAATATAAGCTTGTCGATGTTAGGTTGCCCGCAGTATCTAGACTTTACGCTGTAACTGTAAACCTGATGGTTGAAATCAGCTTGAACTGATATTATAAAATGTGAAAGTATGTGAGTTTGTGTATATGTTTGTTTCACAGTCACATCAAAAGTTCTAAAAGGAATTGGGATGAAATTTGAAACCATACTTTTTAAAAAGAGTAACGAATGAAGTTTCCTGCTCGTTCTTCTCCATTCGAATCTACATTTTGGAATGAGCACCTAGCTTCACCTAGCTTCACTAACGGACTGCCTGACAGACTATCATTTATTTTGTATTTGTTGACGTTTTAAAAGCACCAAATTATGGTTTAATTGAAATAAATGCTTTGAATTTGACTTTGAACAGCGGTCGATAATCGTTTGAAGTAATACATAGCCTATTGTTTATACCTAGGAACGCAGGCGAAACCTCCGGCAAAAGCTAGTTAGTACTATTTTGCTTACATTCCCATATATATGTACTTTGAAAAGCTTATTATATAGGAGTACCAACCTCCTTGGATTCGGGTTGCCATAATAATAAATTCTAGTCAGTAAAGCTGTGCTAGTAATGTCTGTGTTTCACGATTATCCTTATTTACACTGTGTTGCCAGTAACAAGGAAAGACAGTTAATGTACATATTTGTATGTAAAACATTTTATGTTAGTAGTCAAGTAAGGAAAATTGTGTATTCTATTTTGAGAATAAATTGTAGTTTTTTGATTATTTTGATGTTAATGTTATAAATTGAGGGGCGAGTTCGAAACCTATCAACGGCAAGTATCAAGGTGACTTTTTCCGAGTTATATGTACTTTCTAAGATTATCTATACAGCACTGACAAACGGTGAAGGAAAACATCGTGAGGGAACCTGGGCTTATAATTTCTATTATAGTTTGTAATCGCTAACCCGCATTAACTCGTCGAGTACCGGTTTTGTAGACACAATTATAGAACAATAGGTTGCGGTCACCGGTGACCGTTTGGTGTTTGACAGTTTAAGCAAGCGTTGTGGTAATTGGCTTTGCTCAGTAGTGGGCATTTATAGGCTGTTGATGTCGTTGTATTGTTATAATTAATTATTGAAGGAATATTATTATATTAAACATGATCCTGTATTTTAATTTTTTTGTTTTCGTCAAGGTACACATTGACTAGCTTTTATATCAAACTAGTTTCATCCAGCGGCTACGTCCGCCTTCTTGTTTGATGAAAAGTAGCCTATGTGTTATTCTAGACCATAATTTACTTCAGTCCCAAATTTAACCTCATCCTTTCCCCGATTCTGAAGGAGTAACAAATAAACAAGTATTCAAATTTTCACATTTATAATTTTAATAGGATACACATCATATTGAGATTCGAACACAACGTGTATTATTTTTACGGAGCGAGGGAGACTGAGATGCCGTCTCCTCCTTTTGCGAAGCAGTCATGCTAGCTAAGAAGGAGGCGGGGCGCATGAGGCAGTGACGCGCTGCCTCCTCACAACCCAGCCGTCGCGAAGGACACTCCGGGCGTCGGGGATCGCGGGACGATCTCTTACCACCGTAAGCACGGGCCTACGGACGGCGAGCACGGGTGACTCGCCACCCGACCAGAACCTGACACGAGCGTGCGGCGCGGCGCGTTCCACGCGCGCCTCAAAGAGCCATCGGACTACCACAGATGGGGCCCAATAGGGCTGATGCCGATACGGAGCCGCGGAGGACCTAACGGATTACCGAGGCTCCGGCTCGAAGTGCAGGAATAGGAACGGGGTGGTTTTAGTCAATAAGATTCTGACACTCCCTCTCGCCTCACCCAGGCGCGAGAAGTCATTGGATGATTTTCCGCCCTTAAAACACATGTAGATATTATTTTGTGCGGGAATCGAACGAGACATGTTACATAGGTCGCCTGAATTGCGATCCATAAAGGTCTTTCTACATACATATTTACTCAAAAAAACGTACTATGATTATGACGAAAAGCTATATTATTGTTTGCAATTATAAAAAGAAAGATTTCACCTTATTTGTTCTATCTCAATCTTATCCTTGTGAATGGAAAAATTTAAGTGACGGTGTGATTGAAATCAATTGTTCTATTTATTTACTTCATCATCATATCAGCCATAGGACGTCCACTGCTGAACATAGGCCTCCCCCAAAGACTCCCAGATAGCACCGGTTGAAAGCGACCTGCATCTACTACTAACTTACTACCATCTATCGACCTACTTACTTTATGAAACGCAATGAATGTGTAACAGATAGAAATGTAAATTCTATTCATTTTTAGAACTGAAACAATATTTTTGTCATTAGCCTTATAAATAGAATCTAAGCAAAATTCGTTTAATTTGGTGAAAAAAGTAGACTAAATATTGACTTCTGGCTTAAAATACAAGCGTTAGCGATTTTGAGGGGCAAATAAAAGTAAATTGAATTTTTATTATTTATTTCGAATGCATGTTAATTTCTGGCGAATAATTTTAGGCGTATTTAATCTTATATATGCCCAATGTGTATCAGTTATAATAACAACAATTGACGCGGCAGTAAAACTGATCTGTTGTTAAAATAATTCCATACAACTAAAAAATCAGAACAATCAAAGTGATAAATCGTTACTCTATTTTACAAATGGACAATTTTCACCACGTGAGGTATAGGACAATCACAGTGGTTTATGTGATAATGACCAGTAAGAAGACAGATCACAATCTGTGTATCACAAGTGTGGGAGCCATCCTTCGTCACGAATGGACTCGACTGAATTAATACCACGGTCTCACAGAAAACCGAAGAGAAACAACGCTTGCGTTATGTTTCGTGGTGTGATTAAGGTTATCGGAGGCCTCTACCTTCCCCAATCTCCCATGTTCCTGAATCCCCAACAATCCTCAAATTCCTAATCCACAAATGGCCGGCAACGCACTTGTAACGCCTATGGTGTTCCACGTGTCCATGGGCGAAAGATGTTACAAGTGCGATGCCAGACTTACACGAAGCCAGGCATTTGAGGATCTTGGCTTTGGGTGTCACTTATTAAATACTAGCTTTTACCCGCGGCTTCGCTCGCGTCACAAAAGGATAAAAAGTAGCCTATGTGACATACACCAATACATACAGCGCCATTTATACCAATACTTTTGTTTTCCCTCGGGAATATTAATTTTTCCGGGATAAAAAGTATCCTATTATTCAATCCAGACTTCTAACTTTATTTATTTATTTATTTATTTAAGCTTCATGCACAAAATATACATAAGGTGGACTTAATGCCGCAGACATGACTTTATGTCTGCAAAAATTCAAAGCATAAAATCCAATCTGCCATCAACATTATTAACAAATTGCTTTCAGACGTAGGATTAGATATTTCGTCGGGTAAAAGCAAAATTTGTTTATTTACTAGAGGATTCCGGTTACCTATTGTTAATATACGATTAAATGGCGCATCATTACAGTTAGTCGACAATGTTAAGTATTTAGGTTTATGGCTAGACAGAGGTCTTCGGTGGAAAAAACACGTTAATGAGGTATGTGAACGAGTCCTAAAGCTAGTCAATATTTTTAAGGTTCTGGTGGGCGCCGGATGGGGTGTTCATCCAAAACACTTAAGACGGCTGTACATATCCCTTATTCGTAGTCGTATTGACTTTGGTAGCTTCTTATTTGGTAATAGTGCTAATTCCCACTTGTCAAAATTAGATAGATTACGAAACATTTGTTTACGTTTGATAGGTGGGTTCATCAAAAGTACGCCTATACACGTTATGGAATCCGAGTTGTCATTACCCCCCCCGTTTTATTCGCCGCCAATATATAGCTAGTAAATTTTATCTAAAATCTAAGTGTTATAATTATCCCCTACTTAATATACTAAACAAGCTTCATCATCTATGCAATAATTCATATTGGAGAAACAAGAAAAAACCTCTTCTTGTTTCGACTCACGATATTTTAAATGGAGAACTAATTTACTATAGCAAGACGGTTCACATGTTTGCCATGGATACTTGGGTCAGCAATATAGACTTATCAAATATCATTAAACCGGTTTTGAATTCTATTGATAAGCCAAAGCATTGTTTTAATATTCATCAACTTATATCACTTTGTATCAAATCTCTTAATTTGTCATATCACGGTTTTTACCCTATTTAAGCGGATGGTTCGAGATACGAAAACAACTTCGGCGCAGCCTTCTATGATCCACAAACAGATGTTTCTGTCAAACTCAAAATTATTTCCAGATTATCTATTATGCACTTAGAATTGATAGCTATAGCAGAAGCGTTGGCTTATATAGAATCTTTAGACAGTGATCGTTTTGTTGTATTTACTGATTCAAAAAGTGCTCTTCTCCATATTACTAAATGCACTTCACCATTCAGAGGGCTTCCACTGGCGTACTCTATTTTGAAATCCATTGGCAAAATTGTGGCTAGTAATAAAATAATTGTTCTTCAATGGATACCTTCTCACGTTGGACTGGAGGGTAATGAGATTGTTGATCGTTTGGCAAAAGAGGCTGCGTCTGATGGGTATTTTTTTAATTGTTTACCCTGGCACACCGATCTTTTACCCTCTGTTCGAGACAAATGCTTTCAAAGTTAGTCAGAATATTTCGACATAAGGTCTCTTACCAAAGGCATCTGGTACAAAACTATTCAACCCTCACTTCCTCGTATGCTTTGGTTCAACGTGGGCAGCATGAGTAGACAAGAAGTCGTGATGGCTTTGAGGCTTCGATCCGGTCATGTGCCGCTTAACAACTTCGGCTTTATGATGCGTAAAGTGGACTCACCCAATTGTGCTGTTTGTGGAGTGGTCGAAGACGTGTATCATATCCTTGCCGAATGTAGCCGTATTGGGGATCAAAGACGTCACGCCTTTGAAGTCGGAAATTGTAATGTAGGCTACTAAAATAGCATTCTGGCGTCGCCATTGTCGGATGAGGCCAGAATTCTTATTAATATTATTATCATGGGTACTAGGTTGCGGGTAGGTTAACTTAAATGTAAGTCTAAGTATAAGTGTTCTTTTTGTTATTTTTGTATTCAATAATCGGGGTGACGTTTTCTTTTAAGAAAAAACCCTGTAAATAAATAAAGATCAAAAAAAAAATTCAAAGCAATCGGTTTAGTACTCAAAAATCACTTTCCAATTTTTAATATTAGTAAGGATGATCCGGTGAAGCCATTTGCTTACCTCTTATAATAACTCGCTTGCCTCCTATAACTTGTACCATAAAACAGTCGTATTCTTCAGAATGGAAATGGAATTTTTGCCCGTAGACAGGCGGGTTGTCACATAAATTGAATTTCGTACGGCAAGTAAATGAATACGTCTGTCGTTCCTTCAAATTGGTATCGTAAGTACGTTCATGGATATTGTTGCTATTTTCTGGTTCGTGTGTGAGTGTAAATGAGTGTGAATGAGTAGGATTGAGTGGGAATGAGTGGGTTGTTAAGATTGTGACGATTGGCGCGATGGCTGAGTAATTGGCTGCCGAGCAACGTGAATCGGGTTCGATTCCCGCATGGAGCTACTCTTTGTGTGATGCCGGGTCTGGGTGTCATGTGTATGTTTAGTCTGTTATGTC
Source organism: Spodoptera picta (assembly GCA_038387885.1). Taxonomy (NCBI): domain Eukaryota; kingdom Metazoa; phylum Arthropoda; class Insecta; order Lepidoptera; family Noctuidae; genus Spodoptera; species Spodoptera picta. The sequence continues at coordinate 145,778 of JAZHFQ010000207.1, read as the reverse complement.
ATGAGCTCCATGTAATAGTCAAAGTAGAAGGTGAACCGATTCCAAACTGCGTAGTATATACGTACATACATACATAATTATGTATAAACATTACTCACGCCTGCCTCCCATGGGAGTAGGCAGAGACTATGGAACGCCAATGGCTACGATACTTACGAGTACATATCTCTTTTGTTTGCTCAACAGTCATCAGTATTTTCATACATGCTCGTCAGTTATGGGTACTTTTAATTTGATTTTACTTAAACTGTCATCGGCGGGACGAACTAGACATCTATGACAAGGATTGGCCGCAAAAAGCTTTACATAGAGAGGAGTGGAAGGAGGGTAGGGAGGCCTTAGCCCTGCAGTGGGACGATCATGGCTGAAAATAAATTAAATAAATAAATAATAAACTGTCAAACACCAAGCGGTCACCGGTGCCCGCAACCTATTGTTCTATAATTGTGTCTATAATGACGGTACTCGACGAGTTAATTTAATTTAATTTAACTCAGTAGTACGTAATATTTGACAATTTCAATTATCTCCAAAAATATCTGCCTCGTTGGCCTAGTGGTCGCAAGTGCGACTGCCGGGCAGGGGGTTTCGGGTTCGATTCCCGGGTCGGACACAGTATTACTGGGTTTTTTAAAAATTCTCAGTAGTAGCACGGAGTCTGTAATTGTGCCAGGTATATGGCTCATCCCCTATTACATGGGACTCATGACATAAATAATAGTGAAAAGTGTGTGTTACATTGTACAGTGGCATAATGCGCACCTCTGCCTACCCCTTCGGGGATAAATGCGTGATGCTATGTTATGTTTATTTAAAAATGCTTTTCTTATCCTGGGATTTTTTTTGTCGCGGAGTACCTAACGGGTAACCGGGGCTCCGGCTCGACGTGCAGGAGAAGGAACGGGGTGGTGTGTAGTCAGTAAGAATCTGACACTCCCTCCCACCTCACCCAGGTGGGAGCAGTCATTCGATGATTTTAACCTGATATTTCTTGATGGTAAAACTAATTCAATAATGTTCATTTCAATTTCCTCTTATCTAAGCACAAACTAGGCTTTGTATCTCACGACTCGTGACCTAGTTCCATGTGCAGAGAGACATACAGATATATGTAAATGACCATCTGTCTGTCCCAGCATGTTATTTATGGCTACAGCCGTGTATACTTTGCTACTAATTATAATGGTTCTGACAGTTATCGTGTTCTCTAGATAGGGTCAGTTGTAGGGTCCAATTCAGAAATGTACCTAATATAATAGCGTAATGTTTTTGATGTTCGTTTTTTTCTTTTAAATAAGTATGTACAGATGTAAGGCTTTTTTTAAGGGGGAATAATCATCGAATGACTGCTCCTGCCTGGGTGAGGCGGGAGGGAGTGTCAGGCTTTTACTGACTAAAAACCACCCCGTTCCTTCTCCTACACGTCGAGCCGGAGCCCCGGTAACCCGGTAACCCGTTCTCCGCGACTCCGAATCGGCATCAGCCCTGTTGGGCCATCCGTGGTGGTCTGATGGCTCTTAGAGGCGCGCGCAGAACAGATATAAGGCTACATGTCAAGCTAAGAAGTTCCAGTATAATCTGACCTTTAAATGTGCGTAAAGATGATGCAAAATAAGACCATGACAAACTAGTTTTGTATAGATGATGCAAAACAAGAGTTTAATCAATTGCATTTGTATAGTTCGATGTGGTTATCTTGTGTATTATGATTTAGCTTGTAACTTTAAACTTTAAGTTCAAGTATTACTTATAGTATTACCGTAACAGGGTTTTATGGATTAAGCCGATAAATAAGCAGACGGATCACCTGATAGTAAGCCATCGGCGCCGCCGAAACACCAAAGGTGTTACAAGTGCGTTACCGGCATTGTGAGGATTAGGTATTTAAAGATTATTGAGATTTCGGGAGATTGGGAATGGGGTTTATTTAACCTCCAGTAATCTCACTCACGCGACGAAACATAATGTAAGTATTGTTTCACGTCAGTTTTTTGTGAAGCCGTGGTATCACTCCGGTCGAGCCGGCCTATTCGTGATGGGGCAATGTTCTCCTGTTCTCCCTTAATTTTACTTTATTAGCCACTAGCCCTATTTATAATCATGATGAAAATAAAAGATTTTCACTCTGGCTTTGACTTTATACAAATAAAATGCCTCTTATCCCTTGTTTAGGAGTAATAGACCCTTTTTACCACTTATCACTTCGTACTACTATATATACCTTTGTGTTGTATGTTATGACCTAAAGGTTAAGGCTCTCATTTCTCATGCATGCGATGTAACTTTTAGAGACCTTTGATTGACAAATGATGAAAGAAAACGTCGTGACTAAACCTGGGTTTATACTTTTTCATTATTACTATAAGATCATCAACCCATCTTGAGCAGGCGTGGTGATTATACGCACACATTCTCCCTCTGAGTTGATCTCTTTGCCCAGCAGCACCGGGTATAGGTTGTCGACTCTTGAAAACATACTACAAAGAAAATCTTTTTGGAACAACGCTAGTTTACCGATGATAAACACATAACATCGTGCCTTTTATTCCCGAAGGGGTAGACAGAGGTGGACATTATGGCATTAATGTCACTGTACAATGTAACACCGATTTTTCACTATTTATGTAATGATTTCCATGTTGGTGTGATGGTGAGCCTATTGCCGTACACCGGACACAATTCCAGACTCCGAACTACTACTGACATTTTTTTAAAAAGACCCTTTGCCCGGTAGTCGCACTTGCGACTGCGACCACTCGGCCAACGAGGCAATCACCGAGGATCTTCAATCAAAAACCATCCTTAATTAAAATCTAGTATTAAACAAGAGCTAAGTAGTTGTAAGTGCAATTAATTAGTGGGAGTACACTGTTGGCCATTTATCAGAGGCCGGCTGCAAGTGACGTAACGTCTGCTCGTCTGCGTGACGTCACTGATATTGCTGATACAACAGCTTCTGTTTTATTACATGACCTAGACTATAGTGTTTGGTTCTAGTGCCCATAAATGTAGCTAGACTTTTTTGTATGTATTTTGAATGCGACATCAAAAGCACCCCCTATCACATGAGGCTCATTATAATAACTGGTGAAAGCTGGGTGTAATATTACACCAGCACTTTTTTCCACTTTAAGGAAATTTTTTATGGGATAAGTCGGTAAACGAGCAGACGGGTCACCTAATTATGGTAAGCAATCGGTGTCGCCCTGGACACCTGGAACACCAAAGGCGTTACAAGTGCGTAGGTCCGATTGTTGGAGATTCGGGGATTGGGAAGATTGATGAGGGTGGTAATTAGGGTTCCGGTAACCTCACTCACACGACGAAACACAATACAAGCGTTGTTTCACATCGGTTTTCTGTGAGGCCGTGATATTACTCATACCATATTTTTTTTATGGAACAAGTCGGTAACCCAGCAAACGGATCACCTGCAATAATAAAGATAAGAAATCGGCGCCGCTCATGGACACCCAAAACACCAGAGGTGTTATAAGTACGTTATCGGCCTTTTGAGAATTAGAAATTTGAGGATTATTGGGGATTCGAGGATTGAGGAGATTGGGGTGATTTCGCTCCGGTCAAGCCGGTCCATCCATACCCAAGCATGGCTCTCCCACACTTGGATGAAGAATACTCTTTTGAAATTTTCTTAACCAAAAATATTAATAATACTTTGCCCACTATACAAACCAAAGCATCATGATCACCATACTGCCAACTACGTAATCAACAATCTACATAAGCCCATGTTTCATTACAATTTATACCTTGGTCTTAAAGTTCTAAAAACGTAAAAATCTAGCCTGTGTTATAAGCCCCGGCTATAAAGTACAATCAATTTAAACTAGACTATACGAGCATCGCAGGGGACAAATTATTTCAGGCATACATTTTGTTAGGTAACTACTTTTTAGGCTAGTTTATTGTCTACTTTATGAGCTAAGTAATAAGATTGCAGGTCTGGGAGCAATATGTGAGAGATAGGGAGAGATATCTAGATGTTGGACTAATCTCGCTACTGCACATTTTTGGAAGTTTATGTGATTCGTGATCAGAAGTAAATCCTTGCAACTTGGTATATTTATTCAGAGGTGAATGAAATAAGTTATGATACTGATACACAACCAAATGCTCTAAAATAGTAGGCTAATAGTCGTTCTCGTTCTATTGAGCATGCTCGAAAATTTTCAAAAATCGAACGCCTTTGCCATACCCTAAATAAGCATGGTAATTTTAAGCAGCATTTCGACACACATTCTACTAAATGGCAAGTAGTCAATTGAAGTATGCTTTTGAGCTTAGAATTTGGTATGTGTAACAGTGTGTGTTACCTTCAAGAATGTGTTGTCGCCCTTTTCATTGGTCCGTCTCTTTGATGAAATGGCTGCGAGACTGATATGGAGCACACATCATTAATTGAACGATATCATATAGCCAACATGACAAAACTTAAGATACAAAACGCTTTTAATATTTTCGTGAGATAAATATTTAAATGACCCCAAATCAATGGCATCGTATTGAATTTAATCGCAAAACATTTCATTGATTAAGTTATTGAATGCAAATTCAGTAAATTAACATCACAATTTAGTGTGTCTATTCTCACGACACGTTTCATATAGACAGAGCATACGTCATAAACGTTAGAATTTTTGGTCTCGTTCGCTTTATATGAAGTGCCAGTAAGCCATGCCTGGCAATGGCAACTGTGACGGGTCTCGCTCGTTATTCCTATTTTGTGGCAGAATATGCCAAAAATAAAACCTTTGTCTTATATGACGTTTTGACAGTATGTTCAAAATGATAATGTTGGATTGGTTATTGCATTTATACTGTGGTTTTTGTAAAATATTTATACTGTGTAGTAGTGACAGCCATCCTTATTCTGCTCGTGGGTATCATGAGAACCGATTAAGGTTTTGACTGAGACCGGACTGTGATGGACTATTCATGATGATGATACTGATGATGAAATAGACACACTGCGAATGAGGAGGAACAAAGGAACGAACACTGTATTATTATTACTTTTTAAGTTTTTCTTTATAGTCATACTTTATAGAAAACTGGGATCTCAAACTAATTGTAGGTACTCGTCCAGAGAAGATAAACCGAAATATTACGTAAGTTTCAAGTCAGATTCCAATATTCCCATTATTTGCTAAAACTGTCGACAGGTCTAGAAACATCCTTCACGGAGACTTTGTAATCATTACAAACCATCAAATCTCATCAAAAAGTGATCCCTAAAATCCAGAAACCCTCAAAATAATTAACACCACAGCCATCCCATCTCAATAATTAAATACCTTAACCCACAAGTGGAAAACTCAACGCGTATTTATGAAAAATGGACCCCATAATGGTGCTATAACACTACCCTCCTAAGGGGTCAACTGTACCCCCATAAATAAGCTGAAGTATGTGCAAGTAATTGACCTAAATGTTTAAGGGTGTTTATAGGGGGTGAGACGTGACTGGGGTCTTATCTCTGCCCTACCCTGGCCAGGTTTGGGGGCAAAATTTGTTTTTTAAATTAAATACTTTTAGTACGTGATGTATTGGATTTTCGGGTATTGGAATTGGGTGAAATAAATAGTTGTTTATTTTTTTTTGTTTCGTTTTAGTATAAATGGTTGGTGGGGTGTAATTTGGATGTTTTTTTTTTATTTTTATCAGTTTCAATAAGTCACTATTTAATTCGATTCATGTGGTATTATGTATTTTATACTTTTTAGTTAAACACCAGTCGTTACACAATGTTAATAGACTTAAATTAATGAAGTGTTTTTTTAAATATACCTACTATGCATCAGCAGCACACACTCATATCCAGTGTTTCACATTTGACCTTGGCAATAAATTCAAATCTCAGTGTAATTATAAAACTGTTTCGCTTGAAAATGAGTCAGCCATATACATATTTCAAAACTTTTTCTGAACACTAAACAAGAATCTGCCCAAAATATAAATTCCTTAAAATATCTTAAAACTTTCCGTCGAATTATTCAAAATAATCCGGCGACATTCCTTAACTAAGGTTAACTTTAACTTCAGGCGTTTAAATGTTCCCGCCATAGTAATTTACATAATAATCAGGGTTACGTTGAAATTCCTGAAATTTGTGGCTTGATATCCTAAGAATAGTCTCTAAAACGGAGGCAGTATATTAAGAAGGACGAAGAATAATTGTGTTTGTGTTCCTGGTATTTTATGCTATTTATAGGTTTATTGTAACATAACACCCTTTATCCTCGAAGGAGTAGGCAAAGGTGCACATTACGATACTTAATGCCACTGTACAATATAACACCCACTTTTCACTATTTATGATATGAGTCCCATGTAATAGGGGGTGAGCCTATTACTTTATACCGTGCACAATTTTAGACTCCGTGCTACTACTGAGATTTTTTTTTAAATCCCTTTACTTTGAATAATATATTAAATAGAATTCCAGTATTAATAATAGGTAATTTATTACTTAACTAGTTTTTACGTATTTGATGATTTTTTTTTCTTCATAAAAAAGTTATAGAATTAATAAAATATATCTTTTATTAAAAGTAGGTCGATGAAAATATAATATTTAGGTAAGTACCTAAAAATGTGTAAAATTGAGTAGGTACAAAAAAACTTAAAATCAGCATCAGCATCAGCATCAGCTGATGTAAATTACAATAAATCAGCAACAACCCTGATTCTAATGTAAATTGCAAACATCTGTTGCAAATAGTTGACAATATTAATTATTAGTTCATCTCTAAACCGTTTATCTGAAAGATCACTTTGGACCTATAATTTAAGAGGTCAGTTGGATCCAAGTTATAAGCTTTATTAATCTTAAGTTGTAAATATTATTAATCGCTCCGCTGGATCGATGGGTTTACTTAGGACTATTGAGCAGGAGGTTGGGGCATTTGTAAACCTAGATTTTTTTAAAATATTATGTGCAAGAAATGGACTTAGTTTAGAACAATAGAGGACATGAGCGGGGCTCAAACCGACACTAACCAAAACATAGTGTCGTTATTCTATTCACTAAGTTATAGCGAGTGGTTTTTGGCAATAATTTCTATCCTTGTCAAGAAACTGATATAAAAATATTATATCTATATTTATCATGGGTTAATTGTGCAACCTTACCTTGTTTATCTTATATGTTTTTTTAGCGTGTGAAATAAAGTCATTCTTTCTTTCTTTCTTTTATATACATGCACCTGTGTGTGTGTGTATGTAGGTATACACATGTTTTTTGCAAACGTTCTTAGGCAAACGGCACATACAATTGTAAACTCAGTAAATCTTATAAATCTACTTATTGCATTCAAAAATCAAGTCTATGACCCTCAAAGAACAAATTAACAAAAAAGATAAAAAGATAAATTTTAAAACGTAAAAATAAATTGGGTGCTACACAGACTACGGCGTAGCACTCGTAGCAACTTTACTACGCATTATTATCCATGCGTAGCGCCGCTACGATTTATATTTTTGGAAATTAAGCCAGGCATATACAATCGAATTACATATGTTTTCATTTATTTAAGTACAAAAAATCAGGCCTTATTTTTGTAAAATAAATTGGGTTACTGCTTGAATTTCAAAATATGTCTCTGTTTTGTTATCATAAGATTGTTTTTTGATTAAACGTCTCGTAAGATAAATGGTACACTTATTGTTAGGTGTTTTCAAACTACTATTGTGAAGATAGTAGTTTTATATATTGTATCTATATTTACGACTAGCAGCCCGTCCCGGCTTCGCACGGGGTAGACAATTATATATTTTTGGAAATTTGGATTGTTGTAGTGACATAACTACAATAGTTTGACATAATTATGCTACCGCAGAGTTTTTTGTAGACATTATGATGTTCTTCAATATTGTTGTACATTATTTTGTTTTATCGCTAATAGTTTCGGCAGCGCATTCGACGAAAGACATTTTAAGACTAATTTTTCTACACCTTCGGTTACATTGTTCAAATTTTACCAAGGATCCCTTATTTTTTTCAAAATGAAATGTAACCTATGGCAAATTGGAAAAATGTAGCATTCTATATGTGAAAGAATTATTTAAATCGGCCCAGTACTTTTTGATCCTATTCATTACAAACATACAAAAATAGGTACAAATCTTTCCTCTTTATAATATTAGTATAGATATGCTTTTTTTGCCTATGGGGTTAGGAATACCATATGCATGAAACAAAATAATTATTTAATAAGCAACGTTTGAAAAAATCAACTAAGCACCTTCTTGTTGGAAGTCGGTTAATTAATAATATTAAACGAATTTCTTGATGCTTTTTGTAAATAGTAATTTAAGGTTTTCTTTTATTTAATTTTTTCCATTAGTTTTAGTGTGTCTTAAGTAATAGTAAGTATTTATTTTATTTATATTTTGAAAGGCCTGGTCGACGCATCTGGTGCCTAGAGGGCTGGTCTTTTTCTCGGTCAGAGGTTGAACTGGCATTGCCATACAACGTGGTAATGCTGCCAGCCTTCTGGGTACTTTCCCCACCGACGTCGAGACGAATTTTTCGATGTTTTGTGTAAATAGTTATTTTTAGTTTTTATTTTAAGTTAGTTATGTTTCTGCCAGCGACAGAGGGTGCAAATGGAAACTATGATCATTTTACTAAATTTATTATAATTAAAATTACATGATAATTCCTAAAGTCTAACTAACCTAAGAGCGAATGCGTTCGATGTTAGAACATCACTGCTTTCTTATCTTAAAATTCTTTATTATAAAATTAGTATGAAGGTTTTATTGAGGTTAAATCTAGTGGGGTGAACGATGATGCAGCGATTCGTAGCTGGGCACAAGGCGACGACAAGAGGAGACGACTTAGCAGTTCGAATGTTGCAATACTCCGTAGAACCTTCGTTGCATCAAAGTAGGTGTAATGTTCTGATTCAGCAGATCTGGGCCTGGTGACACGGCGTTGATCACGGTGTAGGTACATGTGTCGGCACCGATACGTAACAAGTTTATAGAGGTATTATTTATAAATAAAAATTATCATTAAAATATATATTAAAGCCTTTCCCCTAAGTGTAGCAAACACTTTTATGAAAAGCGCATCAGAATCGGTTCAGTCAATCGCGAGGTATTCGCGCACATACATATGTATGTCGCAGAATCAACAAAGATGCACAACTATCGAGTATCGTTATTTTAGAACAACGCCATCTGTTATCATTTGTCGGAAACGTCAAGCAGTGTGTTTGGGTGATGGTCGGTACGGGGCGTGGCATGTTGGCATTTGAAAGGCGTCATTTTTGGGTTGGACACGAGGGTGAGCGGTTGTTCGGCCAGCCCGTACCGAACTTACCGCGTTTCCGAAGGTAATCTGTTTCCATCGCTTTAATCAATTAAGATTTTGTTAATTTATTATTGGGAATGTGTTAATAGGCGATTATAACCAGTGTTGAGACTATTATTTCTTACCTACACCATGTCTAACTTGGAATCCGATGACGAAGTACCCCCAATTGGTGCATTTTCTCCGACATGTATATATAAGTCAAACCGATAACATCCTTTTTTATTTTCTTTATGACGTCAGTAAAAAGGTTTAGTAGTTTTCCTTTAATCTGACATGAAGACATTTTTAATAACATTTACCTACTTTACCAATAAGTAGAAATATCATATATCACAGGTTGGAAAGATTGAAATTCTCAGTTTTTGAAATAATAAAGAACTTAAGAAGACACTGCAAATATGACAACTACTTTATATTCCAGATTAAGTTATATTGTGTATTGACACCAACGCTTATGTATGGTAGTGAATCATGGGTGTGGCAGAAGAAGCATGAAAGCAGGATTAATGCGGTGGAAATGAGAGCCCTAAGAAGTATGTGTGGACTAAAATTGAGTGATCGAGTGAAAAATAGTGTTATTAGAGAAAGGTGTGGATTGAAAGATGATGTAGTGACAAGGATTGAAAAGGGAATGTTACGCTGGTTTGGACATGTAGAAAGGATGGATGAAAGTAGAGTAACGAAAGAAGTATACAGAGCGGATATGAATGGGGCCGTCGGTAGAGGGCGCCCTAGACGGACATATAGTGACCAGATTGGCGATATATTAAAGAAGGGCCAAATTAAAAGTACCCTTAACCGACGAGCATGCATGAAAAGAGTGATGACTGTTAATGAAGCGAAAGAGGTATGTAAGAATCGTAGTAATTGGCGTTCCTTAGTCTCTGCCTACCCCCATGGGAGACAGGCGTGAAGTTATGTATGTATGTATGTATGTATTAAGTTATATTTAAGTTTTGGCAGACTATTTACTTTTATGTATACATAGTTATCTTAGGATTAACTCGTCAGTACCGGTTTGGACAATTATGAACATAGTTACGGTGACCTGATTGACAGTTTAAGATATGATTTCGTTTCGTACAAGTCTCAGTTTTGTTTTGTATTACACTACTCTTTTGGTGGTGGCACCGCTAAAGTACTTAAGTACTCTACTTACAAAATAAAAGATATCATGAATATTATTTAATTAATACAATAATTTAATTATTTTAAAGTCTTACATAACTATTTTTAAGAATTTGATTAAAGTTACAAAACAAAAATTAAAATATTTTATCTTATTAACTTAATATGGCTCTAAAACAATATCAAATACTATAATAACTACCTACATATCAATTTAATATTTCACTCAAATACTTATCATTTTATTATTAGACATGAGATTATTTACACTACATAACAAATACAAACAAGCTATACATAAAGTTACAGTAAGTGCGTAAACCCATGATATGAGTAATACTATAAAATATTGTTAATTAGTTGGTTGTTTAGTTATTATCAGACCTGTGAACATATTACGTATACAGGATACATTCTTAAAAGAAGTTACTTGTATTGGTTAGGTTCGTTATTATTTGAAGTATTGTAGAGGTAGATATAAGTACTTAATAACATATGACAATAGGCTCACCCCCTATTACATTGGACTCATAATATAAAATAGTGAAAAGTGGGTGTTACATTGTTCAGTAGCATTAAGTGCCATAACGTGCACCTTTGCCTACCCCTTCGGGGATTAAAAGGGTGATGTTATGTGTTTAGATATAAGTTCAATTTACAAAGCAATGGACATTTATTAAAACCTATAGTTACATATTTTCATAACCTTTTTAGTCAGTATTACAATGTTAATGTCGAATTTTCACGTCTTCAATACAACTCCACACTTCAGTACATCAAACAAGCACAGCTCCAACCCAGCAATTAAGTTGTCATTTAAATATGAACTTCAAATCGTATGTCGTATGATATATTTCGTATCGTCAAAACAAAAAACTGACGGCGCGGCGGTTCGTCAGCGCGGTAATTTCGAGTTGTAATTGAGGGCTCCGCGTGCTTATACTGTACACCGCCAGCGAGCCACCAACGAGCTGACAGCGCGCCGGCAGCGACCCGCCGGAGAGCTGTCAGTGAACCGTCCAGGCGCGAGCTAAACGTCACAACGTAGGTAGATATTGTTGACTATAACCGTGGTGACAAAAAGGTTGGCGGTGCGCTCACAACTCGCGAGCGGCGATCCGTAAGCGCGCTGGCTGCTGGATCTGTGCCGGAGTCTTGCTAGTTATGTGAAATGCCCTTGATGATAAATGTATTCTTCTTTACTGGGCATTACAACATGGTTAAAACGATTGAAGTTAAAACCATAATTTTATATACATAGTTAATCGTTTTTAATTTACATACTTTGTAAAGAAGGGGTATTATCTCGCGATCAGCTGAACTGATTTTGATGCGAATTAATATACCTCTATTAATCCACTTAATAAAAAGATGAAGGTTGAAGTTTTTTTTTTATTAAAAACCATTACGTTAAACACTAACCCGCTGGCAGCTCATAACAAACACTTCTGGACCCGAAGGCCATAAACTCAAGATTATAATTCAAAGCAATAACTCATTGAAAGATAAACGTCACTCGATGAGCCCAGATACCGCAGTTTAAATTGAGTAGCGATAAAGTTGATAACTGATATCATGCCATGTTTAAGGGTTATATTTCACCGGGATATAATGGTGGCGCAACCAGTCGCTGCTACCAACAAAATGTATCTCATCATCTCAAGCCTTTTTCAAACTCAAACTCAAAGTCTTTATTTGCATGTTAAGGTAATACATACAGGTCTTATGTAATAACAGGCACTGCCAAACGGCTTATGTTTTTCAACTAATTCGGTGAGCCTCCTTCAAATCTTTCCACTTAGTTCTATTTTTTGATGTTTGTATCCAATTTTGTCCCGCCACCTCTTCGATGTCATCTTTTCATCTCATCTGCGTTCTACCAACAGGTCGTTTGTGTTTCCACGGTCTCCACTCCAGCAGATTCTTGCACCACGAGTTGTGTTTACGGGCTACATGTCCCGCCTATTGCCATTTCAGCACGGCTATTCGTTTGACTATATCTGATACCTTGCTTTACAATAAAATGTATACAGCTCTATAGAGCGTTACTCACCTGGTGTCCCGTCCATGGACACCTGGAACACCAGAGGCGTTACAAAAGTGGTAACGGCCTATAACAATTAGAGGATAATTGGGGATTTGGGATTGAAGAGATTGGGACGAGCGATAATTGGGCCTCCGTCAACCTAACTCACACGACGCAACACAACTCAAACGTTGTTTCACGTCGGTTTTTTGTGAGGCCGTGGTATCACTCCAGTCCAGTCGGCCCATTCGTGCCGAAGCATGGCTCTCTCACACTTAACCGGAGAAAAGTGGTTCTAGATTTAATTTGTACACCTCTACCTACCCCTTTAGGTATTAAGTACATAACTTATGTTCTGTGTAATTCTATGTACCTATATTTCGCTATAATTTTATGCTCGTTTATTGCTGTTGATCCACTTAACATTTAACTCAATCTGAGTGGAACCTTATTCAGCTGGATTTTGATGTTTTTCATAATTATCGTTGTGATACGGGATTATTTCATGCGAATAAATATCGCTACTGGTGTATAAAACTGTACGTTGATGTATTTTTATGTATTTTAAATCAGAAATCAGAAATAATTTTGTATTATAACTTTCGTGAGAGATCACGAAATGCGGCTCATGAATCTCTAGCATGGCTTGAAACTAGTCGAGTTCATCGTAATATAATTACGTGAGTAAGCCGTAAACATAATAATAATTTATTTGCAAAAAATGTAGGTAACAAATATGTTGTAGGTAAAACATGTGTCTATGAATAATGATGTTCCACTAATTTCTACAGTTAAGCGTCGATCAAACATCTGTTTTAATATAACTACGTTTGTCGATTTGTTTTTCAAAATTCTCGTTTTAAAAGTACTTTTAATTTGGCTATTCTTTAATATAATATCGCCAATCTGGCCGATATATGTCCGCCTAGGTTTCTGACAAACCTGAATCTTTTTAGCTACGATATCCAAGACACATGCCAAGCATGTCCTATGGCAATGTCTATTCATGTAGTCTTATATAAAGAAAACCCATAATACAGAAGTGAATTCTCACAAGTTATTGACGTTAAAAATGGGAATACTGAACAATTATTATTGTAACATAACATTATATCGCACCTTTTATACGCACGTAATAGCGGGCTATGTAATAGAGATCTATGTAATAGGGGTGAGCCTATTGCCATATACCGGGCACAATTTCAGATCTCGTGCTACTATACCTTAGATCCTATCTGTTTCCTATCCCAATTTTCTATTTGTTACTACACACTGTGCCATTATATTATTATTACTTTTCCTGCTCCAGGTCCACAGGAAGAAATTCCAATAGGAATAGGTGGTACCTTTGTACTTTAATTTTATGTATGTGTTGTCCTTTATGTTGTATGTGTGTACATATAAAATAAATAAATAAATAAATAAATAGAATTTTTTTTCCAAAAAAAAATTAGTTAATACTTTGAACGCGACACCTCTTACCTAGTAGTCGCACTTGCGACCACTCGGCCAACGACACTGGCCAGTATTATTGTACTGTTGATGAAAAACAATTCCATCAACATTTTAAAGTTAAATTTATTACTTTCCTGAAATAAAACATTTCAGTATATCTGCGGCTTTATAAACATTCATTCACTCTCCGTTATAGACCGAACTATATTGTTAAAATGTTAAAATTGATTGAAAAGACTCATTCATTAAAATTATATAAAACACGAACACTAAATGAATGAACGGAATAAAATGAATGAAGAAGTGAATGCTTTTACGAAATTCTATTGTTAAATAATTTGTTTGTCCTGATCATAAGTGATAGGGTTTTCAGTGTAAAAAAAACTTATGCGAGCGTTGTAGTTACAATGTAATTTTCATATATGGCATGTTTATTGTTTGTGAAATCCTAAAAAAGTACCCAACATAGTAAAATTTACAGTAGAATCGGTAGAATATGAGAACGAAATTCAATAACATTCTCTCTCAAAGTATCGGTAGGTAAGTACCTATGTTTGTTCGCCGTTGCGGCAACAGTAGTCATAGAGAACAAATAAAATAGTTGAAAAATTGGACAACTTGCAGTGTAATAGGAACTAAAGGTACATTTCACGACGTTCTCTTTATAGACTTACTAGCTTTTACCCGCTGCTTCTCTCGCGTCACAAAAGGATAAAAAGTAGCCTATGTGACATATACCAATACACACAGCGCCATCTATATCAATACTTTTGTTTTTCCTCGGGAATTTCAATTTATTCTGGGATAAAAAGTACCCTATTATTTAATCCGGACTTCTAACTTTACGTCTACAAAAATTCAAAGCAATCGGTTTAGTGGTTACGACATGAAAGTGGAACAAACAAAAAAAACTCACTTTCCAATTTATAATATTAGTAAGGATAGACTCGGTAGTAGAATAAAATATATATCACTTAAAAAAAATGCCCCACACTACTAAGATTTACTTCTGTGTAATAAATAGTAGATACATATACATGACACCCACCCACCCACCATTTCTTACTTTAAAAGCAAATTGTTCTCATTTAAACTTATTGATTCACCATGGTGCCAATGTTCGACAGAGGAGTTGCGATACGAGCAGTCGGCCCATCACATACTCTGGGAGTGTGATCTCTGGCAATATGTAGAAAGAAAGAAAAATCATTTATTCGACAGTAGGCACGCACACAGATACAAAAAAAAAGCAAAATTAAAAAAGAAAATAACAAATAAATAAACTTATTTATACAGAAAAAGAAAAAAAAACACAATGTTGTGACATGAACGTAACACTATGTTAAATAATTTAATTGTTTCGTCAGGTGTAGTTTATTATACGAACCTTGTGGAATCTAGAACGAATTTCCGTGCGTTTAGGCGTTTTTGTCATACCTATTATTGGAAGCAAGTATAACAGCTCACACATAGGACCCACTTAGTTTTTAGTCAAATTTCCGTGGTGCTTGGCGACTGGGCTTCACCCAGTTGTACAGTCTCTTCTTTGTGCCTTTAGGCTTAATTCATTCTGTCTCCTGCAGTAATTCACCGAGGGAAGTGAAAACCATAGTTTTTTCTTCTTCTCCTCTTATAATATCTTCGGATTCACTTCGTTGCGGGTACCAAGACAGTTACTCATGTCCCTGGGACGCGCCGGACTTCAGTGTTGTAGTGTTTTCATGCGGTTGTATCTACTGTAGATCCTGGCTTACAGGAGTTGCAGCGGTTTTAGGAGGTTGTGGCGGGCTTGTCCCAAAAAAAATACATGACACCCAGACCCGCAAAAAGGACAAAGAGTTGCTCCAGGTGGGAATCGAAGCGCTTAAACTACACGTTGCACAGCAAGCAGTTGCCTAACCAGCGCGCCAACGGGTCAGTTGAATATAAAAGACCAGGTTCTTCGCGACTTCGGACGCGCAATTCCGTTATTTCCGTTCCCGAAGGACTTTAGGAAAATGTTTGGATAAAATTTATCAAATCTCCGTCTCCTGGTTCGAAGTTTCCTGCCCACCTATCTTGTCTAAATCGATTAAGTCGTTCTTGAGATATAAATACCATGATTATGTTTTTATCTTTGCTGAGCCGACGTTTGACAACTATCTCGTCTGATGGTCAGCGATGATGACGACTATTGTGCGACTTCTAAAAAAAAATGTTTCTTCATAGTTGTACAAATAAATAAATAATCTACTACATTAAAAATAGTAGGTAGATATACTATCTTATTAAACCCAAGTTCCCGTGCTAAGCAGTAGTAAATACAACAACTTGACCAATAAGGCAATAACAAAATTTATTAAACAAGTTTTATCGATATTTTCCTCTCATTATTAATGTTCTTACGTAGCCTGATGTGTTCCGTACAATAGCTGACATCAGAATGAATTCATTACCCTGCAGCGCAAACAACTGGTTTACAATAAAAACACCGAGTAACCAAGTACCCCAAGTTCGGTTATTTTGTTACTTGCTTCTGCCCGCGGTTTCGCTTTTAAACTGTCAAACACCAAGCGGTCACCGGTGACCGCAACCTATTGTTCTATAATTGTGTCTACAAAACCGATACTCGACGAGTTAATATTGGAATCACAAATAACCTTTGTGCTATTCTGGGTTATTATGATATCAATTGAGTACAATTAAGTGCACCACAGTTTAAATAAACAAAGTGATATCTATGTATTCGTTTTTGTTGAAAACGAAATGATCATAGTACCTTAATTTCTTTTGAAAAAAACGGTGAAAAAAATGTTTTAAAAAGAATTATTATTGCAAGTTATTACTTAATTATATCAATATAAATAAGAAAAAACATAAAAAAATACCTAAAATTTACAAAAAGAATTTCCCGTACCGGGAATCGAACCCGAGCCTCCTGGGTGAAAGCCAGGTATCCTAGCCACTAGACCATACGGGACTTGTACATAGTGATGAAATAGTTGTATACACTTTGTAAACATGAACAACTGTACAATTATTTTGTTACTGCTTTCAAGGTTCTTTACACATGATATTGAGTCATAGATAATGTGTTAATTCTGTTTTAGACGAATTTTACAATGTTTATATCCATTTAATCGGTCGTTGCCTCGTTGGCCGAGTGGTTGCAAGTGCGACTGCCGGGCATGGGGTCTCGGGTTCGATTCCCGGGTCGGGCAAAGTATAACTGGGTTTTTTAAAAAAATTCAGTAGTAGCGCGGAGTCTGGAATTGTGCCCGGTATATGGCAATAGGCTCACCCCCTATTACATGGGACTCATAACATAAACAGTGAAAAGTGGGTGTAACTTCTGTGTGCACTTCTGCCTACCCCTTTAGGGATAAAAGGCGTAATGTTATGTTTATGTTTATCGGTCGTATTATTTTATCGATTGCTAAGTACAAGCCTGATTGCTGATTCTCAGATTTGTTTACTAGACCGAATTAAAGATATGAATAGACCACGACACTATCCCTGTAAGAAAACGAGTGTCTGTAACTGGAAAAAATATTCTGACACGATAAAAGGGTAGTGTAGTAGTACTCTGGAAGTATCCTAAATTTAATTTAAACGGGCAAAGTATTACTGGGTTTTAAAAAAATCCTCAGTAGTAGCACGGAGTCTGGAAATGTGCCCGGTATAGTGGCAATAGGCTCACCCCCTATTACATGGGACTCATAACATAAATAGTGAAAAGTGGGTGTTACTTCTGTGTGCACCTCTGCCTACCCCTTCGGGGATAAAAGGCGTGATGTTATGTTATGTTAATTGAAACGTCCGTCTGGTAGATTATTTAAAACATTATACATGTATTTTTTCTTTTGCTTACAAAATTAAATACTTTCGACGATATACTGATATATCGTATATTATACGATAACATGACGTAACGAACTCCCACTCCTTCACTTAACTCCGTTATATCTACCTCTATCTTGTTTTCTTATACGACAAAATAAAAAAATTATGTGTCAGGCTTTGACTGCACGGTCGGTGCGGTGGCTGAGCAACCGGCTGTAGTGCAACGTGTCGCTGGTTCGATTCCCGCTCGGAACAACACTGTGTGATCCACAAATTGTTGTTCCGGGTCTGGGTGTCATGTGTATGTGAACTTGTATGTTTGTAAGCGCACCCACGACACAGGAGAAAATCCCAGTGTGGGACAACGCGTTTTAATAAAATAAAAAAAATATATATATTTATATTGTCTAAATTGCCGGACTAATTATATTTTTAATTTTCATACACTGTCTACTACCCTAATAAAATATTCGGAGTCGGAGAACCTAACGGGTTACCGGGGCTCCGGTTTGACATGCAGAAGAAGGAACGGGGTGGTTTTTAGTCAGTAAGAGTATGACACTCTCCCTCCCGCCTCACCCAGAAGGGAGTAGTCATTCGATGATTTTCCCGCCTTAAAAAAAACCTGATAAAATGTCGCATCAGCCTCAGGTCTGTATACGTGTGAATAGTCCAGACATCAATGTCTGACATTTGTGTCGTATTATTCGTATCTTAAGTGTCATTGGGATATCTGCCCAACCACCCGCTGCACCAGTTCTAAGCAGAAGTAATAACGGAGTGGTTTTTAGTCAGTTAGACTCTGACACTCCCTCCCGCCTCTCCCGGGCAAGATTGGATGATATAACCTTCTTAAAAAATGTGCCCTGCCCCGTTGGCGGAGTAAGCGGCAAGAGGTCTCGGGTTCGATTCCCGGGTCGGTCAAAGTATTAGGTACTGTTTTAACAAATTCTCAGTAGTAGCACGGTCTCTGGAAATATGCCCGGTATATGGCAATAGGCTCAACCCCTATTACATGGGACTCATAACATAAATAGTGAAAAGTGAGTGTTACATTATACAGTGGCAATAAGTGCCGTAATGTGCACCTCTGCCTACCCCTTCAGGAATAAAAGGCGTGAAGTTATGTTATGTTAAAAAAATGTCATAGGGATACCGAGGGACTTTCGGTTTTTAGAAAATTCTCGTTAACAACACGGAGTTGGGAACTGTGTCCATCATGACAATAGGATCACTCCCATCACACGGGACTTATAACATAACTAGCTACTGCCTGCGAGTTCGTCCGCGTTCTAGTGGGATTAAAAAGTACTCTATATCTTATTTCAGACCATAATCTATCACTGTTGAAGTTTCATCTCAATCCCTTCAGCCGTTTTGACGTGACTGAGTTACAAACACACTAACACACAAACTAACAAATATTCACAACTTATACCTCTACTATTATATAAAGCGGAAGAGTTTGTTTTTTTGTTTGTTTGTTTGTTTGAACGCGCTAATCTCCGTAACTACAAGTCTGATTTGAATAATTCTTTTTGTGTTGGATAGCGCATTTATCGACGATGACTATAGGCTATAAAACATCACGCTACGACCAATAGGGGCTGAGCAGAGCGTGTGAAACCGCGCGAAAGTAGATAGTCTATAATATTAGTAAGAATAGTGAATACTGTAATGTTACATTAAGTAAAAACGCGGGTTACTCACGTGAATATACTGCGTGCAGCGTGCGCGGTCGCGGTCGCTGCACATGAGGAAGAACCCCTCTGTGGTTCGAAACTAGTAAAGCTTTTCTCAGTACATTCACATGAGTAACTCGCGTTTTTACTTAATTTAGTATGTCTCACGATAGTTATTATGAAAACACTGTAATGTTACATTGCGATTATGATGCACTTCTACATATCCCCCGAGATTTAGAGAACCATAACGTAAAAAAATATAAAATTCTGATATCTATAATACAAGTTATGTGCAATCTTCATAAAAATCTTCGAGTAAATTCAGTGCCTAAGCAAACCAAAGTTAATGGTTCCCGGGTAGGGACCTCTGTGGTCCTAAAATAACAAAATCCTCGTGATTTGCGACCGAATCGTATAATAATATATTCTTTCGCAAAAAAAGAAGAAAAAAAAATTGTTACAGTGCTTTTTTGCGAAAGTAATCGTTGTTTTTGAGAATTGCGAAGTGAGGTTATTTTATTTGTGTATTTTTTTTGTTTTTTTTTTATTTGATGTAGGTTCCCTACTCGGTTTTGATTCTGGATTTCCCGACATTGGACAGGTGTTTAAATGAATTCTGCAATTTTGTTTTTTCTTTAGGGTTGCGGAGTAATTTACAATGCAAACAATTGTGATATTTCCTTGTTCAGAATAAAATTAATGTAATTTAGAAATACATTTAAATTATTTTATTAATATCACTCGTTTATTACATATTTAATTAATTAAGAATAAGAATGAAAATAAGAATTTTATTTGCTTATCTTTGTTTTCTATATCTTTAGCTAAATTACGATACCTACTTGTAAAAAAAGGCTCAGTAGAAAGCACGGAGTCTGGAATTGTGTCCGGTACATGGCAAAAGGCTTACTGGTCTGCCATGTTTTATAATAACTATCGTGAGACATACTAAATTAACTAAAAATCGCGGATTACTCACGTGAATATACTGAGAAAACCTCGAAAAAAGAAATTAGTAGAGCTTTTCTCGATATATATATTACTCACTAGAAAGTAACGCGATTTATTATTAATTTAATAGATTCACCACCTATTACATTGAAATTATAACATAAGTAGTGAAAGGTACATAGGCACTAAGTGGCGTAATGTGCACGTCTGCCTACGCCTTCGGGCATAAAAGGAAAGAGAAAAACATTTATTTGACAATTAACACACACGATTATAAAAAATAAAAATACAGATATATAAACAAAATACTAATAATAAATAAATAATACTATAATAACAGCATTTCGAATATAGAGGTACAAAAAACAAAGAATAATAAAAAAAAATAATATCAATTTGTGCGTGCTCATGCCAAAAGGGCCTTCACCTCAGCATATAGTTGGACGTTTCTGCCCAAACGCTGCAGTGACTCACGGACGGTGGTACCGCCCGCGCCCCTCAAAAGGAACAGAAAATAAACATGAAATTATATAAATAATAATATAAATTTTGCTGAATGTGTGTGTGTGTGTGTGAGTGTGTGTGTGTGTGTGTGTGTGTGTGTGTGTGTGTGTGTGAGGGTGTGTGTGTGTGTGTGAGTGTGTGTGTGCGTGTGTGTGAAAAATTGTGAACAGAATAATGTATAAATCCGATAGTATATGTATATACATAAGTAGTACAAACAAAATGTAAAAATGCAAAAAGGCGTGATGTTATGTTATTTGCTTGTGATTTTAGATGTTATCTAAAAGCAATTGTTTCACAGATTATTATTGTCACCTTTTTATTGCCCTGTTTGTGCTAGACACTTTATTAGTTGGATTACAATAAGAGTCGAGATGATTGTCAAATATTTCTCATGATTTCAATCACCATACTATTCATTGCATAATCAAAACAGCTTTAGGGAACAGAGAGTATAGGAGTATATAAAAGAGGATCCACCGGCCAGGTGATCGTGCCTTGCAGGCTTACTGCCCAACAGTTATTCGTTGGGATTTTCTATCCGTGTTAATTCGCATGTAAACTTCACATGTGCGATGTAGGATTATGTGACGTCATCCGTTGATTTGTTTTCATCGATAGAAATGTATCGCCACACAGCCAATATCACTTCCTTTGCTACAACAAAAGAATAATAAATAAGAAAGACAAGAAACAAAACAATAATTGTAATAAATAAAAACGGATAAAAAATAAGGATCATTTCCCCAAATTAGTTCGTATTTTATCAAAGAAACATTTAAAATAATGCCTTGTTTATCCATTCAAACTAAACTTAAGCAAATGGAATAGAGAACAAAAACACAATCAGAGAAATCAATCCATCATTTTCAAAAACATAAAGATAAATGAAGCCTCCATTATAAGTCGAGTAAAGCTTAGTATTCACCTGGCGACATTTGTCGGGCGAGATGTTGCGCAAATCGTTGCTCAACGTCTTGAAAACGACGATACTTTGATTTGAAATATCGTGTGACGTCACGATTTTATACTGTATTGGTAATGCAGCGACCTTCTTCTAAATTTATCTTCGTTTTATTTAAGTATTGTGAGTTATATGAAAAAATACTTGTTTAATATATTTCACTACATATGTTGATGGATTGACTGAGTATTAATTTGAGCTGCACTTGTTCTTTTTTCATCACGCTCGACATTTGGATGCTCAATTGCATGTTGCCTTATAACCATCGTTGTATTGCATCAGATTGCATTTTCCAACATTGTTGTCTGTCCTCAGAAACACTACACCACTACCATCACATCAATTATGTTGTACAACATTACAAAACGTCACTGAACGTTGTTCCGCGTCACGTGTTGCGCATCAATGTCATTGCACGCGACATATCACACAATGTGTTTTAAGTTGACGCGGAATTATTGAGCAGTGTATTTGTCTACACACGACTTAGCTCGCAACAGTCGTCAAAAACATATTTCTAGAAAAACTAACATTATCATAGCAACTATCGTCTCGTGAAGCGCAACAAACTGTTGCCTAGTGTACACGAAGTTTTACACGAAATCCCATTTTGTAACGTCTCCTAATCTGAAGGCGAAATATTATCGAGAGTCCCTAACGATTCATTTTTTGAACCGACACCTATTTAATGGGCGATCGTTTAGGCGATCTCTTTCATTTCCTTTACCCGATGAGCTCATTTGGCCCTTACTTAAGGAAAAGCGCGCGGGGACGATTGGTCTCGAGATTATTAAATTTGAACGGCGATGGGTCCAAAAGGGGGTGGGTGACTTAAACGTGAACACGTGCACAGTTTACGTTAATTTTCTGTGGAATTACGTGGGTAAGGTTCTTTATAAGTTTGGTAGATATTGCTATTATTTCAGTGAGAGGTTTTTGAAATCATGGCAATGGCCATCTTCCCGTTGGTTTTGATTTGTCAGATTTCTTACTCAATTTGAAAAGTAACAAAGATGATTTAAATACCGTTCGCCAATACGTTCGAGATGAGATTTTATTAAAGAAAATAACAATGGTTCCGAAAAACAAATTAATCTCCAGCTATCTGTGGCCGACTATAAAAATGAATCTTCGAATAACAAAACTAAACTTCCGAATAGAATATTCAACCTCCGACAAAATTATTAAGTTACCGACAACAGACGTTTTAGGTTAGGTAAGTATTGTACCAATAAACAGTCATGTTTATTTTTCGAACATTTCAGTATCTCATTCGGTCGTTTCGTCATTTTTATTTAGACAAAAGTAGTCGGAAAGTTAGTAGTTTAGGTTTTAATATTTTCAGTAAGGACAATTCTTCTTTTCTTGTCAGAGCTTTTATTTGTACCCTTTCTTTAACACCTAATGACAGGCCACTGCTGCTCTATGAACCCTCTCCATACGACATATTAAAGAGGAATTAACATAGTCTCTATGCTTGGTAGATAATAGATCAAATCACTTTTCGTTCCACAAAAACTGAGCCTTAAATAAAAACAGAATATACCCTACCTTAATATACTTGTACACAACGGCTGACTTTCCGAAAACATTTTAATAAAACAATATTAATAAGCAAGAACTCAATAACGGTCTCAGCGTGTGCCCAGTCTTATCAAAATGACGGAGATTCGAAACTTTCTCGGGCAAATTTTTTACTAAAGCCAATTAAGTTTGAACTCTTATACAACGACGAAGATATTGTTTTTAAATAACTTTAGTTTTGCATAGAAGATGCTTATTTAATCGGTTATGAATAACTGAGATTTTCTATGAGATAGTTTAGTCATTAGTTTTCTTGGCTAAGTTTAAGTCTAGGTACTGTTTTTAATCCTGTCTCTTTGAATAGCTTGTCAACTGTGGGCATTATGGTGAAATCTATACTTAAGATACATGCTCAACGGCGTTCTATTGAGATGAGAAACCAAGTAAATTAAGAAATTATGTGTGGGAGAACCATGCTTCGGCACGAATGGGCCGGCTCGACCGGAGTGATACCACGGCCTCACAGAAGACCGACGTGAAACAACGCTTGCGTTGTATTTCGTCGTGTGAGTGAGGTTACAGGAGGCCCAATTAGCCCCCCAATCTTCAACAATCCTCAAATACCTAATCCCAAAATGCCGGTAACGCACTTGTAATGCCTTTGGTGTTCCAGGGGTGCATGGGCCCATGGGCGGCGCCAATTGCTTACCATCAGGTGATCCATCTGCTCGTTTATCGGCTTATTCTTTAAAAACAGTTGGCAGAAGTTAGTTGTGCATATGTTTTAGAAAATAACAACTAATTGCCGTTTTCACAAATTACCCCTAAACTCAACCCTTTGCTTATATTGTTAGGTGTCACTTACATATACTTAGGTTGATGAAAACCAAAATATCTTTAAATGTCATCTTAGTTCACGGGCATAAATAGCCTAGCTAAACTATTACAAAATTGATTAGCTAGTATCTATTAAATCAGGCAAAGAGATACTGCCGACATTATATTATGACCTCATGTTATTGACCTCTATAAAGCCGTCATTATTCATGATAAACTACGTCACAGTTTACTAGATACAATCTATGAAATATTGGCTTTCCACGGCCATTTGAGTTTTATACTACCACTTCGAATCTTATCTAAATAATGTATCTTAGTATGAGTTTTTCGTGTGTCGTCGTGGCGTGTTGGTCCGGAGACTTAAGACGCCCGTTTCCCATGCGTGAAGTGCGCGTTCGAAAGCTACCAACGGCAAGTACCAATGTGATGTGATATGATAGAGTTTCTTGCTCATTTTTCTCCATTAGAAGCTACACTTTGGAACGAGCGCCTAGCTTCACTGACAGACAAACGGACTGACAATTAAATTTTTGACGTATCAAAACTGTCTAATTAAGGATTAATTGAAATAAATACTTACCGTCTTATTACAAAAGTTCGACTTAGTACTGGTTTAAACCCGGACTATAAGATCTAGGTTTGTTACGGTATTAAAGCTAGTACCAGGGCTATAATTTGTTCCAATTATAAAACTAAGACTATCCGGGGATCAGCTAGTACCAAAGAAAGCCCATAGTCCCACAGATAAAAAACATAAATAGCATTCTTTCATTCGTTCACTCAGGTCAGGATCCACTTGAAGCAACGTTCCGTTCGTCTAAATAACAATAACATATTACAATAACGCCTGAAATGCTTAAATAATTATGTATCAACACAAAATTATATCATAAATTGTTTTTGTTTGTGTTACAATATAGTGAACAAGCACAACTTGTATTTTGACGAGCTTTTTATAACCAAGTTGTCATATTTTTTAAAACCTCTAGCGTGAAATGGAGCGACTTATAAGAAGGCGGCAGAACACGAATCACGAAACAAATATTGAGTCTTTTTTATTATATAAATATTATTGTTTATTGTGACTGACTGGAAATGGAACAACAACTGTACTTATATCGAAAGTCTTCGTCACTCAAGTCAAAGGGATTTACACGATGGCGATGTCTGTACGATCGCCGAGACGTCTCTAACATGTCCAAATCTTTTAAATCCATAACATCAATCGGTTCAATATCCATTTTACAATTATAATAATATAGAAGATACACGTAAATATTTCTGATAGCTAACCTCAAATAACTTTAGTACCGAAGTTAAACTAGGGTTCTCGGCGGTTTAACTTTAGTACCATAGATAGTTCTGGAACTAGTGATAAACTTTGTTTTATAATAACGTTTTATTTAGTCATGGTTTAAACCTAGTATTAATCCTGGTACTAAAAATAGATCGGGTTTTGTAATAATATGGTTTGACTTTGACTTTATGTACTTTCTAAGATTATTTAAACACCACTGACAAACGGTGAAGGAGAATATTGTGTGTGAGGAAACCTGGGCTTATTATTTCTAATAGTTTAAAATCACCAACCCGCATTGAGGCAACGTGTTGATTAATGCTCAAGTTTTCTCCGTGTGAGAAGAGGGTTTGCTCAGCAGTGGGTACTTGTAGACTGTTGATGATGATGAGTATGGGTTTTTTCGAAATTGTTTAGTTATTTCGAAGTTTGCCTTCTTATTTGGTAGTGTGGAGTTTGGTTTCCATGTCTTATGAAAAACAATTTGTTAAAGGTGAAGTTTAATCATTACTACACTATTGTGTAAGCTGCTGACATGTTTAATAACCAACATACTATTTTTTTTCGAATCAATAACTTCGAAAATACTCAAAAACCTTTCTTAACACATTAAACGCCATGGCAGTCACCGGTGACCGACATTAGCGGAGGATTTGCCTTCAACAGTTTTTTATTGGCAGCCAATGCCTTAAACAAAAATATCGATAATTATACCGAATAGACACTTAACACTTATTTTTATCACTTCAGTAAAATCACATTTAATATAACACATTTTAATTATGTAGTGTCGTGGTGGCCTGGAGGTTTAAGACGCTCGCTTCTCATGCATGAGGGTGCGGGTTCGAAACCTACCAACGGCAAGGTACCAATGTGACTTTTTCCGAGTTATATGTACTTTCTAAGATTATTTAGACACCACTGACAAACGGTGAAGGAAAAACATCGTGAGGAAACCTGGACTTATAATTTCTAATTATAAGTTTGAAATCGCCAACCCGCATTGAGCAAGCGTGGTGATTAACGCTCTAACCTTCTCCGTGTGAGAAGAGGCTTTGCTCAGCAGTGGGCATTTATAGGCTGTTGATGATGATGATGAATTATGTAATCTTCATCTTATTGAATTTTTTTTTTTTTTAAAAAACGTTGCCCCACTTTAGGATTTTCTCCTGTGTCGTGGGTGCGTTTACAAACATACAAGTTCACATACACAATGACACCCAGACCCGGAACAACAATCTGTGGATCACACAAAGAGTTGTTCCGTGCGGGAATCGAACCCGCGACACGT
Organism: Spodoptera picta; assembly: GCA_038387885.1. Lineage (NCBI taxonomy): Eukaryota > Metazoa > Arthropoda > Insecta > Lepidoptera > Noctuidae > Spodoptera > Spodoptera picta. Next base: position 118,948 of record JAZHFQ010000207.1, on the reverse strand, counting down.
TGCGCGGCTGCCAGTTGCCCAGCCACCACGCCAACCGTGCAGTCAAATTTTTAGTCAATTTTTAAACCTTATAATCTTCTCCCACCAAATCTACCCTGGTAACTCTACTTATCCCGTTATAGGAAGAAGTGAATATATTACGAAATTTTATCAAGCACTATCGGTTCTAAATATCAGGGGCGTTCACCGATGACTTCGACAGTTCGTAACGTATCCAGACGATTCGAGATATTAACTAAAATACCCAACCCTGTCAAAATAGCAGTTCCCAAATTTTGACAATCTTAAGTCGAGGGGTTAAGGTTGAAAATCGTGTGGTAGTTTATGGTCTGAATGCAAGAGGGGTTGTCGCTTGGAAGATTTTGGGTGTGGTGCGTGTGATAGCGATTTGATGACGATGATTCAAAAACTACTAATAGACTAGCTCGATACTCTTACTGTACTTTACAGTATTATATGAACTCTAAAACGTACTGTGATCCCTGAATTTTTTTCCCGGTTCTATTTTATTGAGAAAAAAATCATCGAATGACTTCTCCCGCCTGGGTGAGGCGGGAGTGAGTGTCAAACTCTTACTGACTAATAACCACCCCATTCCTACCTCTGCACTTCGAGCCGGAGCCTCGGTAAATTCCTAAGGTTTAGGTTATACCATTATATTGATGGGGTCTATATTCCATGATACATTATAAAAACGTCTTTACTATAATAGTTGAAAACTCATGAGTTACCTCGTAATGAGTGACATATAAGTTTATTTTTGTGTCATTTTAAAAATAGAAGTCTTTAGCTTCATTGTATATCAAATTATTATTTTATCGTCACGCAGGCCACCTGCGACTGCGTTTGCAGAAGATTTACTTTCGGTTTCCATGTAGCAATTAAGTATAGTGTTAATCAACTAAACGCTGTCACTGAGGCGGTACCCCAACCTCTTCTAAGGGTAAATGACGCCATCCTACACCGGAAATTATCAGCTATGCGGCAAATGGGCTGCCGATATCGCTTATCTATCCACAAACGTCTTCACACGCTCTCTAGAGTGGCTCGATATACACTTGCTCGAAATGCCTGAGTTTTGCCTGTTCAGAAATTGATTTGTGTTGCAGGAAATTGAAAAGCTTTAAAGGCGCTCGGTTTTCGAGCACTTTTTTCTGTTGATTAGTATAGAAGGTATATTGTTCAGGTTTATGAGTTTGGCTTCAAGATTGGTGATGTGGATGTTATTAGACCGTTTTTGATTAGAAGATTATGAATGAAGTCGTGGTATAAGGTTTGTGTGTAGTGAGATAATTTGATTTTTAAAGTGTCAGGGACCTTTGAATAACTATTAACTTAACTGCTAACATTATTAGAAAATTTTAAATAATATCGATAGTGATATCTCAAAAAAATATATTTTTTTTTATGGAATAGGAGGCAAATGAGCAGACGGATCACCGTCCTGATGGTAAGCGATCAGCGCCGCCCATGGACACCCGCAACACCAGAGGAGTCACAGGTGCGTTGCCGGCCTTTTAAAAAGGAGTACGCTCTTTTCTTGAAGGTTTGAAGGTCGTATCGATTCGGAAATACCGCCGACGACAGATCATTCCACAGATTTGCTGTGCGAGACACGTTATTATTATTATTACTATGACTATTTTCTGAAAATGTGTTATGAATTTTATAATGAGTATTCTTTCTTTAAAAAAGGGTTGCCACACACCAGGATTTTCTCCTGTGTCGTAGGTGCGTATACAAATATATATAAGTTCATATAAACATAACACCCAGTCCCGGAAAAACAATCTGAGGATCACACAGAGTTGTTCCGTGCGGAAATCGAACCCGCGACACGTTGCGCGGAAAACAGGTGCCCGACTATCGGGCCAACCGTGCAGTCATTAATATTAAGGTATGCCTAATAATTCAATATTTATTAAGTTGATATTATTTATGTAATTTGTAACAAGAAGATGAAGAGGTTTTTAGCAACAAATAGTTTCTTCTACATATTTTCGTTAGGATTTTGACCTAAGTTCGATTTTTTTCAAGAATTCGATTACATAATGAAAATGGCTACGTCATTGAATTCATCATGGCCGTCGCGTCGTATGCATGCATTTGTTAGTTTTTAATTGTACCAGTTTCTGGAAAAATGTAAAATAAACTTCCCACTTCCCGTAAAGGTACAGTCAGCACAACATTTAAGTATCAGACTTCAAAAATCCGAGTTTTCACTGCTGAAATAAAAGAAATATGCCAAAATCCACGCTTGATAGACGGATTGAAGACCGCAGTAAACAGTACAAATTTATAAAAAAACGCTGATGCCTGGCCTCTGGTGTAGGCTCTTCACATCACACACACACACACACACACACACACACACACACACAAGTGGCCACTGCTGACCAAAGGCACTCTCGCACGGAAAATATTTGAGCATTAATCACCACGTTTGCTTAATGCAGGTTGGCGATTTCAAAATTATAAGTAAAAATTATAAGCCCAGGTTTCCTCACGATGTGGTGTCTGAATAATTTTAGAAAGTATATAGAGGTGTAGGTGACACGGAAGAAGTCACATTGTCACACTGGTACTTGCCTGTAGTTCCTTAGTCGTCTCCTACAATACCCAGAGAAGAATAAGGTAATAAATTTTAGTCTGCCGTCAACATAATATGATACCGAAGGAATATAGGAATTCACTACTGTATCTGTTCGTACCAGTGTAACAGTTCTCTTGCTGACTGTACAGATAGCTATTAATTGATTCCTGAAACATACGTATTTAAAATATGAACGACGTCGATTCATGGTACCGATTGGTATATAGATAGAAATGTATCCAAGTAATCAGCGCCGCCCATGGACACCCATAACACCAGGGGCGTTACAAAAGCATTGCCGGCCATTTGGGGATTAGGAATTTGAACATTGTTGGGAATTAAAGGATGAGGAGGGCCCTCCCTCCTCATCCTTTACGCTTTATATATAATATATAGGGCCTATAATTGGGCCTCCGGTAACACAACGAAACAACGCAAGCGTTGTTTCGTGGTATCACTGCCGTCGAGCCGGCTCATTGGTGCCGAAGCATGGCTGAGTTAAGGAGGTAAGTAAAATATTGCGAAAACTTTTTTGAAATAATTTGAAAATGAAGACATGAACCCGCATCCATGACATTTTACAAAGGTTTCAGAAAGGATGCGGGTTCAAAACCTACCAACGGGCAAGTTTTGTATTACATTACACTATGAAATGGTCATAGACAGTAGCATGGATCTATGGCGCGTAATTAATTCCATAAGGACGTCTGCGACATGTCGCCGTGAATGCATGGTGGTGCAACTTGTTTATACTGTGACTGAACTAACTTGATACTTGTGTTGCAAATTGTTACCGCAAAAACCCCGGACGAGATAATCTTATAGGTTTAACTTGTAAATCTTACATACATAACCTAGCCTGTCTCCCATGGAGGTAGGCAGAGACTTGCATACATATATCTCTTTCGCTTCAACAACTGTTGTCAGTATTTTCATGCTCGTCGGTTTTTTTTTTTAGTGAAGTAAATCATTGAATCACTTCTCCCGCCTGGGTGAGGTGGGAGGGAGTGTCAGACTCTTACTGATTAAAAACCACCCCGTTCCTACTCCTGCACTTCGAGCCAGAGCCCCGGTAACCCGTTAAGTTCTCCGCGGCTTCGCATCGGCATCAACCCTACTGGGCCCCATCCGTGGTGGTCTGATGGCTATTTGAGGCGCGCGCGGAACGTGACGCGCCGTACACTCGGGTCTGGTTCTGGTCGGACGGCGAGCTACCCATGCTCACCGTCCGTAGGCCCGTGCTTACGGTGGCCGGTAATCGTCCCGTGATCCCCGACGCCCGGAGTGTCCTTCGCGACGGCTGGATTGTGAGGAGGCAGCGCTTTGCCGCCTCATGCGCCCCGCCTCCTCTTTAGCTAGCATGGCTGCTTCACAAAAGGAGGAGACGGCATCTCAGTCCGCACAATGACCCGCACAAGGGCTGGACGCGAGATATAGCCGTCAATGCTCGTCGGTTAATGATATTTTCATTTTGGCCTTTCTTTAATATATCGCCAATCAAGTCCATATATGCCCGTCTAGGGTAAATTTACTTTTAAATCTTAGGATTACTATTTATTATTTACAGACTTCAAATATTTTTATTAGAGGAACGATTTTTAATGTGTTACCATTAGAATTTAAAGGTTAGATGCTGAAAAAAAAAACAGCTATGTACATACAAAAATCAGAAACAAAAATTAAAGATTTATTCGCATTAAAATTTAATATTCCTACAAACTATTTTGGCCCGGTGGCGAAGGAGTACTGTTACGCCAGGCTCCCATTTTTGCTCGTACGGTTTAAAGTAAATTAAAGTCTACCCTTTCATAATAGGCATTTTGTTGTATATGCACCCCTTCGGAATAAAAAAAAAACTATAAGTATAATAATGTAACCAAAACCTTCATCTGAACCAACTAATCAAAAATCAGTGATATTATTTCAACAATGATCACAATGCAAGTATCAACATCAATCATTTGACTACAAGTAGCCATAGAAGGTGAATCCCCAAAGCCTAATCGCTTCATTTGGCTGACATGTCATATACCATTGTTATCACCCACTTGATATATTAGGTAATTAGAACCTTATTTTCTACGCTAATGAGTTTAAATTACACTGCAATCTGTGGCCTGAAAAAAGGCCAGGAAATTGTGATATATAACAGTTGTTTGGTTATAGGAGTGCAATCCTTATCCTTACTATAATATATAATATGTATGTGTGTAATGTCCTACATCTCGACTCGTTAGAGTCGGTATTTCGCAATCCTCCCGCCCTGAGACCCTCAAGGAAGAGGAGAATCGCGGTCCCTGTCTATATAAATAGTATTCCCCAAGACTTTACTCAAGATGGTGGTTGTGAATACTTTTAGCTACCATTCCGGACGCTCCTATGACTATGGGTATGACTTGAGTGTGTGTTTTCCATAAACGGGTTACTTCTTTTTGTAATAGATGATATTTACTTAATTTTTCTATTTCTTTAGCACCTATATTGTAGTCTGATGGTATTGTTATGTCTATCGAATATGTTTTATTATCAGTTTTGTTAATGTAAATAATATCTGGTCTATTGTGTGTAACTGTGACATCTGTCTGAACTGGAATTTCCCACATTATTTTTGCTGAATCATTTTCTTTGACATGCGGTTGAATGAGCTGTTCCTTCCCCCATAAGCTGGTTGTTTCCATTTTGTGTTTTTTGAGGAGGGTCCAGTACACGTACTGCACCACGTTGTTGTGTCTCTTGGTGTAGTAAGTTCCAGCTAGCTGCTCGCATCCCGCCACAATATGTTGCGCGGTCTCGTCTTTGACGCCACATAGCCGGCATTTCCCGTCCACCGCTCTCTTGAGCACATCTCTTTCGTGTTGCCTGGTGATAATGGCTTGATCCTGTAGTGAGAATATAGAAGCTTCTAGTGAGGGGGAAATTGTCTGCTTTTTGAGCCATCTAAACGAGTAATTCGTATCTATATTTTCTTTATCTATTACTGATCTATAAAACATGTAGAGGTCCATGTAGAGGTTTAGCTTTCCATTTTCCTATTGTGTATTTTAATTTAGCAGATTTTATTTCGATATCTGCGCATGTTGTATTATTGTTTATTTTAAGTTCTATTCTATTTTCTTTCGCTTCCTTATCTATCGAATATTTATCTCTGTTTTTATCGTGTATAGCTATTGTTTTTATAATGTAATCTGTTCCACGTTCTAAATATTGTTGATATTTAATTATTTGTGTTTTGTATAACATTTCTATATTAGTCAGACCTCTGCCACCTGTTTCTATTGGTAAATATAATCTATCTAAATCAGCTTTTTGTTGATGTGCTTTGTTCATATTTAATATTTTCCTGGTTTTTACATCTATATTTTTTAAGTCGGAACATTTGTAATTAACTACTCCAAATGAATATAACAAACCGGGTACTGCAAAACTATTAATGGCTTTAATTAAATTTCTGGAATTTAAATGAGAATTTCCTATGCGTTTAACTCTTCTGAAGTATTCTTTTTGTAGTCCCTGCCTAACTATACTATGTTCTATTTTGCCCGATTCGTATATTATATATTATTATATTATATTATATTATTGTATAATATTATAAATCGGATAGTGAGTTTGTTTGTTTGTTCCGCTTGCACGCCATAACTACTAAACTGATTGCTTTGAATTTTTGCAGATGTATAGTTAGAAGTCCGGATTAAATAATAGGGTTTTTATCCTGGAAATATTTGATATTCCCGAGAGAAAACAAAAGTATTGGTATAGATGGCGCTGTATGTATTGGTATATGTCACATTGGCTTTTTATCCTTTTGTGACGCGAGCAAAGCCGCGGGTAAAAGCTAGTTATACATCATAACCTTACTGCTGTCTCCCATTGGGGTAGGCAGAGACTATGGAACACCAGTTGTTACGATTCTCACCACACTTCTTTCGCTTCATCAACAGTCATTAATCTTTTCATGCATGCTCGTCGGTTAAGGGTACTTTTAATTTGGCCCTTCTTTAATATATCGCTAATCAGGCATCGTCATCAGTCTCTAATCGACAATTCCTTTTCATAACTGCCAAACTGTCTCTCTGACATACGTGTGCTTAATGAGCACAATTAAGTGTGCCCCATCCATTGCTGGTTGGGTGCGGCAAACGCAAGCGTAGTGAGGGCACACACGGCAGCGGAATTAATACTGCTAGGGAATTACGGGTGTGTCCAAGTTGTGAGCTGAAGCGGGTGTTAGAAGTGTAACGCGCAATTTTATGGTATTTGTTGTTATGTAACAATGGTTTCTAACAAGTGGTCATTAAGGGAGGCTTTTCTTTATGAAACTTCCTCGTTGGTTGAGTTCGATTCCCAGGTCGGACAAAGTACTACTGAGTTTTAAAAAAATCTCAGTGGTAGCACAGAGTTTGGAATTGTGTCCGGTATATGGCAATATGCTCACTCTTTATTACAAGGAATTCATAACATAAATAGTGAAAAGTGGGTGTTACATTATATACCAAGTAGGCATTAAGTGCCCTAATGTGTACTTCTGGTTACCCCTTCGGGGATATAAATGTTATGTTTTATATGATGATTTTAAATTGAATACACTTTTGTAGTAGCCAAAGTTAATATTTACCTAATCCGGATGAAACCATGTTATGCAGTGGATGGACAACAGTCTAAACTCAATACATCGACACTTTCAGGAATAATGTGTTACTTAACCCTGAAACTGAACCTGACAGACTGTTTTTAAAAGTGTAATTTATTTATTTATTTATTTATATATGCTTTATTGTACACATTTATGTAGTAAAACAAACAATTAAAAAAAAAATTCTTTAAACCCAATTCAAGTAAATATGCGTACAATGGGCGGTCTTATCACACAATGGTGATTTCTTCCAGACAACCTTTGGATGGAAATATTTGTAAGAAACCAGATAAGGGGTAGTTACGTGTACAATAAAATAAAATAAAAAAAAGACAAAATAAAAAAGCCTACAATACAACCTACAATAGATATAATATACAAGCAACATATAAAAAGAAATACATAAATAATATACAAAAATACAATAAGCTATGTGTGTGTGTGTTTGTGTATGTGTGTTTGCGTATGTGTGTGTGCGTGTGTGTGTGTGTGTGTGTGTGTGTGTATTTGTATGCGTATGTATGTACAATTAATGAAAGGAGAAACAGAAGCTTATAGTGTGAGAAAGTGCTCCTTCACATGGTGTTTAAACTGACGCAAAGTCCGGGCACGCCTCACCTCGATAGGCAATTCATTCCACAATCGAGCCGCTTGAACCGTATAAGATTTATCGAAGAAGGAAGAGGAATGTATAGGTATACTTAATTTAAGATTCTCCGACGATCTCAGAGACCTCGAATGTGTGTCACCGAGAAATTGAAAATTTACGACTACATGATAAAAATGACGGCCTCATCTGACTCATATCTCATCGCATCAGCAGTTTATGTCAGGTACGATCTCCAGCCACCGTAAGCACGGGCCTGCGGACGGCGAGAACGGGTGAATCGCTGCCCGACCAGAACCAGGTCCGAGCGTACGGCGTATCGCGTTCCGCGCGCGCCTCAGGATGCCATCAAACCACCACAGATGGGGCCCAACAAGGCTGATGCCGATACGGAGCCGCGGAAAACTTAACGGGTTGCCGGGGCTCCGGTTCGCAGTGTAGGTGTAGGAACGGGGTGGTTTTTAGTCAGTAAGAGTCTGACACTCCCTCCCGCTTCACCCTGGCGGGAGAAGTCATTGGATGATTTTCACCTTTCAGAAAAAAAAAGTCCATGTCAGATCACTGCTGGACATTGGATTATTTGGGCCTCCTCTAGATACAAGCAGGAGTAATAAGTAATTTAACGATATATTAATGTCTCCTATTGGGTTCTCAGGGGCGTGGAATAAAGTTCGACACACGATTGACTGTAGACTTGTATATTGGAAAAAGTTTAAAATAAAAAACAATGTGCATATTACAAATAAAGATTGACGTGTAAGAGTGTTTCTTTATAACCTATTTGCAGAAATAAATATCATTTCATTTCAATAATACTCAAATATTCGCGGTACAAATACTAGCGCGTGCGTCACAGCCTCACGGCACAGGCGCTCCTACGCAAGAGTCGAGCGGTCAGAGGCGGGTAAGCGGGGGAAGAGGAATAGTGGAGTGTTGCCACTAAAGTATCGCGTGCGCGTCTTACACAAACCGAATTTACATACATACATACGCACATACATGAATTTTATTTCCCTATAAACATTTTATCGCTATTCGGTTCTGACTTGTACTGTGTATACTCCCGCTAAGTATTCAGCTGGGCCTAAGCGAAGCGAAGCACCTCGGTAACACCACTCAGTTTGAGCTCGGCAATACCTCGTCAATGTTTTGCTACCGACCGAGTTTTACCAAGGAACTAATTTATATTGGTACCTATGAGGTAGGACTACAAATGAAGTATATGGGTAAGTGATAAGTTATGTTTTTATAATAACTATCGTGAGACATACTAAATTTACTAAAATCGCGTGTTACTCACGTGATTATACTAAGAAAAGCTCTACTAGTTTTGAACCTATAATAATAAGAGATATTTTTTTCTGCTTACTCACGTAATTATAGTCACCACTATACTGTGTACTTGTACGGAATCGTCACCCCATATAATGCAATGTCTTTAGATTAATAAACCTGTGTATTCCCAGCATTCATCGTGATTACTAACACTATCCGTACCTTACATTGGTTGACGAGGATCTCAACTAGTTTGAAGCCATGCTAGAGGCTCATATTCATGAGCAGAATACCGCAACCCGCAACGCGGCGACTGTCACGCGGCTTTTGGCTACTCGAGTCAGCAGTGTGGGTCTAGCGCGCCCTCTTCCGTGATTCTCGTATTCATTTAGCATACTCAATATCTCAAAAAAGTTATAAAACAAATGTAAAAATAAAAGCGGCTGAATAATTAACTTTACAGTAACAAAGCCAGAAGGTTAAGCGAAAGGTTAAGGTGGCTTCAAATCTAAATCCTGGTTCTGACATTCCGACGTTCTGGCGCCCACCGACGAACATCTCCCGTAGAGTTGGCTGCGTGGGTAGACTGTCATTTACATCGGACCACCAGACAATGTTTTAATTTAAATCCTAACCTAGTTGTTACAAAGTTGATATTTTATTATTTTTTTTAAAAGGTCACTTTTTTGTGTTCTGTCGCAGAAATTGGTACAGTATTGTTTTCTTGTGTAGCCTAAAAAAACTTCTGTAAAAGGTTTTTTTTTAATTATCACATTGGTACCCATTCGTGAAGAAATAGACAACATGGATTGAGCGTGTGTGGTGATTTATTTTCAAATCTTCTCCGTGTGAGAAGACGCCTTTGGTTAATAGTAGCCACTTACAGGCTGTTGATGTAATATCTTGACAAAAGTAGCAGATATAGACATCTCCTGTTTTTAACCTTTTTAAATCCTTTTTATTATTAGCTCAAGTAATGAAAATATTTAAAATTTCGTAGGAAAAGCGCTGTCAGCTTCATATCTTATCAAAGGAAATACGACCTTATTGCCTTTTATGTGTCAACTCGTTTATTCTTTGTCTGAAGGAAAAAATTGTTAGAATTTTTGTCTAGATTCTACTTTGATTTCTGGGAAAATCCACTTATATAACCGAAAATTGTGTAGTTTTATTTTCTTGATGTAAATAGTCCAGATATTTTTTGGTAATAACTATGTTTATATATATAGTTTACTATTTTGGAATCGGTATTACCTATTTTCGACACCATGGCCCACACAATAGAGCTGATGATGGAACTCCTGCCTTCTTTAGGCCTGCACATGATGGCAGGGCTCACGACTTTTCAAGACCTCATGAGGAATACTTTGGACCTGCAGCGCTCTGGTTTGCACGACGAGGTCCCGCTGATGCACAGGGTCCATGAAGTGGAGCTTGAGGAGGACCTTGACAGCAGAATTGATATGAGAATAAATGATATTGTATGAATGAGAAGTGAGAACGCATTATAAGTTTAAGTGTGTTTTAAGTACCTGTGTATTATAAAAAGTATTATATCATATAAGACGCTTGCTTCTCATGCATGAAGGTGCGGGACGGGATTCAAACCTACCAACAAAGTACATACAATTTTCCGAGTAGTATGTACTTTCTAAGATTACATAGACATCATTGACAAGCGGTGAAGGGAAACATCGTAAGGAAATCTAAGCTTATAATTTCTAACTGCCTCGTTGGCCGAGTGGTCGCGAGTGCGACTGCCGGGCAAGGGGTCTCGGGTTCGAATCCCGGGTCGGGCAAAGTATTACTGGGTTTTTAAAAAAATCTCAGTAGTAGCACGGAGTCCGGAATTGTGCCCGGTATATTATGAGAATAGCCTCACACCCTATTACATGGGACTCATAACGTAAATAGTGAAATGTGGGCACATTGTACAGTGGCATTAAGTGTTATAATATTCACCTCTGCTTACCCCTTTGCGGATAAAAGGCGTGATGCTATGTAAATCATGACTAAATTAACTTATTAATATAATTTCAGGCCTCCAGCCTGAAAGCAGTTGCTCCTACTGAAATCGGTGAGCTTATCGACCATCGATGCGACTAAGCGAAGCAGTAATATCCCTGTGCGAAACTTCGCGAATTGTCGACATCTAAGGGGCAGAGCACATCACTAGCTAGAAGTTAATGAGCGAATGAGAAGCGATTCATCTCTTTAAAAAGTCAATTGAAATTACTAAGACAGGCTCATTAGTGATACAAATGGCAATTCTTAGCTGTGTTTAACATAAAAGTCAACTCAAAGTCAAAGTCACTTTGACTTTAATTTATCAAAATTATTTACTTCAATTAGATCAGGAAAATAGACTGTGCGACTGCCGGGCAAGGGGTCTCGGGTTTTATTCCCGGGTCGGGTTATTATTGGATTTTTTAAATAAAACTCAGTCGTGACACAGAGTCTAGAAATGTGCCCGTTATGTAGCAATAGGCTCACCCCCATGGCATGGCTTTGTACAGTGGCATTAAGTGCCGTAATGTGCAACTCTGCCTACCCCATCGGGGATAAAATGCGTGATTTTATATGTTAAATAGATCAGGAAGGCACTTTTGAATGTCAAAACAATAAATTAAATACTAAAAAATATCAATCTGTTGGTCGGTCTTTTGGTGAAGGTATTTGCTAGTTCCAAAGTGTAAATTATTTTTGAGGAGAACGAGAAAGAAACTCCATTGTCTCAGCTAAATGTGTGTATTGTGAACAACAAGAGACTCAAACCAGCGCTTGTATGTAACTGACCACTGTCTTACCTCAAACTCTTAACATTTAACAAATGTATACGATAGACAGTTATTAAAAATGCTTAACATAGAAAAGTTCTAGGTTTTTAAATAGTAGTTTACATGGATTTAGTTTCGCATAAACAACTATCTTTGACCTAAAGGGTGTCGCGGAGAACTTAACGGGTTACCGAGGCTCCGGGTCGAAGCGCAGGAGAAGGAACGGGGTGGGTTTTAGTTAGTAAGAGTCTGACACTCCCTCCCGCCTCACCCAGGCGGGAGCAGTCATTCGATGATTTTCCCCCCTTAAAAAAAACACCTAAAGGGTATCGGGACTCCGGCTCGGTGCAGGAGGAACAGGGTGGTTTTTAGTCAGTAGGAGCCTGACACTCTCTCTTGCTTCACCCAAGGCGAGAGAAGCTATTGGATGATTTCCCACAATCAAATTAAAAAAATATATATATTTACTCGGATCGCCTTCTTTTCCATTTTCAGTCTGCACTAAGCGAGTTTCGAAACCTACCATCGGCAAGTCCCGACGTGACTCTTTCCGAGTTATATGTACTTTTTAAGATTATTTAGACACAGCTGATAAACGGCAAAGGAAAACATCGTGAGGAAACCTGGGCTTATAATTTGTAATTATAAGTTTGAAATCCAACCCGCATTGAGCAAGCGTAGTGATTAATGCTCAAACCTTCTCCGTGTGAGAAGAGGCTTTGCTCAGCAGTGGGCATATAGGCTGTTGATGTGTGATATGTAGAGACCGGATAATATGCAACATAAAAAGCTTGAAATATGCATGCAAATATGCATGAAAAATGCTTAAAATATGCACGAAAACTGACAGAATATGCAACATTAAATGAGTTTTTTTTTTGTTTTGTAAATATTATTCCTTTAGATTTAAGTATTTTGCGACGTGAACACTTGTCTTGACATGTTGGTCTATTTGAAACTTTTTAGTGCACGAAATGTTTTTCTCGCAAACTCGCCAATATAAAACATTTCCGTCGTAAGTAAATGTTCCAGGAAATTCACTTATCCACGAAGACACACTTTTTTTTTCGGGAGGCATTGTACACACACAAAAACTTTTAACTGCAGGTGAATTATCCGAGCACGAGCGTGTCAACAATCAAAGTAATAATGACATGCATAATAGGTGGGAGTAGTGCGGTAGGCGAGCGCGCGGCGGCGCGATCATTTGTCTCTTTCATTTTTTGAGTACCTACCAAAACAAAATACGCGCGGCTGCCGAGTGCGCTACGCTCGAAAAATACCTACCTACTGTAAATTATAGCAATAATATGCATCATCACTAGATATTAGTAAAAATATGCTATTAGCCTTGAAAATCGCTTAAATATGCAAATGCATATTCAAATATGCAAATGCATATTATCCGGTCTCTAGTGATATATGCATGTGACTAAAAAAAATTTCCTTAACTTTTAACATACGCTATGCTGTACTAATTTCGTTTAGCTTGCAGTTTGCAACCAGCATTATCTCGCAAGTAATTTAGTTGGACACATCTCAAAGATAAGGGATTAACACTTAACCACTATATTGATTCAAATTAATATCCTCATAACTTGTGATAGAGGGAGAACTTAAGATTAGGTTTAATTCCTGATTCGATATTTTGGTTGTTGACCTCAAGGTTAAACGTTCGAGTTTTGATTGAATAATTAATAGGGTAGATGACTAATTTTTATGTTAATATCCGTCTGGTAGATTATTTAAAAACATTAGACACGTATGTTTTATTTTGTTATGGAAACGAATAGTTTCGAAGATATATTGATTTGATATATCGCATGACGTCACTTAAGTGTACGATTTATACTTTAAAATGACATAGCACCTCCCACGCCTAAACTTTGATTCGATTTATCTAAGTATTGTTTTCTTATACGACAAAATAAAATAATACTAACTGACAGACTAATTAGGATTTTAACTTTTATACCCTGTCATCATCTCTAGTATTATCAGAGTTTTATAATATTGTGAATCGTTTAGTGAGCATGTACTATGGAAAATGTACCTCTAATTCCCGAATTCTTTGCTACTATGATGCTACTCATCTGAACATATTACATCACTATATTTAATCCCCGAATGGTTATGCAAATCGAGTACATCTTCATCATCAGACACTGCTAAAAAAATGCTTCTTTTCAAACAGAGAAGGTATTATCACTAATTATTACACACGATTTTTAATCATCACAATACACTGAAACCACCTCCATACATCGAAAACTTACTAGGATGAAATAAGTCCCATATTTATAAGGAGAGTGCTCATTGATCAGTGAGAAACGGGCGGTTAGTTAACTCCTCATTGGTAGTTAGTACGCGAATTAACGGTAACGCACACTGACTCCGTGTGTGCCGCCGAGATAACAAGTGTAAACACACTCTTCATTGAGACATACTGCCTTTGAAAACGGCAGACTTGTATGGTAATCGTAATTTTTATAGTTTTACGTCTTTTTGCATTCTATAAAATACATATGTAAGTAATTATGTTTTTATTTTAAAAGTTTCATAAGACAAACCAAATTAAATTTATTATATTTTCGGCTTACTCACGTGACTATTACTCGAGGAACTCGACTAGTTTCAAGTCATGCTAGTGGCTCATATAAATACGGCGGTAGTCGCCGAGTTGTGGTATGCTGCTGATGAATATGAGCTTCATCAAATAGTTACGTGAGTACGCCGAAAACATAATAATTAATTATGTTTTTTTGAGATGAGAAAGAGGTAAACGCGGCAATGAGCCCCCCGATGGTAAGCCATCAGCGTCACTCATAGATATCTGCAACACCAAGAGAATTAAAAGCGTATTCTCAGGCTTTGATGCATACCATTAATCAGGTCGTAAGTTATTAATTTCGTAGTTAGTAATTAAAAACCGAATAGAAAGACACCTAACTTCCTTGCAACCGGCTAAAAAATAATTACATGTAGCACCCACATTTTTTAAAAATCATTACGTTCTGACCTGGTTCATGGAAACTAAAAACAATAAGTTTTCCTTAATTAATAAATTTGATAATATTTTGGTGCCTACCTCTAGGCTCCGAAATAACATACCAAAAGTCACAATTATTCCGCTCATCATCCGCCCCAACAGTATGTCACCCTCATAACTTGCTCTCTCACACATATAGCGGGAAATTCATTAACATAATATATTGTAAACAGCTGCAAAACGTAAAGTAGGCGAATAGATACAGTAGCGTCACATTTTACTATGTTTGATCAACCTGGCATTCATATTGGAAATAGTTTTACGTGAAAATATTATGAAACTAGATGTTGCCCGCGACTTTCTTCGCGTGGAATAGTGACTCCCAGCATCTCTCGCGTTGGTGATAGCGTGATAATAATTATGTAGCCTATATGTTGACTCAACCTGTTAGTAATATTCAATTACAAAAATCAAAATTTTTCACTTTCCTACTATTTTATTATAGGTATTTTTTTTTAGGGCAGAAAATGTCTGACACTCATTGACTCACTCAAGGCGTGTTACTTACTATTTTCGACGTATCTATCTATCTTCTATAGGTACATATAATAAAGTCGCGGAGAACCTAACGGGTAACCGGGGCTCCGGCTCGAAGCGGGGTGGTTTTTAGTCAGTAAGAGTCTGACACTCCCTCCCGCCTCATCCAGGCGGGAGAAGTCATTCGGTGATTTTCACCCCTTAAAAAATACCATAATAAAGTACAATTTAAAATTCATATTTAAATGACAAGTTAATGGCTGGGTTGGAGCCGTGCTGGTGAGCCGGAGTCCCGGTAACCAGTTAAGTCTTCAGCTACTATGAGTTCATATACTTATTTAATACTACGTCTAATTGAAAATATACTAATTAATGAATGAAACCAGCATAACTACAAGATTCCACTTAGTTAATTAAACTCTCTAATTGACTTGAAACAATATACGAGTATAGTTAGTTATAATATTTTGCTTCATTTCTTATTAGCTTATTACCTTACCGTACAACAGCATTTCAAGGTATACTCTTTCATTAATGGAGTTTGAACTTATTACATTTTCTTATAAAGTTGATAATCGACTGTAGTGTTGCTACGCAGTATCTAGTGTAATTTAGTTTACGCTTGTACATATTATAATTATACTTGGTATTTTCTTAAGAATAATAAAGAAGATTTGATCATAACGTAACATCACGCCTTTCCCGAAGGGGGAGACAGTGCCACTGTACAATGTAACACCCACTTTTCACTATTTATGTTATGAATTCCATGTCATAGGGGGTGAGCCTATTGCTATATTCTAGATAATGATCACAATTCTAGACTCTGTGTTACTACTGAAAATTAAAAAAAAAATCCGCAATACTTTACCCGACCCGGGAATCGAACTCTAGATCCTTTACCACTCAGTCAACGAGACATAATTATATAAATATAAAAGGTAGACATAACTAAAAGAACTTTGCTTGACCAAAAAATCGAACCCATGGTTCTATAATAGGCAGTTGAATTTGTTGCCTAGTATTCTATACTCTTTTTGTACGTATATTTAATAAAACACAAGAGAATTTAAATAAAGATTAAAACAAATAGTTGGAATTTTAAGAAACGAATTCTTATTTATTTTGTGATTATTTACATATACCTCTATAGCTTCGAAAAACGCAAATATTAGTTACAAATGTAGCCTGTTTGTTTAATAAAACACTGAAAATTTTGTTTAACAATATTTTTTATTTATTGTCCATTATTGTTTAAATTAAAAGTAAATACAATTTTATATCTTAAGCTAACATAATTAAAAATGTATTACAATAATTTTGTATGTAATAAAATTTTCACTCTTTTTAAACTCTTATTATAATTTTTAGTTCATTATAAAATGAATACTGTAGGTAATAAAGTATAATACACACAGTAAAAACAGCAATAAGTAATTGTACTATTACGAGTACATTTAAAAAGATTTTATATGGTATAAGCCGGTAAACGAACAGATGGATCACCTGATGGTAAGCAATCGACGTCGCCTATGGACACCTGGAACACCAGAGGCGTTACAAGTGCGTTACCGGCCTTTTAAGGATTATTAATTTGAGGATTGTTGGGGATTTAGGATTGAGAACATTGGGAAAGGGGGGAGAGGTAACTGGGCTTCTGGTATCCTCACTCACACGACGAAACACAACACAAGCGTTGTTTAACGTCGGTTTTCTGTGAGGCCAAGGTATCACTATGGTGGAGCCGGCCCTTTCGTGCCGAAGCATGGCTCTCTCACACTTAGTATATGATGTAGTTCTAAACAAAGATTTACACTTAGGATCAAACCTAATTCCAAAATCTATGTTTACAACAGTTTAAAAAAAATCGCACAATTTTTTATTACATGACATTTACACCTTCTATAGAGGTATATTAACAAAAATGTGGATAAGCAATGTAACACTCATGTAACACAATATTAAATTGATTACCTAATAGTCTTAACTAAAGGATAGTATTTAATTTAACTTATTTTCTAAGCAAAATAACGTACGTCAAAACCTGCGGCTGAATAAACCTAGAGAGCGCCCTAGGCTAGCAGCTCATAGGCTACCGTAATTTGTTTGGGCGCCGGCCGCCGTCACTATATGAGCGAGCACGGGCGTCTCACAGCGTCACGTCACGTCGTCTCTCTATACACTGGAGCCCTAGATAAGAGTCTTTCGTGTTATCTAGGCTAGGCAAATATCTAGGGATAATACGCCTCTGGTCAAAACATTTGTCAATTAAACAGATAATAACTTAACCAAACATAAAACAAGCCTTGATCTCCGCTCAGTCAATATTCTAAAACAAATAATAATAAAAAAAAAACAAATAAATCTAAAGGAAACTACTTTTTAATCCTGATTTTGGTTTCCATCTACACACTACTAATCAAAATAATACTTGCTTGTGGCTATTAAGAAAAATTCTTCCTCCAAAACAGTTCTTCAAGGAGCCAGAAAATCATCACCTTCAACTTGCTTTCTCTATCAATGTAGACCTCACACTGATTTTCCCTTCTGCAGCAATGATCGCAGCAGTTCCAGCAATGATGATCATGGCACGACCTTCGTCCATGACCGCGGCATTCCCTATGCCCACCAGAAAACCACCTCCAAGGCCCTGGCCATTGGCTGCGTCTCCCACAGCAATTTTCATCAGATTTCTTGAACCATGGATGAGGAGAATTGGATCCTCTGCAGCAATGATGTCCATGGCAGCATTCTGATCTGCGTCGATCAAAACCGTGCACCCCAAATGGCCCGAAGGCTGGGAAGCCCCCAAAATCGGGACCAAATGGTCTGCCACAGGGCAAATCGCTTTGTATGTTAGGAACCATACTTGTTTTATCTTCTTCTTTGAATAAAACAATTTCACCAATTATGATAAAGTCTATTTTCCTATGATTATCAGAATATTTTCTATTGTTATTAGTTGTGATCGCTTTGGTTGTGTTCAATCGAATACCGCTCGTATCGACGCTCTTGAGTATTTATGTTCAATAATGATGCAATACTCCATATACATAC
This sequence comes from Spodoptera picta, assembly GCA_038387885.1. Taxonomy (NCBI): domain Eukaryota; kingdom Metazoa; phylum Arthropoda; class Insecta; order Lepidoptera; family Noctuidae; genus Spodoptera; species Spodoptera picta. The sequence goes on along the minus strand of JAZHFQ010000207.1, from coordinate 100,480 downwards.
GTTGCAAGTACCGATGTACTGATTAAATGATGAAATGAACTGTTTTCGTTATCTGGATCAAATTTCTTTGTTTATGCCTATTCAGGACATTTTATGGAAACATATTATTTTTGAATCAACAGGCAGAGAGATATCCATAAAATACCTATGTTAAATTTTTGTCACTTTTGATGATAGTTTAATTATAATTTTTTTTTATGGTATAAGCCGGTAAACGAGCAGACGGATCATCTGATGGTAAGCGATCGGCGTCGCCCATGAACACCTGGAACACCAGAGGCGTTACAAGTGCGTCACCGGCTTTTTGGGGATTAGGAGTTTGAGAATCGTTGGGGATTCAGGGATTGGAGAGATCGGGGAAGGAAAAGAATATAATGAGTCTGGAACTGTACCTATGTGATTTTAACTGGTAAACTGTTTTATCATACCACTTTAGGTATGTAAAAAATCATATTGACGTCAATATTTTCCGACCTGTCATTGAAAGGGCCAATAACCCTGACAGTTATTTATTGATAATGTACCTTATATACAGGGTGTAAAGTTCAATTTAGTTGGCAATGTTGATTATTTCGTCATACTCGAGTTTTACAGTTAAAAATACCAAGCGAGGCGCCATTAATAAATTAGTGATGTGACTGATGCAAAGGATGGAATTATTTATGAGGTTGATAATTATTTATTCGCAGATAAAACTCGAAATTGTGTTATGTATAGTAATAAAATATATTTTTTTAAGTTTTCTTCTGTAAAAAAATGTTTTCTTAAGTAAAGTCTTTTTAAATAATTTTATACATTTGAAAATAGTCGATTATTTTTTAGTAGGGTTTCTCGGCATTTCTTGACATTTTCCGAGTTATATGTACTTTCTAAGATTATTCAGACACCACTGACAAACGGTGAAGGAAAACATCGAGAGGAATCCTGGACTTATAAATTCTTATTATAAGTTTCAAATCGCCAACTCGCATTGAGCAAGCGTGGTGAATAATGCTCAAACCTTCTTCGTGTGAGAACAGCAGTGAGCTCCTAAAGGCTTTTGATGCGTGTGTGTGAGTGTTTCTTGGCAACGCATCAACTCAAAATAACCTACACTTAGGAATAAATTATAAAGAAAATTACAAAATCATAGAAGTTTTTATAATAGTAACTATCATCAGACATACTTTTTTTTTTAAACGTTGAGCGGGGCATTAGTATTTTCTCCTGTGTCGTGGGTGCGTTTACAAACATACAAGTTCACATACACAATGACACCCAGACCCGAAACAACAATTTGTGGATCACATAAAGTGTTGTTCCGTGCGGGAATCGAACCCGCGACACGTTGCACGGCAGCCGGTTGCCCAGCCACCGCGCCAACCGTGCAGTCAACTAATAATTAATTACGAGTTGCTCACGTAAATATCTCAGAAAGCTGCGCAACATGGCTGCGACCGCGCAATCTGCTCATGAGGAAGAGCCCCTCTGTGACTCGAAACTAGTAGAGCTTTTCTCAATATACGTGAGTAACTCGTTATTTTTAGTTAGCTCATAGAAGTTTGTTGACGTGAACTCCATGTTTGTTATTAGGAACCTATTCATTGAATTTACCACCGTACTCGAGTCATTAATGACTACTTAACCCAGTGCTGTATCGCAGTTAAAACTATGAATCAAAGGTTTTGGAGAACAACATTAAATATTAAAGTATCGGAATTAATCTGGGTTCTGATGTGCAATTAATTTCATGCAGATTACAAAATGATGCAATCGGTTATCAATTTGACAATATTTTGGTTTCTGGATATTTATTTATTTATTTACACTTTATTGTACACCATAAAAACATACATAGAAAATAAACATAAAATAATGTGTACAATGGGCGGTCTTATCGCAGAATGCGATTTCTTCCAGACAACCTTTGGATGGAGCCAGTATTCAGGAGTTGGAAAAAGGGGGTCGTCTAATGGATATCTTAATATTGATCTAGTACTGGTTGCTTTTATCTAAATCTGAAACAATTTAGATAAGATAGGTAAGCAATAACACAAAAATATTGCAAATTCCAACACAAAACGAATGATGGAAGAATTGTGAAATATTATCTGGCTAGTTATAATTTTAAAGTAAGTATGTAAGTTAAATAAATTAATAAAAGAAGTGGCTATGATTTTTTGAGAGGGAAAAGCATCCCATGACTTCTCCAGCCCAGGTGAAGCGAGAAAGAGTATCAGACTGACTAAAAACCACGTCGTTCCTACTCCTGCACTTCGAGCCGGAGCCCCGGCAACCCGTTAAGTCTTCCGCGGCTCTGTATCGGCATCAGCCCTGTTAGGCCTCATCTGTGGTGGTCTGATGGCTCCTTGAGGCACGCGGAAATGTGGCCATGTTTGGGTAGTTAACAGGGACAAAAATTTATTTTATTAATCCTAAATGAAAAAATATTAGTCTCGTATTTTTTTGTTTGTTTGTTTGTCTGTTTGAACGCGTTAATTCGGAAACTTCTGTTCCGATTTGAAATATTATTTTTGTGTTGGATAGTCCATTTATCAAGGAAGGCTGTTGGCTATAAAACATGATGCTACAACCAATAGATGCTGAGCAGAGCGAGTGAAACTGCGTGGAAGTAGCTAGCACTTAGATAAAACGGATGTTTAGAAGTGGGAGATCGCTACGTCACACGTTCCTGTAAAACGTAGCAACTTGTGACGCCACACGATATTTCAAATCAATATATCGTCGAAAATATTAATTGTTACCCCCATTGCGCATTGGCCCAAATACCCCCCACCCTATCCCTAATCTCTCCAATCCCCGGAGTCCCATTAATCCTCAAAAGACCGGTAACGCACTTGTAACGCCTCTGATGTCCCAGGTGTCTATGGGCAACGCCGATTGCTTACCATCAGGTGATCCGAGCGCTCGTTTACCGACTTATTCCATGAAAAAAAAACAGACAACAAAAATTTGGTTCAAGAATGGCGGTTATTGTTATATGGTTATTAATACGTAGTCAAATTATATCATCGGATGATAACAAACTTGTCAAACATAATTATCTTTGTTTATAAAATAATAGATTTGATCAAGTTACATCATATCAATAAAGTCTATGTCAAACATATAATAAACACGCTATCGTAAGTCGATTGCCGCGGAGAAGTTACCGGGGCTCAGGCTTTAAGTGCAGGAGTAAGAACGGGGTGGTTTTTAGTCAGTAAGAGTCTGACACTCTTTCCCGCCTCACCCAGGCGGGAGCAATCATTCTTAAGGCGGGAGAGGATTTTCGCCCTTAAAAAAAAATTGTTAGTCGATTGATCACAATTGTGCAGCCATGCTGCCAAGAAGGGGTTTGATTACCGGGTCGAACGAAGCATTGTTGAATGTTAGTTAAAAAGTGCGGAATCTGTAATAATGTCTCCTACAATATCCATTAGTGAGTCGTATATTTACTATTATGGACCTCTACCTATACCTTCGGGGTTTAAAAAGTCGTGACGTGTAGTTTTAATAATCTACGGTAACCAGTAGCACAAGACTTTCTGTGAAATTTCTCCTATATCTTGAACTAGCCTCTGCCCGTGACTTCGTACGCGTAATCCCGTTTTCTCCCGCCCCCGTAGGATTTTCAGGATTTTTTCCTGTCATAAGAACCTTCTCCTGACAATAACAAACACAACAAAAAGATATCAGCGCAAAATCGGTTTTCCGTTCTCAAATTATGGAGTGACAATGACAACGGTAAACGGGTTTGATTTTTATATAATATGTAAATAGACTTTATCGTATTGACATAAAGTCGATAAACTAATGAATAAATTTCACAGCTTGGAGGACTTGGCTGCTGGCCACTGTACAATTTAATTATTTATACTACATTTATTGAAAACACGAATGATTTTTTTTTTACAACGAAGCCTCGTTGGCTGTGTGGTCGCAAGTTTGACTGCCGGCAGAATATTATTGTGTTTTTTTAAGAAAAATTCTCAATAGTAGCACGGAGTCCGGAATTGTGCTCGGCATATGCTATATGGCAATAACCTGATCCCCTTACATGGGACGCATAACATAAATAGTGAAAAGTGGGTGTTACATTGTACATTAAGTACCGTAATATGAGGTAGAATTATTATGAAGAAGATAGTAAAGAAAAATAAACAGATAATTATTTCACGTTACAATTATTTATTTCAATTAAATAACACATTCGCTAAAACATAAAATATCACATTGTTATAAATCAAATTCATTCCAATTCATTTAATACTCTTTTTTATAAAACATAGGTACTTAAAACATATTTAAACGTATAATGCGTTTTCACTTCTCATTTATACTCATCACATCAACTATGGTGTAAGCTAATTCTAAGGTTTCTGCTGTCCAGGTCCTCCCCAAGCTCCATTCCATGGACCCTGTGACTCAGCGGGACCTCGTCGTGCAAACCAGAACGCTGCAGGTCCCAAGTGGTCTCCATGGGGTCCTCGAAAATCGTGAGGCCTGCCATCATGTGCAGGTCTGAAGAAGGCAGGAGTTCCATCATCAGCTCTGTTGTGTGGTCCGTGGTGTCCCCAGTTATGCCTGCGGTGACATGCTGGGCCGCGTTGTCCATCTTCAGCAGGTTCAGAGAAGCGATGGAACTCCTGTGAACCGTGTCTAAACCCTCCCATATCCTTGTGTTGATGAGAAGAGTGTCTCCTGGAGAACGGACAACCAAATCTTCTGGTTTGTCTCTTGGCCTCGGGTGCAAAGTACCCGTCGAAGGGGATGTCACAGATATCGTGCTCCACCGCTGCGTTCATGATTGTAATGTGATACAATGTTGTTGTTCAATACACTGACACCGTGCGTATACTGTTCAATACACTGATACTGTGCGTATACTGTTCAGTACACTATGACTGTATGTGACGTTGTGATGTTGCTGCTTGGAATGACTTCACTCGAATGCCAGACGTATTAACCAGTGCCGGTATAAATATTAAAGCTATATATGACGCAACGTCGTCCACGATTACTGCTAGAGATTTGTTCGAGATATGATAATATTATGTTAGTGAATTTGATAACAAAAAATGTCTACCTATGTGACGCAACTGTTTCGTTGTCTGTCACCAGAACTGATAACAAGACGAGCCTCTTTATTATTTTTCCTTAAGTCTATATAGACTCTATATAAAGTACTGACTAAAGGCTCAATGAAATCAGGAATTACAATATTCTATCGAGGCTTCTTTCTTAGTTTTCCACATCAAACTGCAACTTGAACAAGATGCGACCAGTATGTATGTAAATGACATTCTAGTTGCATCTATGGTTCTTGCGGTACTACTGGTTTTTTTTTAATCTCAGTATTAACACGGAGTCAATAGGATGGCAATAAGCTCACCCCCTATTACATGGGACTCATAACATTAACAGTGTAAAGTGGGTGTTACCTCTATGTGGTGCACCTCTGCCTACCTCTTCGGGGTTAAAAGGCGTGATGTTATGTTAAAAAAATATGTGTTAAGTTTAATGGTCCAATTTACTACAGACTGGGTATTCATAGCATGCTTAGATGATTAGCATTATCGTGTGTAAATTTATCATTGCTAACTCCATTATTTCCTTGAATTTATTCTTTATTCCTGTCGAATATAAATCGTTGCTATGTAATGAGACCACTATCGCCACTATTGCCAACAAACTGTTAGACAGTTTTTGTCGATTTTTGATGTGAAAGCTGATATGTATATTTTTGTGATTACATATGGTAAAAAGAAACGTATATAATAATAATAAAGCCCTTTATTCTTAATTTTTACAATAAGAGTTGCTACAAATAGGTTACAGTACATCTCTTAATTCAGTGTGCCTTTTGGCTTAGGCCCCACTAGCTGTCTCCATTGAATTCTGTCGCAGGCTACTCTTCTCCAGTTGTGTCCCGATGTTAGCCTTAGTTTGTCCTCCCATCTTTTTAACTGCTTTCCTCTGCTGCGTTTACCGTCTCTTGGACACCAATCAGTACTATCTTGCACCATTTTTCCTTATTTTGTCTCATCATATGACCGGTCCAAGGCCATTCTTGTTGTTCAATTCTTTTTAACAAACAAACTCCAGTACTGTCAAAAATCCATGAAAAGAAGTATGACAGGTATACATAGGGTGGAGAATCTAAGTAACGACCAACTAAGAGCAAAAACAAAGGTGGTAGACATCTTAAAAAAAAAGAAACGTATAAAGTATTTTAAATATTTAAAATTATCAGTAGTAGGCCAGTATCAGATAAAAGATTACAATGTTTCACTATGACAGTCATGAAGCAATTAGTTATGAGTTTGATCACATTTCTATTTTTAGTCTAGAAAGCAGCTGGTTTATCAAAATCGAGTACAGTTTGATAAGATTAGTAGCAATACAGAAAAGTTATTGCAAATTTGAAATTCCACGAGTGATAGATGTGTATTGAAACAGTTTTATTATAGTTTTATTGTTTTAGTAACTATATAGTATATATCCTTTGTAAATAATATTATATCTTGTAACCCAAAGCATAGGTAAAGACTCAATGTTAACCCAATTGAACCAGGTGTCTTCTGTCACCCACCTTTATTACCTATAGACCTTATTTCCAATTAATTATTATGTTTTCGGCTTACGCACGTAATCGTTTTTTGTTAATTAATTATTATGTTTGTAGTGTGGGAGAGCCATGCTTCGGCACGAATGGGCCGACTTGACCGGAGTGATACCACGGCCTCACTGAAAACCGACGTGAAGCAACGCTTGCGATGTGTTTCGTCATGTGAGTGAGGTTACAGGAGGCCTAATTAGTAGTAGCTAGTAGCAGAGCCTCTAGTATGGCTTGCAACTAGTCGAGTTCCTACTCAAATAATGACCTGAGTAAGTTGAAAAACATAATAATTAATTTATGTTTGATTTTAGTGACACACAAATGTTTTATTCTAGTTACCAGACATGTACAAGCTTCCTACTACCATTATACTATGTAACTAGACAACCTGATTGAAAACGAGTAACCTATGTAGTTTCTTGTTCGTTCTTTTCCATAGGATATCTACACCTTAGAATTAGCGTTAGGACTTAGGACTGCCTCGTTGGCCGAGTGGTCGCAAGTGCGACTGCCGGGCAAGGGGTCTCGGGTTCGATTCCCGGGTCGGGCAAAGTATTACTGGGTTTTTAAAACATTCTCAGTAGTAGCACGGAGTCTGGAAATGTGCCCGGTATTTGGCAATAGGCTCACCCCCTATTACATGGGACTCGTAACATAAATAGTGAAAAGTGGGTGTTACATTGTACAGTGGCATTAAGTGCCGTAATGTGCACCTCTGCCTACCCCTTCGGGGATAAAAAGGCTATGCTATAAAGATGTTATGTTATGTTTTGTTATGTTAGAATTAGCAAATAGCTTCACTTTTATTTATTTTTTGTTGACGTTCAAAAGTTGATTTTGTCTTTGACCATTTACATTAAGTACCTATTCACGATCTCATTCAAAAAATATAACATAGCAAGTCGGTCGTCACAAAAATAGACGAACCCATTATTAAAAAATACGAGGCTTGTTGCGTCATACCAAAAACATGTTTTGTCAATTTACAACTTCTTATCAAAATTATCATATCGCAAATCTTTCGTAGTAATCGTAGACAACGTTGCGTCATTATTTCAATATTTATACTGGCACTCGTTGTTACGTCTGGCATTCGAGTGAACTCATTCCAAGCAACAACATCACAACGTCACATTAGTCACATACAGTCTTAGTGTACTGAACAGTATACGCGTAGTGTCAGTGTATTGAACAATATACGCACAGTGTCAGTGTATTGAACAACAACATTGTATCACATTACAATCATGAACGCAGCAGTGGAGCACGATATCTGTGACATCCCCTTCGACGGATACTTTGCACCCGAGGCCAAGAGACAGGCCAGAAGATTTGGCTGTCCATTCTCCAGGAGACACTTTCCTGATCAATACAAAGATATGGGAGGGATCAGACACGGTTCATATGAGTTCCACCGCTTCTCTGAACCTGCTGAAGATGGACAACGCGGCCCAGCATGTCACCGCAGACGTAACTGGGGTCATCACGGACCACACAACAGAGCTGATGATGGAATTCCTCCCTTCTTTAGGCCTGCACATGATGGCAGACCTCACGATTTCCGAGGACCTCACGGTGAACACTTTGGACCAGCTGCGTTCTGGTTTGCACGACGAGGTCCTTCTGAGTCGCAGGGTCCATGGAGTGGAGCTTGGGGAGGACCTGGACAGCAGAAACCCTAGAATTAGCTTAGACTATAGTTGATGTGATATGAGCACAAATATTACTGTGATTGATAACGCATTGTATTAGTTGTAGTCGTAAGTGAAATTTCTCGTGAGTAAGTTGTATTTATTTCGATTATGTGTTTCATTAAGAATGTATGGATTTAATGACATAATTGTATTTTGTACCTGAAATAGTTTTAGTACCGATTTATATTTCGAGGCTAAGAACTTTAGAGATAGTATCTTGTTTTTATTTATTTCCTCTTAGTATTTAATTTATTATGTTATTTCATTGTAATTCAAAAAAATATTTAACCAATAAATTATAATAAAACTAAAAGTATTGCTCCTTATTTACCGTTTTCATCGATTAAAAAACGGATGGAAACGATAGAAAATACAAGAAACACGAAATTTTTATTTTCGACTCAGAATTAATACCACATGGGCAAGGCTGCGGGTAATAAGCCAGTAATATCTACATCACAATAACATTAGCAGTTTCCTTTTCGTTCGTCTGTAGATATATAAACATAGACCGCACAGCTCACGGTCAGTAGTTGACTCATTCGTGCGAAGGTCACAACTACTACAGCCGTTCAAGTTCAAGACCAATCTGCCGGATTTTTTTATAGATTGTCGAGTTTATATCAAGGAGATAAAGTTGAAAATCAAATGAAGTCATTCCACAGACCCGACTTGCAGCTGGCCACTGTAAAAAATACTTATTGATAATTATTATTAATTATTATTATTGAGAATTATCTCAACTTAGACTTGCCTTGATGATTAAGAAATTACATATTTTTACACTATGAAAACACTATTTTGGTTCAAGGACAAAAAAGGAATAAAGAAACACACCTTCGCTTTCATAATATTATTAAGTTTAATTACATAGAAGATATAATGACGTCACCGACGTTCACGTCACACGAGCTTGCCGTATCAGGTTCGATGTCAAGGCCAGACAACGTCAACTAATAGTATTTGGTGAAGGCCAAAAGAAAATAACATAAAGTCCGATCGAACAGTGATTAATGTACCGATATATCTAAACTTATGTACTATACATAACATAACATCACGCCTTTTATCCGCGAAGGGGTAGGCAGAGGTGCACATTACGGCACTTAATGCCACTGTTAAATGTAACACCCACTTTGCACTATTTATGTTATGAGTCCCATGTAATAGGAGGTGAGCCTATTGCCATATACTAGGCGCAATTCCAGACTCCGTGCTACTACTGAGTATTTTCAAAAACCCAGTAATACTTTGCCCGACCCGGGAATCGAACCCGAGACCCCTTGCCCGGCAGTCGCACTTGCGACCACTCGGCCAATGAGGCAGTATATGTGTATTATGTACTATACTGTATAGATATTATAAAGGCGAAGAGTGTATTTCGTACATAGTAGCATTCTACCTCTAAATGTTAACATGTTGGTTTTTTTTATGTGACATAAACCACCCAATTCCGAATGTTCGATGTCACATAGATTTGTAACACACATTTTTCCCCCATTGGTGATTTCCGGTAACAGGGAATTCCCGGTGAATGGCAATCCCACAATTCCAAACTACATGCTATTACTGAGAAAACAAAATGTACCTATTTAAATTGTCCCATGATTCATCCCGAAACTCTTTAGTTTTTTTGTACGGAGTAGTAGGAAGACCAAATTGATGACCTGATGGTAAGCAATCAGCGCCCGCAACACCAGAGGTGTCACAGATGCGTTGCCAGCCTTTAACTATGTAACTATAGAATTTTGTTATGAACCTGATTGAAAAATAGTAACCTATGGAGTTTCTTGCTCGTTCTTCTACTACACCTTGGAATGAACAAATACGTAGCTTACCTTTTTTTATTGATGTTCAAAAGTGACTTCCTAGTCTAAGTGAAATAAAGGATTTTAACTTTGGCTTTGACCACTTAAGCAATCAAACAAAGCAAATCACTCTTGTGACTAAGCGACTAACTAAGTGCCTAGTCCAAAATCTGTATTCTTAGTAAATACCACAAGTCATTCATAATATCTAGAGGTATATTTACAACGCGATAACGTGTAAATAAACATTGTCTTATCAAATTGCACTGATATGAATTTTGATAAATGAAAATGAAATCTGTTTAAAAATACAATAAATGGTATTAAAAACCGTATAGAATTGCATCATACTATAACGCTATTTTTGGAGGGGAGAAAATCATTCAATGCTTTCCCTCCCACCTTGGATTAGGCAAAAGGGAGTATCAAACTTTATAAACTATTACTATCCATCCCGTTCCTACTCCTGCTCTTCGAGCCGGAGCCTTGCAACCCGTTAATTCGTCCGCAGCTCCGTTTCGGGCATTAACCCTACTGGGCCCCATCTGTGGTGGTCTGATGGTTCTTGTATAGTTTATCGCTATCACATTCACAATCCGTGAACGTCCACTGGTAGACTAAAGACCACCTCAACATGAGAGGTTTACCATAAACTGCACACTTGACAAGCAGATTGAAGATCTGAACTTCAAAGGATCAGGTTTAGTAGCTACCAAGTCTCGGGTCAACCAGATCTGAGCGAACGGGGCGTCACGGTCCGCGCGGTAATATCATCACAGATTGGGCGTAGCAGGGCTGAAGCTCGATACGTAAACGCGGACGACTTATCGTGGTACCGGGGCTCCGGCTCGAAGCACGAGTAGGATCGTAGTTTAGTCAGTAAGAGTCTGACACTCTTTCTCACCTTGCTCAGTGCGGGAGGAGCCGTTTGATGATTTTCTGTTCTCAAAATAAAAATGGTTTCATTCTTTGGTAAATATTTGGGTCTAAGTATCAGTATATCCTTGTAAGGAGTACCATTTTTATCACAACAGTTAAATTATCTAACTATTGCATAATTTACACAATGTACTACGAACATGACTCATAAGAAAACTCCAACTGCCTAATACTATTAGAACGTATACTCACGGATAATGTAAAAATCGGAAATAAACAGTCTGTGCTATTAAATTGGGTTTAAATTCCTAAAGCATAATTTGGAGTACAGAAAACAACAGTTATGGCGTCTTTGTGAACTTTTATTGTACTTGAACTGGTGGAAATGTACAATTTAATTTGAACTGTATGTCTTTTTAGCGTAAGGTATATAATCTCAAAGATTATTACCGATAAAGAAGTCGTGTTGTGACGTCACTACAATTAAAGATGTTCATTTTGTACACCATTTATGTGTAGACAGGTAACTTAAGGCTCAAAATCATATAGCATGATATTAATGTAGAATGCTCAAGATGCACTTAAATTAGTAGAAATATCCAATCGAAAGAAAGCTAGGTATATGTATTACACAGTGAGACTTAATATTCAGAAGCATTTTTATAAGAGTGACAACTTTGAATTGTTACGTTTTAATAATGGAACTTCATTTTATAAAATTATTAAATTTAATCTAAAAAATTATAATTCTAAATTATGTCAAAATGAAAAAAATATAAAAAAATAGTCTACAGCGTATTTCAATAAACCAATCTCAAAAATTTCCAATGAAAAAAATACTGAAATAGGTAATTTCGCTATAACCTCAGCTTTACCATTTATTACAACACTGGTTAATATCATTACACACATAATGTTTATGAAAAACACCCCTAAAAATCCGCGAACAGCTTTGAAACAAAACATAAACAGAGTATTTCATCAGCTATCCTGCGCGCGACGCCTTGCAATGAACGAGTCCATTGCGTCATACGTCTGGCCGATATAAGCTAAGCTCCGTTCGTTCACCGAGCATTCTCACTACATACTTCAACGTGAACACTTGTATACAATTGCAATTGCAAAAACTATACAGTATTAAAGAGATACATAATAATTTATTTTATTAATTATTGTTGAAGAAAAATCGAAGAAAAATGGACGCCCGATTTGAATACGACGTCTGCGATTTACCCTTCGACGGGTATTTTGCGCCTGAAGAAAAAAGAAGACCAAGACGATTTGGCTGTCCATTCTCTCGAGGACACTTTTCACAATATGGTCCAGGTTTTGGACCATATGGTCCAGGTTTTGGACCGTATGGATCCGGCAATGGACCAAATGGGCCTGGTTATGGACCAAATGGACCTCAAGACCGCTTCCCTGGCAATCAAGGACCGCCTGATGGCCGTGGGCCCACTTGGGATCAACAGGGACCCGGTTGGGAACAGCAAGGACCTCCATGGGGCCGATTTGGGCCTGGATGGGGTCGTTTTGGACCTGGATGGGGCCAACAAGGACCTCCAAGACGTGATGGTGATGGACCGGGAGACCATTTCCACGGACCATCTGGATATGGACCAGGCCCCGATGGCAGGCCTCAAGAATTCAATGGGCCCAATAATGAGCAGTTTAGGCGTTCATGATTTGGGTTTGGGAGACGTGAGCCTTCTGAGGGACAGGAAAGGCCCATGGGAGGGTCTTATTAGGCCCTATATTTAAAAGGTCTTATAGCTTTATTATTTACAATTAGTTTAATAGTGTTAAGTGAAAATTAATAGTCAGTTTGTTTACAAACGATTTAATTGATTTCATCTTGTGTGGCTTCAAAGTGATATTTTATATAATAATTTTGTCTTTAAATAAGTGCATCTATTGAAATATGATTATGTGATTTTGCTAGGTAAGTATAATTAAATATTAATTATGGTATTGACAAAATTAACTCTCTCTTTGTGTTTGAGTTTGTTATTTATTCTCAGCAGTTGCTCAGAGTCAGGGGATTTTGTCTTTAACCATTTATTAAACTTTACCAATAAATTAATTGTTGAATATATTGAATGAATGAATGAATGAATGAATGAATGAATGAATGAATGAATGAATGAATGAATGTCATTTATTTCTCAGTACATGGTGCACACAGATCTTAAAATTAACAAAGTTCCACACATACTACCGTTACCGGTGTAGAAATATAAAATTGTATTAATTTATGTCTAATTAAAGAACAATTATATTAAAATTAGTATTATTATTATTGATAACAATTCAAATAAATTAAAACAGGTAAAGTCAGAAAATAAATTAGGAATGTCAATAAAATTAAGATGTCATGAAGAAATTATGTATCAGATATTGTAGTCAAATTTTAATATACTAAAAAGTCAATAAATTAATTGTCATAGCAAAACAGGAAGTCAGGTGAAAAATTTATAATTAATTTTGGTCAAAAAACATGGAGGCACTGATTAGCACGATGATACAATGATTTAAAAAGCTGCATACCTACAGCTGCTGTTACTTAGGAAGTCTCGGGTAGAATAAAAACTCTCCTGAACCAACCACTTTTGTAAGGCACGACAAAACGGTTTATATGGCAGCTCGCTAATTCCTCGGGGTAGACAGTTAAATATGAGCGGCGCCATATATGCACAACTTTTCCTATAAAGCTCTAGTTTAGGGATGGGCATTTTCAGGGGCAGCTGAGTGATCAAGCGTCTGTTAGCATTATCGTTAGCAACGAACAAATAACTATGATATTTCACAAACTTAGCCACTTCGTAAATATAAATGCTAGGAACAGTCAACAATCCTTTAGATTTAAATACGGGTTTGCAAGAATCCGACCATCCCATGCCAAACATTGCACGAATGCACTTTTTTTGGGCCACAAAGACCCTTATGATTTCAGAGGAGTTTCCCCATATGACGATACCATAACGTATTATGGAACAAATATATGCATGATACACCATAATGGAACTTTGAATTGATGTTACGTCTTTTATTTTCCGAAGTGCAAAGACAAACTTGTTAATTTTCTTGCATAAGTTGTTAATATGTTCCTTCCACGTGAAATGAGAGTCAAGAGTTACACCCAAAAATTTGGCATTATGAATCTGCTGAATAAGTGTATTATTATAACTTAAATTTAGTTCGATAGTTTTACTTTTAAATGTTTTAAAATTAATAATTTTAGTTTTTTCTATATTTATTTTTAATTTGTTAATACTAAGCCACCTAATAACATCATTTAAGGTTTTATTTATTTCAGCTTCATATGTAGCCCTATTTTTGCAATCCAAAATAATTGTTGTGTCGTCCGCAAATAAGACACATTCGTGTATAAGCGCACGTGGGAGATCATTGACAAAGATAAGGAATAACAAAGGCCCCAAAATACTACCTTGAGGTACACCAAAATAGTTGACTCTTGCTTGAGAATCGAATTTTATTACGCTATTACTTTTTTTGTCAAATTTAGTTATTCTAGTAAGCTGTTTTCTATTTTGCAAATATGATCGAAACCACGACAGTGATGAGCCTCTAATTCCACAATTTGCTAATTTTGAAAGGAGTAAGGAATGATCTACAAAGTCAAATGCTTTACTCAAGTCTAGTAGTAAGGCGGATGTGGGAACTCCATTGTTAATATTATTAATAATGCTATTTACTAATGTGTAGGTGGCCAACTGTGTAGATCTGTATCTTCTGAAACCAAACTGTTCCTTTGCTAAGATGTCATATTTATCCAAGAAATTCAAGACTCTTTTGTACATAATCCGTTCAAATACCTTGGATATAACAGGGGTAAGTGCAATAGGTCTGTAATTGTTTCTATCGAGTTTTGATCCTTTTTTGTGTAGAGGTTTTATTATTGCCAATTTTAATTTCTCTGGAAAACATCCTTGTTCTAGTGAAAGATTAATTATATGTGCCAACGGTTCAGCTATAGACCTAGCTACAGTTTTCAACAAGATTGAATTAATGTCGTCATATCCTGCGGACTTAGAATTTTTCAAAGAATTAATTGTATTAAAAACTTCATTTGGATTCGTGGGACTTAAAAAAATACTATTTGCATTTGATTCAACATTATAAATATAGGGTTCCTTGCTAGTATGTGTATTCTTATGCACTATATTTATAAAAAAATCATTAAATGAATTGGCTATGTCCGACCCAGTGGATGCCAGATTATCACCATCTATAATGTTCTCGATACATTCACCACTACAATCATTATCACCCACATAACGTTTAACTATTTCCCATGCAGCTTTGCCTTTATTTTTAGAATTAGCAATGTACTTAAGATTGCTAAGACTCTGAAAGCTAGTGATACACCTCCTTAGTAATTTCGAATATTTTAAATAAGATTTTTTATTTACTTTGTTTTTATTTAAGTAATAGTTATAACGTAAGATTCGTTTATTTTTACAACTGATTTTTAACCCTTTTGATATGTAGGTTAATTTGCCACGTCTGAAACTCTTTTTTACTTTTATCAATGGGAAGCAAAGCTTATAAAACAATGTCAACTCGCTGTGAAGTGCATCGAAAGCTTCGCCTGTATCCGTCATATGATAGATTTCTGAAAAGGTAATGCTACTAATGCAATCAACAAACTTAGCTAAGTTACTTTTTCCAAGGTCATATGTTGTTGTAAAGTAGTGCCCAGCCATATTATCTTGCGGTTTGATCAGAAAGTTAATTGTTTGAGCTGTGTTGTGGTCTGAGAGACAAAAGTTATGGGTTTTACCTATTGCGGTAGAAATATTGCTTAAAATGTTATCAATACATTTGTTTAGCCGTGTCGGTTCCCGAATATGACATTGAAACCCGTAGCCAGCAATTGTTTCTACGAATTGAGTACTTATGTTGGTGTTCACTAGTGTATCAATATTAAAGTCACCACATATTACTATTTTATGTTTCTTCCGCCTAAGGATAGTCAAAGTTTCGTTAATTTTATTAAAAAAATAATGTATATTAGAGTTAGGGGTTCTGTATATACAAATAATTATAAGTTTCAACTGTGTGACTTCTAAGCAACAAATTTCAAAATGTTTTTCAATGCTTAGCTCATTAATAGCCCGCAACTGAACCCCCTGCAAATCGTTTCTTAGTAGTATACAAGTGCCCCCTCTCCGTTGCATTTTCCGAGAATAAATAGAAGATAAGTAAAAATTATTTAGTTTAAGAAATTGCTCCTCACCCCCGACAATAAAATGCTCCGTCAAGCATACGGCAATGACATGTTCATTTGACGTGTGCAACGCGTCAAGGGCTAGGTCAAGTTCATGCATTTTATTAAGTACACCCGCTATATTTTGGTGTAAGATAGTACATGCTACGTTTCTACGATTACTTACGAAAAAACGGTTTCTGAAAAGTGTCAACAGAACAGTTATTTGCAGACAATTCGTTTTTAACGTTTTTAACAGGGGTTTTATTAACCACCGGGAAATAGAAGGGTATTGTGCCTTTACGTGGTTCATGTGCCTGGACTGCGGTGGAGAGGTTATGTGAGGTAATGTAATACCTTAAGTTACTAAAAATGGTACCCATACCGCGGTTATTTAGTACACCGCTGTGCTTATGGAACATTGTATCATCGTACCTTAAATTTAAGTTAGAATCATATAGTGTTGCGTAATTATACTTACAGTTATCAACATACAACAAATTATTAAAACATTCAATCCTTGAGTTATAAACATCGCTATGACCATTAAATTTATATGTGGGTAAACATAAAATAATATTCGTGTTATTTATCGACCTCAGTGCCTCGCGTATACTAATAACTAGTTCATAATAATTTACAGTTTGCTTAAAGTCTCTCTCTCCTATAAAAATTAAACAGTGGTCCAGGTTATTGTAGTGTAACAGTTTAGGTTTTAAATTACAAAGCAATTGTTTAATTCCACAGTTCGTTGAAATAAAGTGGCAAACATTATAACACGGGAGTGTATTCTGAGCTATAGACAATATAGTGTTTACTTTATTGCTACTTATAATAGAAATGTTCGGACGAGAATTAACAATTTCCACTTGTTGTGATTTTGACAATGTAGGGCTGCTTGTATTTTGTATACTTTCTGGAGATTTCCCTACATCCTGATACTTTGTCAAAGATCTGTCACTACCTAGACTTACTATAGATGTACCTCTATGTTTTGACTGAGTATTGTATAGTGGTAAGTGAAAATTAATAGTCAGTTTGTCTACAAACGATTTAATTGATTTCATCTTGTGTGACTTCAAAGTGATATTTTGTATAATAATTTTGTCTTTAAATAAGTGCATTTATTAAGATATGATTAAGTTGAAATTTCAATGATCAAAAGCTTATGTAGGTAAGTATTACTAAATATTAATTATGGTTCTGACAAAATTGACTGTGTCTTTGTTTTTGAGTTTGTTATTTATTCTCAGCAGTTGCTCAGAGTCAGGGGATTTTGTCTTTAACCATTTATTAAACTTTATCAATAGTCAGTACCTAGTCAGTTTGTCTACAAACGATTTAATTGATTTCGTCTTGTGTGACTCCACAGTGCTATTTTATATAATAATTTTGTCTTTAAATAAGTGCATTTATTAAGATATGATTATGTGATTTTTAAGTTGAAATTGCAATGATAGAAGCCTATGTATGTGAGTATTATTAAATATTAACTTTGGTTGTGACAAAATTAACTGTCTCTTTGTGTTTGAGTTTGTTATTTATTCTCAGCAGTTGCTCAGAGTCAGGGGGTTTTGTCTCTAACCATTGATTAAGATTAACCAATAACGAAATTGTTAAAAATATTGTACCTGACATTTTTTGTGAACCAAAACTTTAGATATAGGTTTTCGAATACATTTCGATTTTCATAGATAGTTTATATTCTATATCTGAATATAGAATAGAAAATATATCTATCTGAATATAGACATATCTGAATTTAATGAAGAAGATATGTTGTTATTATACCTAGTTCTTTATACAAAGGACTACCAAATATTTTTACTTATAGTATTATTTTATGCCATATTATAATAGTAACTCAATAAATGATGCTAAATAAGAAATTTCTAATTCTATTTTTGTTGTTTATAACATTACTGGTGAAATGCTAGAACTCTGCCTACCTCGAGAAAAGATCGTCATCATCAGCAGCCATAAGTGCTTATTGCTAAACAAAAGCCTCTTCTCACACGGAGAAGACAAGGTATTAGGTGTTTTTTCTTTAGTCAAGTATTGTTACTTTTGGTCGGATCCCCAAGGTCCAGCCCAAGGTCCCCAAGACTTGCCCCAGGGTCCTTTAGGACGTTCCTCCGACTCTGAAGGTCCCTTACCTCCAAACCAGTGTCTCGGTGGTCCATAATGCTCGTTGCTCGGTCCTCTCCAGTCATAATGTATGTTACCGTACTTGATTTATATTATTCGCAACGTGTCCTTACGTCGATGCATGGATACGTTTTGCTTCATTTTGTCTCATCTAATCTACAACATTGACTGTAATACATTAAAACAAACACTGTCTAAGGTGGGTATGTATTTATTATTATTGAAATAAAAAAGGAGATCGCAAAAATACAATGCAACTGCTCTTTTGTACTTATTTATATCTAGTTATTTAAAACGAATATCATAATTTGTAATATTAAGCATTTAACTATTCAAGCAATAATCAACATAATCAATATATTAGAAAAAATGAACCTTACTGAAACTAACACAACAAATGAAACAAAAAAGTTTCTTCTATGGAAACTAGGAAAAAATCAGTCTTGTGATGCAATTTAACTCGAGTACTTATTAACAATACTAAAACTATCCTAAAGATAACTTTAGCTTTGACTTAGTTTTTACTTTAGCTTTCCTTGTAAAATATAGAGATCGTAATACTCAGTTTTCTAATTTGAATATCTGTACTGGGTTATACCTCAGCACTTTTTTGTATTTTTTAAACCTGGTTATGCCAGGCCTTTCTTCGAAGCACAAAGCACACAGAGGTGGCTTTTCTTCACATCCTTTGCATCCCAGTCCCGTTTCTCGCCTTATTTTATTTTTAGTACACATTCTGCATTTCATATAATTAGATGTTTTTTTGGAGCCTTCACGAACTGGTATTTTTTCTGGCCAGTTACCACCGTTTCCGTGTGAATTTGTGATTGGAAGAGGAATGAACTCTTTCTTTCTTGTTGTCTATTATGATTTTTATTTAATTGAGACATGACCTGTTCAATTTTCGTCGGTTTTGGAACATTTATAAGATTTCTTATCAATTCTTTAATTCTTCGCGATAATTCAGAAAATTACATTTATTTTGGCAATATTTTCTGTAAAGAAAGAAGCTGTTCCAAACTGTTAAATCCAGTAAGTGAAAGAACACTTTTTTGTACCATTTAATGGTTTTTCTTGGCGAAGAATAATAAGAAACCATCTGATCCGCTCGGTCTATACCGGACATATGCATGTTGTAAAGGGATACTTCATTTGGTTTCGTGCTGATTTTACCATAGCGATTTGAGACTGTGACAAGTTTGGGATGGCTTGCAGTATTTATCATAAGTACAGGCCGTTTGTCCACCCATTTGGAGACATAAACTTTGTTTTTGCGAACCCATACATGTTGATTTTTTTTCAGTTTTTGTTTGGTCAATTCCTTGGGGTTGCCTTTACGGTTAGCACGTAATGTTCCAGTTGTGTGGGTTTTTAAGTTGAGAAGTTTCTGTGAAAGCTCCACGGAATTGTAGAAGTTGTCCATAAACAGCCAATGTCCTTTTAATAAGTATGGTTGCATTATTGTCATTACTATTTTTTCAGTCTTTTTTCCTTTTATTGTTTCGCTATTTGTGTCTTTGCCAGTGTACATATTAATATTTAACATATATCCATCGTCAGACGTCAGTTCGTAAAATTTAATGCCATATTTCGCTTTTACATGGGACTCATAACAACTAGTGAAAAGTGGGTGTGAATGTGCACCTCTGCCTACCCCTTCGGGGATAAAAAGCGTGATGTTATGTATGTATGTATATTTCGGTTTTTTGTTTTTACTATATTGTCTTCAACAGCAACAATGATTCGTCTAAACTAAGTTCTCTTTTAGGTTTATAACATTCCTGGAAAAGTCTCGATAAAGTGTCAATAAATTGGGTAATCTTTTCTTTGCCTTTTGAATTGAGTTCGGCCACATACACACATTTTAAAAGTTGCTCAAATCTCCGTCCTGACATTGAATATTGAAGTATAGGATGATAATATGAAGGATCACTACGCATG
This sequence comes from Spodoptera picta, assembly GCA_038387885.1. Classification (NCBI taxonomy): domain Eukaryota; kingdom Metazoa; phylum Arthropoda; class Insecta; order Lepidoptera; family Noctuidae; genus Spodoptera; species Spodoptera picta. Next base: position 80,179 of record JAZHFQ010000207.1, on the reverse strand, counting down.
AAAAGTTTCCGTTTTTGCGGAACGTTAACCTGTCCCATTAAAAGACATAATCCAAAAAATTTGAGCATTTCTTGCCGATTCGTATCTCTGAAATTATAATTGTTCTTTCTAGTTGGTCTTCTTCTTGAACATAGTGCTTGCCCATAAGCATTTGTTTTCTCAACTATGTAGTCTATTATGTTTGGCGGTAATAACTTACCAAATACGTATTCAACTGATGAATTGGGGCCAATTTCAAACTGAACTCCTACAGAAAGCTCATCGAATTCAAATAACGGAATTTCAGCTATTGTTTCTTCCCATGCTGATTCATGTTGGGGCAAGGCTTCTACGAATGGATCACCTTCAGGGCTTGCAGGATCTGATATCTGAGACGGCGCCTCGCGACATGAGATGCTTTCGGGGCTTGCAGAGATTACTATCTGAGGTAAGGGTGTCACCCCACGACGTAGGTTACTTTCGGGGCTTGCAGGTACTAGTATCCGTGGCGAGGGCTGCCCTTCAGGATCTTCGAAGTCTGGAATCTGAGGCGATAATGGTGCCCTGCAGTGTGAATTTCCTTCGGGATCTTCAGGATTGGAATTCTGAGACGAGGGCAGAACCACGCGATATAGGCTGCATTCAGGATTCTCGGGGTCTGGATTTTGAAGCGAGGGCGGCATCTTGTGATTTGGTTGGCTTTTAGGGTCCGCAATGTCAGTATCCCGAGGTGAGGGCATCACCTCATGATGTGGGTTGCTTTCTGTGTTGAGACTCTGGGGTGAGGGTGGGACCATGCGATATGGGTTACCTTCAGGCTCCTCCGGGTCTGGATTCTGAGGCGAGGGCGGCACGTCGCGATGTGAATTGCCTTCCGGGTCCTCAAGGTCTTGATTTGGACGCGATGTCAGCGCCTCTCCACATGGAACATCTACAGGGGCCACAAGATTCTCCGGTATCATAGGCAAAAGTGGCGCTCCACGATGTAGGCTGCCTTCGCAGCTATCAGAGTTCAACCTGGTTGGTAAGGACGGTGTGAGCAATGAAGAAAAGCTTGAAACATCACCAATATTATGTATAAGGGTAGATGAATTAATAGAGATTGTGTCAGCATCTTCATCGTCGGGGACTTTCCTTTTTTTCTGTTGACTCTTAACAGTCGTGGAACTATCCCGCTTTCGCTTATTTTTATGGGTATCAAAAATACTTTCATCACTACTTATATTATTTTCCTCTTGATCTTCGCTACAGTTTTCATTTTCAGAGTAATCAGACCTGGTTTCATCGCTACTACAGTTCTCAGAGCTCCAATCATGTTGGTCCTTTTGATCACCCGCTGGATCATAATCTACATCAGAAACTGAACCATCAGTAGCATAAGGATCCGGTGAAGTACCACCAGAGGAAGTTGGCTCAAATATTTTCATTTTTATGTTGTTTCGTGGTCTTTTTCCCATCTACAATAGAAAAAAATGAAATACCATTAAAGTAGATGTTATTATCAGTATTAATATTTTAAAAAAACATTGTTATCAAATCTACACGTACCAAAAACGTGTAAATCTTATATAAACAACATTTAGTACTTACTGCTAGTTGGTCGAGTGGTCGCCAGTGCGATTGCCGGGCAAGGGGTCTCGGGTTCGATTCCCGGGTCGGGCAAAGTATTACTGGGTTTTTAAAAAAAATTCTCAGTAGTAGCACGGAGTCTGGAAATGTGCCCGGTATATGGCAATAGGCTCACGCCCTATTACATGGGACTCATAATATAAATAGTGAAAAGTGGGTGTTACTTCTGTGTGCACCTCTGCCTACCCCTTCGGGGATAAAAGGCGTGATGTTATATGTAATATGTTATAATAGTACTTACTGTTATGCCCGAAGAACATGGTTGTGGTGAATCCAAACTTGTATTGTCACCTTTTTTATTATTTTTATTTCTTCTCGCTCGTTTTGTTTTGTTCATCTAAAACAATTGAATTTCTATAATTATATCTAAAATAAAACTACTATATTGTTGCTCAAATATGAAAATTAGTATTGTATTCTATATATAGAGTACACTCTATTATTTAAATCCAGTATAAAATATGTGATAACTTACGATTTAAAAGTTTCGTAACTCGGGAGCTCACTTCACTGTACACATGCGTCGCGTAATGGTGCACAGGCCGACTGACAGTATGGCGGCGCATAGACAAGTTGACGACTATGAACGTTCTGCGTTTGTGAGTAGATGTCTTTGTATGTGTGAGAAGAACCCACAAAACGCTTAAAATGTCGATGCTGTGTGACACTACTAAATCAAGATTTAGATATGTTGTAGCACTGTGATGTCACTATAGGAGGATTATGTGAGAAATTGACGTTATCTTACGTACTGACTGAAAAAAGAACTTAAAATTGGACGTATTGATGCGTTGTGCGACATCGTATCTCGATTTTTTACGTATCTATACGTTGTGCACGTGAAAGTGTTAATAGTGTATTTTTCAAAATTACTCACTGAATTAACGAAAATCGCGGGTTACTCACGTGAATATACTGAGAAAAGCTCTACTAGTTTCGAACCACAGAGGGGTTCTTCTTCATGAGCAGCGTCCGCGACGTCGCCGCGACCGCACTTTTCTCACTATATTCACGTGAGTAACCCGCTGCTTTTAGTTAATTTAGTATGTCTCACGATAGTTATTATAAAAATAAATAAATTAACAACTTCCTCATATTATTATTTGAAGTCGGTTTTTACTTGTACCGTTACGTCATGTCCGGTTGCCACTGGTTTACACAATGTGATACATCGTGTTGACATTACACAGTTATATTTTGATTTAATTAAAGTATGTATTGCTTCGTTACTCATATGTACGCATCGTCACGCAATTGCCCGAATCTTGTTGTTACGTCAGAGCGGAACATATTTGTCATCGTTCTTACTCCTCCCGGGGGTATATCGTAAGACTATGGTCTGATGGACCTTTACCTATTAAACTACGCTTTTTAATCCGCCTTTGAAGTGTGAAAATTATGTCAAATACTTTTATATACGGGACCAGTTTTATTTTTCTTACGGAATAAGCAGGTAAACGGGCAGACGGACCAGCTGATGGTAAGCAACCAGCGTCGCTCATAGACACCTGAAACACCAGAGGTGTTACAAATGAGTTACCGGCCTTTTGGGGATTAGGAATTTGACGAAATTTGGAGATTGGCGAGGGAGGGGGGTAATTTGGCCCCCAGTAACCTCACACACATGACGAAATACAACGCAGGCGTTGTTTTACGTCGGTTTTCTGTGAGGCCGTGGTATCACTCCGGTCGAGCTGGCCCTTTCGTGCCGAAGCATGGCTCTCCCACACTTAATAATGTAGAAGAACACTTTTATGCATACAGGATGGAATTTTGTAATACCAAACCATTGGGTCAACCATTAAATTAATAATTTAAGATTTTATTGTTTTCTTTTCATTCAATTCATGAAGTTTGTTAAAGAAATTTCATCCTTATTGACCCTAACGATGGATGAAATAAAAGTACAGAATGCAAATTTTACAGATTTTAGTCGGTTCGATTATCGCGTGCAAGCGAACGAGTTTTTGCAAATATATGAATGCCATTTTCTTACTTTTCAAAAATAAGGGAAGGATTTTCCTTTGAGTACAATTTTCTATCTAAAGTATTAAGAGTTCCCCCTTCAGGTGGCATAACAAAATTCCACCCAGCAGTGGACTGACATAGACCGTTGCTGTTAATGATATGCATTTCTACTTAGCCTCCGAGTAGTCGCGGAGAACCTAACGGGTAACCGGGACTCCGGCTCGACGTGCAGGAGAAGGAACGGGGTGGTTTTTAGTCAGTAAGAGTCCGACACTCCCTTCCGCCTCACCCAGGCGGGAGCAGTCATTCGATGATTTTCCCCCCTTAAAAAAAAGCCTCCGAGTAAGAAAAGAGTGTGATAATTTGAAGTTGTTAGAAAACCTTAGCAAGCTTAAAGTACGCAGCATAGCAACATAGCACTCTCAAAGAAAACCTAATTTCCAATGACGCAAACGAATTTCGAAAAATAGTTATAAGAGAATAACATAACATACACCTTTTATCCCTGAAGGAGTAGGCAGAGGTGCACACAGAAGTAACACCCACTTTTCACTATTTATGTTATGAGTCCCATGTAATAGGGGTGAGCCTATTGTCATATACCGGGCACATTTCCAGACTCCGTGCTACTACTGAGAATTTTTTTAAAAACCCATTAATACTTTGCCCGACCCGGGAATCGAACCCGAGACCCCTTGCCCGGTAGTCGCACTCTCGACCACTCGGCCAACGAGGCAGTATAAGAGAATCTAATCTATGAAATTTAAACAGCTGCATAAAGCCTAATATACTTAGAAAACCCTTCACCACGGTACATGAATATAATTACGAATGCACACAACGCTTTAGCCTAATTTCAATTCATACTGGAAATTAGACTAGTTCTGAACTTAGGGAACCATCACACCAGGTCACACTCGTCGAATACAAAGCAAATGCTGTGTAAATTACGTTTCTCGTTCGTCATCGTTTATCAATTAATCCACGTACCTACTTTTGAAATGTCATTGGCTAGTTCTCTAGGTTTAAAACAAATTGTTTCAACTTTTCAATGCAATAAATAATTACCTCTATAAAATAATCATACTCTCATCCATTGATTTGACAATGCACCTACTTTTGGAATTTTTATCTCGCTAATTTTATGGAAATAAGAATGCTGTTTGACGCAGAAATATGATGACGTCATAAGTTGTGATCTAATACAAAATTCATAAAAAAGTATCGTGTTTGACATTTCAATAAAAGTATTGAATTTTTGACTACCTGTCAACAACCATATTGTCTATCAGTTGGTTCGTCAGTGAAGTGAGTAAAGCTAAGGTGCGATGGGCGATTACTCGATTAAATATAACCAGAAAAGAGGTGTCAAAATGTTTACAATAAACACCTTTTTTTATATAATTGCCTAAGTAATTTCCACCTAATTTAACAATATTTTCAGTCCCGAAGAGTTACATAACATAACATCACGCCTTTATCCCCGAAAGGGTAGGCAGAGGTGCAAATTGCGGCACTTACTGCCACTGTACAATGTAACAATCACTTTCCACAATTTTTCGTTATCCTATTGTCATATACCGGGCACAATTCCAGACTCCGTGCTACTACTGACATTTTTTAATGTCTATCGAATAATTTAAACAACGTCGTTGGCCGAGTGGTCGCAAGTGCGGCTGCCGAGCAAGGGGTCTCGAGTTCGATTTCCGGGTCGGGCAAAGTATTACTGGGTTCTAAAAAATTTCTCAGTAGTAGCACGGAGTCTGGAAATGTGACTCACTCCCTATTACATGAGACTCATAACATAAATAGTGAAAAGTGGGTGTTACTTCTGTGTGCACCTCTGCCTACCCCTTCGGGGATAAAAGGCGTGATGTTATGTTATGTTATGTAATTTAAACAGTTTGTACAAACGCAACGGTAACGCTGCGTTACCGCAAGTCGCTCGTGTGATGTCACTTTAAGATAATTCTCAGCGCGCTGCCAAGCAAGCCGGTGACTGCGCTCAGCGTATAATGTGGCAGTCTTAGAACTGACGGTCTAGATTTCTAAACTACTGCCTAGCCTAAAATTTGTGCAGAACACATGACAGATTTTGGTGCAACGATTTGTATTTGTCTTGATTTGAAATGTAGGTAATTGCTTGACAACAGAGGTGAAAAGGAGATTTTTGTTTGTAACAACATAACATAACATCACGCCTTTTATCCCCGAAGGGGTAGGCAGAGGTGCACATTATGCCACTGTACAATGTAACACCCACTTTTCACTATTTATGTTATGAGTCCCATGTAATAGGGGGTGAGCCTATTGCCATATACCGGGCACAATTCCGGACTCCGTTGCTACTACTGAGAATTTTGTAAAAACCCAGTAATATTTTTGTTTGTGTTCGTGATTAATATGCTCATGTTATTTTCAAGGAGTTCTGGACTCGTTTCCCTAAATGCTATATATTATCCATCTTCAAAAAGAGTAACATATCAATCCATTCTTGTGGAATTAGATAAATTTGTATTAATAATAATTCAATATAGAGATTCATACATAACATCACGCCTGTCTCCCACAGGGACAGGCACATATTACGGACCGCCAATTGCCACGATTCTAACACACCTCTTTCGCTTCATCAACAGGCATTACTCTTGCATGCTCGTCGGTTAAGTCGATCTAGAGACATTGGAATAAAATCGGCTATTAATTTGTGTTGTTAATCTTCTATTATTACACTCACGTTAGGCTAAGAACTCGCGGCGGGAGTTTCTCCAGCGCCTGCCGCGGTAGCGAAATGGAGGCAGAATATTAAAAACTATTATATTTTTTTTATGGCATAAGCCGGTAATCGAGCAGACGGATCACCTGATGGTAAGCAATCTTGGATGAATGGACACCTGGAACACCAGAGGCGGTACAAGCGCGTTACCGGCCTATTGGGGATTTGGAGTTTGAGGATCGTTCGGGATTCAGGAATTGGGGAGATTGGGGAAGGGGAGGGTTATTGGGCCTCCGGTAACCTCACTCACACGACGAAACACAACGCAAGCGTTGCTTTACGTCGGTTTTCTGTGAGGCCGTGGTATCACTCCGGTCGAGCCGGCCTATTCGTGCCGAAGCATGGCTCTCCCACACTTACATATATATTAATTTTACCATCATAACTCGTTTGTATATTAATATTAAATGCAATGTTGCAGTATAACATAGCGCTTGCACTATAAGCCGGGATCTCAAATATTGTGGCTGCGTGTGCCGCCTGATATCTCGGGCCAGTCTATGGACGCTAATTTTAATACTATTATACTGTCGTGGAGAACCTAACGGGTTACCGGGGCTCAGGCTCGTCGTACAGGAGTAGGAACGGGGTGGTTTTTAGTCAGTAAGAGTCTAATACTCCTTCCCGCCTCACCCAAGCAGCGCAGCAATCATCTATATAGATAAATAAAATTGGACTGTTTGCTTGTAATACTAAAATAACCGCTTTTTACTACATGCATATATAATATACATTCGATACACATACCAAAATAACACATTTTACAATTATTGTATGTCTGTTTATATTAAGTAATCTCGGGAATGGTTGGACTGATTTTGACGGAACATTTATTGGCAGTTAGATTAAGTACTAAGGAGTAGTAATATAGACTTTTGTTAAATTGAAACAATATAAAATGATGTCCAAAAATCCATTTTCTACGCGGACGAAATCGCGGGTAACAGCTCGTAATTAAATTAAAATCGGATTAAAGAGACTTTAGTTCTAACTACGTATAAACTGTATGTCGTGGGGGCCCGGAGGTTTAAGACGCCCGCTTCTCATGCATGAGAGTGCCGGTTTGAAACCTACCAAAGGCAAGTACTAATGTGACCTCCGAGTTATATGTACTTTCTAAGATTATTTAGACACCACTGACAAACGGTGAAGGAAAACATCGGAGGAAACCTTGACTTACAATTTCTAATTATAAGTTTGAAATCGCCAACCCGCATTTAGCAAGCGTGGTGATTAATGCTGAAACCTTCTCCGTGTGAGAAGACTCAGCTCAGCAGTGGGCATTTATATTCTGTTGATGATGATGATGATGTACAAACTATAGAACAGTCAATCAGTTATTCTCTAAAATCGAACCCAAAACCACTTCTTCAACAAGCCATACAGCTACTCCACTCTGCCCACTATTTCAAAGACACATTTCTTCAGCCATACAGCCTCTGAAAATCACAGCCACTAAATACAAATGGCCGAACACATTTACTGAAACTGAATTTCAGGAGCATTATGTAAAAAGGATCACGTGACCCGTGCGACTCTATTCCAAAATAAACAGTTTCCTCACAAAGGGTAGCTAAATACGAAATTTCACGAAAATTTTCCAACATACCATGCAATTGGTTAAACCCTTATTGTTATTTAGCATAAGGTTGAAATTTGAGTGTTTTCGGTGTAAATTAGAAGTCACGTAGGTCGTTACTTCCGTTAGTTGTCGCTACAGTTAGCGGATACGGGATTTGTAGGGTGACTATGAATTTTTGCGACATTAGGATTTGTCAGGATAAGTATTCGCTTTGGTGTTAATATTAATCTTCTAATTGAAATCTCTAAAAAAGTATCAAGAAAAGTATAAAGTTGTATCATCGAATTTAATTAGTATTATTTCATTATGTTATCCTCGAAATAAAACAACATTACAACTATATTAACAAACTATGACAGTTTACTGCAAACCTCAAATATACAACAGGGTTAATAACATACGAAATTCCTATTAATCCAATTTATTTATTTATTTGAACTTCCAACAATAGATACACTTACATGCTAAAAAATAATCCACCAGACATTACAATAGCCTTGTGGTCCTTCAATTAAAGGGAATCACATTATGCGAATACAAACATACAGCAATTGAATTAAATGAAATGAAATTACGTTAAATTAAATTGCAAAAATGTCATGATAATATATAAAAGAAATACAACATCAGAAATCCAAATCACGAAATCGAAAAATAAGTTGTTTACATGTTTTTTTTTTTTTTTTTTTTTTTTTTTTTTTTTTTTTTTTTCTATCGCGATGGAAATCCTCATGGACTTCCCGCGCCGTGGGGACGACGAGGGGGCGTGCCGGACTCATACCGGCTAAAACCACCGCGGTGTTCCTTCACTGCCTGTGACCGTGACCCGGGTTGCCCTTACGGAATCACCACACTGTTTACATGTATTTAGTAATAGTTACCTAGTTAGTATTTATTTTATTTAAGTTTGTATAATTAATACATAAATTAATTGTAGGCTATTACAAATAAATAAAGTGTCATATTAGATGAATCGACAAAATAACATAACACAAGTCAAAAAAAATAATTTAAACAATTCTTAAAATAAAATGAAAAATTACAAATTAAATGAAAAAATTTTTATGAATACATTTTGTACAGGCAATTAGGAGTACCAAAATGAGGCAACCAATTAAACAATACAGTCTACAAAAAATTGACAAACTCACAGCGACCCTACACACGCAAAATTAAAGCCGCAACTTTAAAGTGGTGATTTTCTAACGACTTCAAAATGCCACCATTTTCCTAGTTTATCCTTCGTTGAAAAACTACAGGAAGGCGCTTTTTTTACAGCCACTTTGTTTCTTTACAGGTTATGAGAGAGGAGAATACGGTAACCACCGCTACTCTTCTCGTGGGTATGAATCGGTAGACAAAAGTTCTTTGTCCAAATGGAGAACTGGCTCAGAGATCTTCCCTGTTAGTCTTCATATCATGTGCTTGTTACAGTCCAACACAGGACTATGGGCGTGGGTGTGTGAAGATCGCCTATCAAATCGGGGCTGACCTCTGAGTTTGTTTCGGCATTTCTTCTCAGAGTCAGTTAGGAAATGTGGGTCACATCATCCGCTTGAAATATTGTCGAGTAAAAGTGATATGTTGTAGCCTATTTGCAGAAATAAATTAATTTGGTTCATTTGAATGTCATGGTGGCCCGGAGACTTAAGACACGCACTTCTCATGTACGAGGATTCGGGTTCGAAGTCGAAGTATGTCACTTTTCAAAGTTATATATACTTTCTAAGTTAATTTAAACACCACTGATAAACAGTGAAGAGAAATATCGTGAGGAAATCTTTTTCTTGAGTGGGGAAAAGCATCCAATGGCTTCTCCCTTACTGACTAAAAACCACCCCGTTCCTACTCCTGCACGTCGAGCCGGAGCCCCGGCAACCCGTTAAGTTCTCAGCGGCTCCGTATCGGTATCATCCCTATTGGGTAACGCGACGCGCCGTACGCTCGGGTCTAATCGTGAGAAAACTTGGACTTAAAATTTCGAATTATAAGTTTGAAATCGCCAACCCGCAATGAGAAAACGTAGTGATTAATGCTCAAACCTTATCCGTTTACAGACGGAGAAAATTATCAGAAAAAGCCTTTGCTCAGCAGTAGTCACTTATAGACTGATATTGTTTTTTTATTTATTTTTGATGGGCCGACGTTTGACCATTATCTCGCCTAGTGGCAAGCGATGATGCGGCCTACGATGAAGCACGTCAACCTATGAGCAACCTATTCACTCGGGCCTTGAAGACACCAAGGTTATACCCTTCAGGAATTACAGAATCTGGCAAAGAATTATAATGGTGATTGCAGTATAAAAAAATACAATACCCGGTCTCTATTAAATGTGTAGTCCTATAAGATACACGTGGGAAGATTGGTGGTGATGCGTAATACATATATAAGACAATTAACTCGTCGAGTACCGTCATTATATTATATTATATTATATGTCAAACGCCAAGCGGTCACCAGTGACCGCATCCTATTGTTCTATAATTGTGTCTACAAAACCGGTACTCGACGAGTTAAAGTGGGAATCTTCAAAAAATAAACATTGTGTTGCTCTGAAAAAACAAAGTTTTATTTTAACATAAATTGACATCTTTTTAACCATTAAAATAATAGAAATCAGGTTTACAATCCTACCTGAAAAAACAAAGAAACGACATTAAATGTTTATTATTTACTTGTCGATTCCTCTTCCACCAAAGTATAATAATTTATTCTTTACGTTCACCATATTACAAAATCCACAATATCGCCATGACACTAGTATTGACAATAACGCCAGCCAATGACAATGAAGGCTAAACAGGAACTTTTTTATCACAGACAAATCTCTTAAAGAAATCTAATTTCTTTACACATATATTAGACTTCACGACTGTTACACAAAATCACGAGACAGTTACATATAGTATGAAACTTAAGTACCTATGAATATTTCAACTACACCTTTCCAAACCCTTTTCGAAATGCCAGAGCAATATTATGCTATGCAGAAAATTCTTACATCAACAAGCAAGAACTCATCTCAAAGCGATAGATACCAGCATGAACACATACACCAAATTATCAATTTTCTTCAGTCTAATTTCACCTTTATGCTTATGCAATAGAGTTGAATGCAGCCTGACAAAATTTGACAGATTAGGGTAGTTTGAGTTGCGTGGATTTGGTTTCTCAGCATATATTTAAATTTACTCAACGAAGCAAAATCTGATAAAGTTTGAGACGAACTAGATGTAAGCTTGGAATTTTGTAAAGGAAATTAAGGTATCACCTCGTCGTGCCCTTTCGACAAAGGACATAAGACGTTATTAGCTATTTGCTTTGAAAAATACATTTTTATACATGAACTGTCTAGTGATCTATGAAGTATACTATTTTTTTGTAACTCATGTGATAGTAATAAATTACATTTTTGACCACTGAGATCTTCCTGCGTTTATTTCCTAATTTAGACCTTCACGTGGGTTGTTCGGGCTGCACATTTAAGAGTTCACATCTTTAAACGAACCTTGTGTGAGTTGAGCACCAAACCATTGCCGTGTCTACGGGCAGCCCGCAAACAGCTCGCAAGCGACTCATTCGCGTCGCATTCGCCAGATGTGGACACACCCTCTGAGACACTGTACAGCAGTGGTCTTTGATGAACCAAAACCTTTGTTATTGCAATCTTCAACTCCAATCTACTTCCAAACGTTGAAATTATGGCAAACCTTCTCATTCACAGAAGGACTTACAGACACATGAGCCTTGAGACTATTCTCAAGTGTTCTTCAGCTTCAACATCAATCAGCATCCGCATTTTCGAATATGCTGCTCTCCATCCCTGGATGGCGAGTCACACCAGACTCTGGAATAACCAACTCTATCTCCAAGTATGACATGGAACTAGTAGAGATTTGTTCAAATTGTTGACGTGAGTAAGCTATATTTTAATACTCGTTCTCCTTTCAAAAACAAATTAGCTGGTATTGGCAACATCACACAAATAGGTCAGATTCTAGCGAGCCTGAGTGACACACAGGCACGCTGAGTGTGCGAGCATTAAATTACGTGTCCACGTCCTGTGTTCACATACCGTGAAATGCGTACATACTACACACATAGTTTTTGACATACTGCTACGAAGGTCTGTTAGCAGTCTATTTTTAACGTGGAAGAGTTATGCTTCGGCAGAAATGGGCCGGCTCAAACAAGGGGATACTAGACACAATTCTACCTCTATAATCTATGTTAAACTATTTTCAAAGCACATCAACAGCCTGGTTTGAGCATTAATCACCACGCTTGCTCAATGCGAGTTGGCAATTTTAAACTTATATTAGAAATTATAACCCCAGAGTTTCCACACAATGTTTTCCTTCAGGGTTTGTCAGTAGTGTTCAAATAATCTTAGAAGGAAAGAAGAAAAGAAAGAAAGAAAGAAAGAAAGAAAAGCCATTTAATTCTGCGCAAAACATACATAACATAATTATTTAAAAAATAAAAAAGAAAACAAAAAAAAGCTAAAAATTATGAAGTGAGATCTTGTCCATGATCCACAGACTTATTATTTTACTGAAATGATAGAATATTTAATATCTAACATTATCTGTGGACCATAGACAAGGAAACACTGCTCATGCCATTGCCCTAATATTGTGCGTTATGTATGCGTGCGCAAAAACAGGATAATGCTCAGCAATTTCTGCGACTTAAACCTCAAGAGGTTAGCGTCGCAGCGCTGATTTTCAGCACATCCTTGGGTGACGTAATGGCGTCCCGCCAGCTTCACTAATCGCCAGCGAACAAGAATGCAAAACAACAAAACAGAAAGTACATATAACTGTGAAAAAGACACATTATTACTTACTCTTGGTAGGTTTCGAACCAGCGCCCTCATGCATGAGAAGCGGGCGTCTTAAACCTCCGAGCCACCGCGATATAACATTAAAAATAACATAATATTACACTATCTAGCATCCCAACAGCAAAAAATAAACAATCTTAAAGATTTTGCTCGTAAAAACGAAAAGGCACATTAGCAAAATTACAAGCACTAATATAAATAGTACCTACATATATTACAATTATTTCAGTTATTGGTTAAACATTATTACGAATACTTATCTTGAGTGTTGTTTTTATTATTATTGCGCCTTAAAGTAGTTCGTTTTGAACATTATTTGCTATAGTAAACACTGCTTGATGGTTCAAGTTACAACTTCAAAGAAATTATTATGTTTTCTTACTTTTCTTGTTGTAATGTCTTTTTTTCTGATATTATATTTATATTGTATTTCAATGTGATAGGTATTGGTGCACATGTACAATACGGTATATTGTATAATGAATCTGATTGAAAAAGAGTAACCTATGGAGTTTCTTGCTCGTTGTTCTCCATAGGAATCTACACCTTGGAACGAGCAGATAGCTTCACTAGAGGACTGACCTACAAACAGATTTTTTTTTATTATTTATATATTTCTTTTGGGTTTCAAAAGTGCCTTCCTGGAAATAAATGATTTTGACTTTGACTGTGATATGTACAATGTAACACCCACTTTTCACTATTTATATTATGAGTCAAATGTAATATGGGGTGCGCCTATTGCCATATACCGGGCGCCATTCCAGACTTCGCGTTATTACCGAGATTTTTTTTAAAACCTAGTAATAATTTGTAATTTACGACAAAAACTTAAAAAAACCATAAAAAGTAAAATAACATTTTGAAATTAGATGTTTGAAATGACTTTCTCTACAAATTAAAATAAAAAAGTACCAAATAAAACCTAACATACTGAGTTGGATTGTTTTGTCAGTCAAAAACAAAGTTATTACGAATTATTAATACAATAAATCACAAGTACTTTTATAAATTAATAGATATTAACATTGTTACTCTTATGTTTCATATTTTAAAGAAACTGTATTTCTATTTGACTCATAATAATATGACATCACAATACATTAAAAAATAATCTTGTGCCAAAAAGACTCTTCAATATACATGAGTCGACTATCGTTTATGGCATTTGAATACCATAATTATTATAGGTTTTAATATCATAAAAAAAACAGAATAGTTGTTATCAGATTTTATTAAAAAATATATATACACAATTTAATACAGACTCGTCTAAATTGCAGTTATAAATAAATGATAACTGCATTAGACAATTATACAATAAACAAGTCGTCGATTATTCTTCATCTCCGTTGTCACCTTTTGATGTTGAGGTTGAAGGTTCTTTCCCAATGATGTTCTCTCTCAAATTGTTCGATATAACATTGCCAGTTATGTTATGAGTCCCATGCAAAAAGTGAGTTTTTTTCGCATAATACCAGTCTCCGTCAATAGCTTCAATTTATTTTCAAAGTATAAGGTTTTTTTAGCATATTAAAATATGCTGCAATTGGATTCGAATTTGCATTTCCATCAAACCCTTTCGTTCCAAGTTCATTTTAGTCCAGTATTGTCATTCAGTTTGAAGGAAATAGATACTCAATAATTTATATGCTAAAATAAAAAAATAAGATAATTATCTATGGGCATATGATTAGTCAAGGTAGGTCGTGGGGAGCAGCTGGATGCAAGTCGCTTCCAACCGATCGATCGATACCTACTTCATTACTTCAAACACTCTGTGGTCTTGCAGATTTCTCTAAAAAAATCCTTTGTATAAACACTGTATTTTCATCTTTATCCTTATCGCTGCAAGGTCCATGGTCCTTTGCTCCACGTTTTTCCTTATTGTCACTGCGGCAAGGTTCATTTCCACAGCATTTTTCACAATCATCTTTTCTGCACCTCGGTATCCTGGCCTATCATACTCTTTTCGTTCTTTATGGCCACACGATGGGCAGGGTCCACGTCGACCACCCGTGGGGTGCGGGTAGCCAGGGCCTTAAGGGCCCCCCTGGCCTCTACAAGGTCTATTTCAAGGACCTCTCCATGGCCTTACATCGTAAATAGAAGGTCCATGTCGCCCAAACCCAAATGGTCCATGCATGAAGCCAAATCTACCACCGGGTCCTCGCCTGAAGTCTCTAGGTCCACAGGAACGTTCCTCTTCATCAGAATCCGAGCTGCAGCAGCCACCCCTTCCTTCACGTGAACCTCGTCTTTGATGGCCAGAATGATGATATTCAGTACTCTCCCCATGTCCAAATGGTCCGAAACGGGGTCTGTGATGACAGCCGTGGAAATCGGGCCCTCCAAAAGAGCCGAAAGGAGGCGGCATCGCCCAATTATCCCATTCAACACTAAACTCTTGGAAACGTGGTGGGTGATCCATATGGCCTCTCATCTTGATATCTTTTTTGCAGTGTTCTTACGAAGACTGAATACACTCGAACTGAATGTCAGGCCTAGCGAGCCAAACTCTATTTTATTGAAGTAACTGACGCAATATTGCGAAATCCATTCCGAATAGGGTTGCACTGAAATTTTCTGATGAAATTTTACACAGAAACTTGACATAAACGATTGATTGCTGTCGTTTTCTTAGAAGGTAACAAGATTTATTGATATACTTTTGTCACTTGAGTTATAACAACTAATAGTCTGGTCACGTCATCCGCGGCTACGAAAATTCGCAACTACAAAAGCAAGATTTTCTCTCACGTTGCCATTAACTGTGGCCACGTCACGGTTACAATTAACTTCATTAATCCTACACGTGGCGATACGTGGGTACACGTAAAAAATTCAGTGGCTGGAAAATTATACAAAAATGAAATCAATTCGTCGGGACAAATTATGACGTCAAAGCAATTATTCCAATTAAACTACATACATACAAAAGTGCCTGACTTTTGAATATCATATAAATCGAATTGTCGTTTGTTTGTCTGCTAGTGAAGCTAGGTGCTTGTTCCAAAACACAGATTTGTATGGTCCCAAATCTCCATTTCGTAAGCC
Organism: Spodoptera picta; assembly: GCA_038387885.1. Lineage (NCBI taxonomy): Eukaryota > Metazoa > Arthropoda > Insecta > Lepidoptera > Noctuidae > Spodoptera > Spodoptera picta. The sequence goes on along the minus strand of JAZHFQ010000207.1, from coordinate 64,339 downwards.
TAAAAGGTCAGATGTCCCTAGGCAGCACCGATTGCTTACCGGCAGGTAATCCGTCTGCTCGTTTGCTGTACATTGAAAAATAAAAACATAAGAGCAAAAAAATATATCCATTGGTATCTATTGTGACACTTCTTATTCGGGATAAATCACCTAATGACTTCTCCCGCCTTGGAAGAGGCGATATTTACTGACTAAAGACCCCGTTCCTTCTCCTGTTTCCAGCCGGAGCGTCCTGTCTATCGCTTCGGGGAATAAAAGCCATCATAATATGTCGCATCTTTACAAAACATTGCGCAATATGCACTATGCAGGTAAATTCATGTACTTATTTTAAATAACTTGCACAATTTTCAGTTCAATTTCAACTATATATACTAATGTTAGGAAATACTGATGCAATTTTCTTATTTTATGGCGACTGTGTTTAAAATTGTTTGTTCCCACGAACAACAACAACAAAGCAGTAAACAAGCAGATGAATTATCTAATGGTCAGCTATTGGCACCATGGATACCCTCAACCCCAGAGAATTTACAATATAGATAGAACCCCTGTGCAAGCGTTGTATCAAGTCGATTTTTTATGAGGACGTGGTGGCACTCTGGTCGAGCCGGCGGCTGATTCGTGCCGAAGCATGGCTCTCTCCCACAAGAAGGTAAAGGGCCTGTAATTGTGTTGTAATTGTAAATATTAAATTGTCAGAAGTATGACGGAACCCGAATTTAACCGCATTTAACCACAATTAAGTCATCCCCTATTACATAAAACTCATACCAGAAGCAGTACAATGTCGCTACCTATAATATATGTATATTGTTATTAGGTGACCCGGCTACTTTCTCACTCCCTTGGACTTCGAAACTTTAAATCTTCCCTGGACTACGACGAATGTTTCCTCGTCGTTCTCGAGATTTAGACTAACGAAAAAAAAAAATTATTATTCATAATGTATAACTAGAGAAAAAGTCATTCGTACCAAAACATAAAATAAATAAAAATATTTTTATGGTATGCAGCGTAAATTGACATAGGGATGTACAAATCAACATATAGGCAACATACAGCACCCTTCCGCACGTGTTCTGAACTACGTCAGTACAAGCACATTAGCATAATATGTGACAAGAGCAAACAGCAAATCAACATACACCAATAAGATCAAACCTTTTAAAGGAATTCCAACTCAATTCTTTTTGTAATAACAGCTATAATTCTATGAAATATTTTCATATATTGGTATACACTGATGTGCATGATGTCTGCAAATATGTATGTGCGTCGTACGTGCCACGAGTTTTTCAAAGTTACACGTGTATCCATAACTTTTTGATTACATTTATTTTCTGAATTACCTCTATATTGTTGAGTGCGAGTGACACTAAGTTGGGAATTTCAAAGTTGTGATTTTGTATGCAAACAGAATCTATGTAAGTATAATACACTAGCAGCCCGTCCCGGCTTCGCACGGGGTAGACAATTATTTATTTTTGGAAATTTGGATTGTTGTAGTGACATAACTACAATAGTTGGACATATGCTACCGCGGAGTTTTTTGTAGACATTATGATGTTCTTCAATATTTATGTACATTATTTTGTTCTATCGCTAATAGTTTCGGCAGCGCATTCGACGAAAGACATTTTAAGACTAATTTTTCTACATCTTCGGTTACATTGTTCAAATTTTACCAAGGATTCCTAATTTTTTTCAAAATGAAATGTAGCCTATGTCAAATTGGAAGAATGTAGCATTCTATTGGTGAAAGAATTATTTAAATCGGCCCAGTACTTTTTGAGCCTATTCATTATAAACATACAAAAAAAAAGCAACATACCGGCCGAACGTATAACCTCCTCCTTTTTTGAAGTCGGTTAAAAATAGGTACAAATCTTTCCTATTTATAATATTAGTATAGATAGGTACTATATACTATGACACACATATAATACATATGCCAGATTCAAACCTTAAAGAAAAGAGCGTATTCCTTTTTAAAAGGCCGGCAACGCACCTGTGACTCCTCTGGTGTTGCGGGTGTCCATGGGCGGCGCTAATCGCTTACCATCAGGTGATCCGTCAGCTCGTTTCCCTCCTATTCCATAAAAAAAATACACTTTACTAATTCTTATCCAGTCTTCTCCTGTTCCCATAGGATTTTCTGTCTTAAAAACCTTCTCCTAATAACAACAAATACAACAACAAAAGGCAATCGGTCCGGCCATTCACGCGTGATGCCGTGATGTAGGGAAAAAAGGATTCTACCACAGATGGGGCCCAACAGGGCCGATGCCGATTCGGAGTCGCGGAGAACGTAACGGGTAACCGGGGCTCCGGCTCGACGTGCAGAAGAAAGAACGGGGTGGTTTTTAGTCAGTAAGAGTCTGACACTCCCTCCCGCCTCACCTAGGCGAAAGCAGTCATTCGATGTTTTTCCCAAAAAAAAAAACCCATGGCTGAAACTAGTCGAGTTCCTCGTCCAATTATTGCATGAGTAGGCCGAAAAACATAGCAATTAATTTAGTTTGATACACTTTGATAAATAAAACGGTAAGATTTCCAATTATTTATTTATTCATCTTGTTTTTCTTTTGTATTGTAATGTTTTGCTGGCCTAAGGATCCGCCTGGATCTGGATGTATAGGATACTGGGCTAGTGTAGGGGTCCAGGACCATATAAAAATGTAATGTGAAGCTTTTTGTGAATAAACACATATTTTTTATTTTCTTTTTACTTCGTTGGCCGAGTGGTCGCAAGTGCGATTGCCGAGCAAGGGGTCTTAGGTTCGATTCGTGGGATCAGGCAAAGTATTACTGGGTTTTTAAAAAAAAAATTCAATAGTAGCACGGAGCCTGGAAATGAGCCCGGTATATGGCAACTATACATTGAATAGAGACCATAGGTAGTACCACCAGCACCTATAGTCTGAAACCAGAACCATTGAAACTACGACCTTAAACCTGCTTGCCAAGCGAGGAACTTGTGGCAATACGCTCTCATATCCAAAGGTCAGTGCACTATCATGGGCCGTTGGTGATGGTAATAGCATCGCAATCACAAATAACAACCTTACTTAATAAGACTTAAGTCAAGTATTACATCATACATACATCAACAGCCTATAAGTGGCCACTGCTGAACAATGGCCTCATCTCACACGGAGATGGTTTGAGCTCGACCGGAGTGATACCACCGCCTCACAGTAAACCGACGTGAAGCAACGCTTGCGTTGTGTTTCGTCGTGTGAGTGAGGTTACCGGAGGCCCAATTATTCTCCCTTTCCCCAATCTCCTCAATCCCTGAATTCCCAATGATCCTCAAATTCCTAATCCCCAAAAGGCCGGTAACGCCCCTGTAACACCTCCGGTATTCCAGGTGTCCATGGGCGACGTCGACTGCTTACCATCAGGTGATCCGTCTGCTCGTTTTCCGGCTTAAGCCAAAAAAAAAAAAATCTAGGTCCAGATTTCCTCCCGATGTTTTCCTTGACCGTTTATCAGTGATGTCTAAATAATCTTATCTTATCAAATTGATACTTGCTGTTGGTAATTTTCGAACCGGCATCTTCATGCATGAGAAGGGGGCGTCTTAGATCTCCACTGCAAGTGACTCTGAGAGGACGAAGAGTGAGAGATAACTCAAGTATTGTCAACAAACAAACAATTTTCTGTCATAGCAACATTATTTTAATAAAAAACTCTTGAAAAAATCTCAAGAACCAAGGTATAGCATAAAAGGCGTAAACATAAACACAAGGCCATTTAAATTTAGACCCAATTTTCGCAGTCTCAAGATACTTTTCAGAAATGATATTTCTTTAGGAGTCCAATTACGCAATGTTCTTCAAAAGCTAGGCCGATTGTGTGAGGATTCTGAATTCGGATCATTCAGAATTAGATTTGAGTGAGCGGCGTCATTTAAATTCTTTAATAATTGTTGGGTGGTGATGCAAGGTAGAAGATTAAAGCGATGTGAAAATGTTATACGACAATTTTATTAAAGCATGCAATATGTTGTTTATTAGCCGGTTAAACTTAAATTAGTAATCGTACAATTATTTATTTAATGAGTTTAGTACTGATCTAAACTTTTTGAAATCAAAAACTTATACTTGAAAAATGTATTTATTTCTATAAAAAACTTAAATAACAACTATTACTTAAATAAAATGAAATATTGTTCTGGAACCAAAGGGTTTGGTACGCGACGATGGTAAGAGACCCGACGGTATGTCCATTATGCCCTGGTAGCTGGGAAGGTCTTCGGTGTGGGACGCAACCTGCGTCGACACCCTTGCACCTTCTCATCTTCCAGTAACGGCGAGTTGTGCTGGTTCGGCTGCTGCTTCTGCAGAAAACCTCAAGCGGCGCAAATATAATAACCTTGCTGGTAGTTATATCTTTGAGCCGTTTGGGGTTGAGACCCTAGGTCCGTGGGATCCGAGTGCGCTTAAATTATTCAAAAACATTTCGAAACGGCTGGTCGACACATCTCGTGACCAGAGGGCTGGTCTTTTTCTCGGTCAGAGATTAAGCATTGCCATACAACGTGGCAATGCTGCCAGCCTTCTGGGTACTTTCCCACTGACGTCGATGCGGACGAGTTTTTCGATGCCTTATAAATAGTTTGTTTTTCTATTAATTTTAATCTTAAGACTTATACTTAATTTATGTTAACAAAACTATAGGAAATATAATGAATAATAATTTGGATATGAGGAAGAGCTATGCTTTAGCACAATTAGACCGGCACTACCGGAGTGATACCGGAGAATAGTGACGTGTCATGCTGGCCTCACAGAAAACCAATATGAAACAATGATTGCGCTGTTTATCGTTGTGTATAATACGTTCAGGTGCTATGACGCTTCCAAAGACGATGCAGATCAGGTACAACAACAGTTTTTAAAAAAAATCAATGACATCAATACAAACAAGTGAGTAATTGAGAGCTGCGCGACATCGCCGCGACCGCGCACGCTGCATGCTTCATGAGGAAGAACCCCTCTGTGGTTCGAAACTAGTAGAGCTTTTCTCAGTATATTCACGTGAGTGACCCACGACTTTAGTTAATTAAGTGAGTAATTTTGAAAAAGACACTATGAAAATCGCTCTACTCCTATAACTTACAACTGAAATCAAGAGAAATCATATATTTCTCGTCAGTCGATAAGGTGCCGATTGAAATTCTTCGCGATCGCTACCTTTGAGTACCCACACAGGTATCGAACGTATACCAAGTGGTTTATTTATGCCTCGTACTGAATGATGATGATATAATTTGCCTATGGAAATATTCATAAAAGAAATGTTCCCGCTTTATAAAGCCTTTATTTTTTATGTTTTTTCTTAACTTGTCCTTTGTTCCGTGCCAGGATTTTGCCTAGTGTCTTGTTAGATTATGGCAAACCCCTCTTACGTAGAGGAGGCTGTTACATTTTTATAGCATATTAACTGTTGCCCGTGACATCGTCCGCGTGGAATATGAATTTTAGGATATAACTTTTTTTATTATTAAGTTTTCCAAAATAAAAGTAAGTAGCCTAGTTACTCCTCAGTACACTGCCAATAAAAGTCCCATCGAAATCGGTCCAGCCATTCCAGAGTTCAGCCAGTACAAACGGACAGCAGGGCAAAAATTCTAAAAAATTATATTTTGGTATATGAATCGTATGTATGTATATTCATATGCATGTGGTAAAAGCGGTTGTTTTAATATCACAAACGGACACGTCAATTTTATTTATATGTATAGAAAAAGAATTAACGTGCAGACGATTCACCTGTTCATCTGCCCTCCTTAAAACACTAAAGATAATTTACAATCTTCCTAACATCCCTCGTGTCAGACTACGGTCAAATTAGATTAGGAGAGTAAATAAACAGAGAGTGTTTATTTACTCTCCTAATCACCTGTTTTTGCGCAAACATAACATAACATAACATAACATAACATCACACCTTTTATCCCCGAAGGGGTAGGCAGAGGTGTACATTATGCCACTGTACAATGTAACACCCACTTTTCACTATTTATGTTATGATTCCCATGTAATAGGGGGTGAGCCTATTGGCATATACCGGACACAATTCCAGACTCTGTGCTACTACTGAGATTTTTTTAAAAACCCAGTAATACTTTTCCCGACCCGGGAATCGAACCCGAAACGCCTTGCCCGGCAGTCGCCTTGCGACCACTCGGCCAACGGGGCAGGCAGACAGACAACTGGCCATCTTAATCGAAATCGATTGGGGAACTTTAATATTTCTATTTTTGTACCTCTTTTTTTGATGGGGGAAATCATCCAATCTCTTGTCCCGCCTTGCGTTAGCGAGAGGGAGTCTTATACTCTTACTGACTTAAAACCACCCCGTTCATACTCGTGGTCTTCGAGCCAGAGCCCCGGTAACCCGTTAGGCTTTCTGCGGCTCCGTATCAGGCATCAGCCCTACTGGGCTCCGTCTGTGGTGGTCTGATGGCTCTTTGAGGCGCGCGCAGAACGCGACGCGCCGTACGCACGGCATTTTTGTACCTCTAAGTACTCATAACAATTGAACATAGTTATCTATACTAATATTATAAAGAGGAAAGATTTGTATTTTTGTATTTTTGTATGTTTGTAATGAATAAACTCAAAAACTACTGAACCGATTGCAATAATTTTTTCACCATTCGAAAGCTGCATTATTCAGAAGTAACATAGGCTATATAATATCACGCTAGGTCCTATAGTTGTGGAGCAGTAACCAAAAATGTTTTAAAAACGGGGGAAAAGTATCGTTTCTGAGGCCTTCCGTGGCGTGCGCTGAGCATATAGTTAAAGTTATACAAAAATGTTCTATAGATGAATTGTTTATCTTAACATTATTTTTAAAAAAGTCCGCGAGAGCATATGTCTACCTTTTATAGTTTACCCATAACAATCGTTTTAATGAATGGTTCAATCCTTATAAAAGTTTGCTCTAGATAACTTTTGAATTGTTCAATCGGTTACCTTATGACTATTAATTCATCCAAAAGATACCTATTATACTTACCTGCTATTTCAAAAATACATAAAAAAGGCCCGGGGCGGCGCGCGGCGTGAAGTGACTAGCCAGCCGGGCAACGCAGCGGTGCGGGGAAGGGGAGGTCAGACAGTGAGATAGGTAGCCGCGCGGCTCATTCGCGCGGTCGGCTCCCTACGCAGCAGACGTGTCACGTAACCGATCTTAAACATTTTGTAGACTATTTAACTTGCATTTTTTGTTCGAGTAAAAAAGTTCTTTTGCATTTTTTGTTCGAGTAAAAAAGTTCTTTTCAGAACTAATTATAAATTGTTCATTCAGGCTTTACTGCTATAATATCCTAAATTATATTCTTACTTATACCCTTATCTTCCATAGTAAGTATTTATCCTAAATTCTATTCGTATTCTCTATCCTAATTTCTATTCTTATTTTTATCTAATAAAAAAAAATTCATCAATATGCCAAGAAAAAGAAGGTCTCAACTATCTAAAAATTGCTCTCAAGCGAGATTAGCAAAAATACGACGTGATGAAGAATCAGTTTCTGAAAATTTTGATCGTCTCGCAAATCAGAGAGCGTATGCGTCGCAATCACGTGCTAGCGAATCTAGCGCCGAACGCTTGCACCGCCTTGCTCAAAATAGTGACAGAATGTCACAATCACGTGGAAGGGAATCAAGCGCCGAACATGCGCTTCGTCTTTCAGCACAAAATACCCGATCATCACAACTACACGAACGACAATCGAGTGCTGAACGTTCGCAACGCCTTGCAGAAAATAGGGTTAGGAACTCGCAAACGCGTGCCAGGGAATCTAGCGCCGAACGCTCGCAGCGACTAATTGCACAAAATACCCGATCATCACAACTACACGAACGACAATCGAGTGCTAAACGTTCGCAACGCCTTGCAGAAAATAGGGTTAGGAACTCGCAAACGCGTGCCAGGGAATCTAGCGCCGAACGCTCGCAGCGACTAATTGCACAAAATACCCGATCATCACAACTACACGAACGACAATCGAGTGCTGAACGCTCGCAGCGTCTTGCAGAAAATAGAGTTAGGAACTCGCAAACACGTGCCAGGGAATCTAGCGCCGAACGCTCGCAGCGACTTATTGCACAGAGAGAAAGACAACATTCTTTAACAATTAGGACGCGTAATAGAGTTTTAGCTCATAGCAATAGATCGGCATTCAGTTACGATCCACAAATTGATTATGCTCATCAAAACAGCATCCAAATCGGAGCAATGAATAAGGTTTGCCCGCGATGTTGTGCAAAAAAATGGAATGATGAAGCGAACGGTATGTGTTGCGCGTCTGGAAAAGTTATTCTTCCTAATATAACAGAGCCACCAGAACCAATAAAAAGCCTATTGACTAATAATCACACACTTTCTGCGCATTTTTTGAACAATGCGCGTAGATACAATAGTCTTTTTCAGATGACTTCGTTTGGGGCAAAAGAAATTAGAGAGGGAAATTTTATGCCCACCTTTAAGGTAGAAGGACAAGTCTACCATCTTATAGGTAGCCTCTTACCACCAGCAGGACAAAACCCTCAATTTCTGCAAATATATTTTATTTCAGAAGCTGACCAACTATCTTTTCGAGCAAACATGGCCCCTACGCTAAAAATTGATTTGATTAACGAATTGCAGACCGTATTAAATAGCCACAATATATACGTACGAAGTTTCAAGCATAGTATCGAACTTAACAACCCGGAAAGTTTAAAACTAATCATTCACTCTGATCGCACACCTCAGACAGAACACCAAGGCAGATATAACGCTCCTTCCATAAATGAAGTGGCCGTTCTGTTGGTCGACGAAGACAAAGGACCCAGGGATATTGTGCTGCATGGTAGAGACGGACAACTAAAACGAGTGTCGGAATTGCACCGCGCTTACGATCCGTTACAATATCCACTTATATATGTAACAGGAGACGACGGATATTATGTGAATATTCCTCAGCAGAATGCATTACGAAATAAGACAGTGTCATGTATGCAATATTATGCCTACCGTTTAATGATTAGGACGAACTGTTTTAACACACTGCATTATTACAAAGATTTGTTTAATCAGTATTGTGTTGATATGATGGCGAAGATGATTTCAGAGAGGTTAAATTTTATTTCCCGAAACCAACAAAAGCTAAGAGCGGATAACTATATTCATTTGAGGGATGCTTTAAACCAAGACGCAGGTGTAAATGCCGCCAATTTAGGTCAGCATGTCATTTTGCCGTCGTCATTTACCGGGTCACCGAGGTATCTCTACGAAAAGACGCAAGATGCAATGACATATGTGCGCAATTATGGAAGGCCTGACCTTTTTATAACTTTTACGTGTAATCCGGAATGGGAAGAAATAAAGCAAGAACTTTTTCCCGGTCAGCGATCTTTCGATCGGCATGACATCATTGCTCGAGTGTTTCACTTAAAAATGAAAAAAATTATAAACATAATCACCAAAGACGCGATTTTTGGGACGGTTAAATGTTTTATGGTAACTGTAGAGTGGCAAAAAAGAGGATTGCCGCATTGTCATATGTTATTTTGGCTGGACACAAAAATACAGCCCGATGAAATTGATGGCATAATAGTTGCCGAGCTACCTAATAAAGACGAAGATCCAGAGTTGTTCGAAATAGTCACAAAAAATATGGTACATGGACCATGTGGGGAAGAAAATTTGACTTCGCCGTGCATGAAAAATGGCATTTGTTCAAAAAAATACCCACGACGTTTTGTAACTCAAACCGAGACCGGTGAGGACGGATATCCCGTTTATCGACGACGCGACATCGACAACGGAGGGCAGGTCGCTACCTTGAATGTGCGAGGAAGAACAGTCAACATTGACAACAGATGGATCGTTCCATATTGCCCAATATTGTGCCGATCTTTCAACGCTCACATAAACGTTGAATATTGTCATTCCGTACAAGCAATTAAGTACATATGTAAGTACATTAATAAAGGATCGGATCAAGCCACTTTCAGTGTCAGAAATGCTCATGACGAAGTTGAAAAATATTTAAACGGCCGATACATCAGTACATCTGAAGCAGTGTGGAGATTGTTAGAGTTTCCTATACATGACAGACACCCTACCGTAGTACACTTAGCGGTACACTTAGAGAACGGACAACGAGTATACTTCTCAGCGGAAAATATACAAAATATTGTTGAAAATCCACCTAAAACGACACTCACTGCCTTTTTTGACCTGTGCAGCAGTGACGGGTTTGCTAGAACACTACTCTATCACGAAGTCCCTCATTACTATACATGGGCAAACAATAAATTTTCTAGAAGGAAGCGTGGCCAAGACGTAGTTGGACACCCCGGCATAAAAAAAGATGCAGCATTGGGAAGAGTGTACAGCATTCATCCTTCACAGTCAGAATGTTTTTATCTCAGGATACTACTTCATCATGTACTTGGCCCAACATCGTTCCAGTATTTAAAAACAGTTGAGGGAATTGTTAAAGAAACTTACCAAGCCGCTTGCCGAGATAGAGGTTTGCTGGAAAATGATAACCAATGGGAAATAACTTTGAGAGAAGCTTCAATATCCCAATGTCCGCTTAAGCTGAGAGAATTGTTTGTGGTGATTCTATTATTTTGTTTCCCCTCGGAACCTCTCAAATTATGGAACACTTTTAAAAACGATTTGTGTCAAGATATCAGACACATAGCCCAAGAAAGATGTCAACAAGATTTTAATGTTTATAATGAAGGTTTGATACAGATCGAAAATAAACTTTTAGAACTGAACGATAAAAATTTGGTAGACTTTGGGTTACCCTCTCCGAATCGCCCCCTACAAAATGTAGTTAATGCCATACCGAGCTCTACATACGATGTTAACGAGTTATCAGTATATGTCAACTCAAATGTACCCAAGTTGGTGGCAGATCAAAAAATTGCGTTCGATGCTATAATTGAAAGTGTGATCAACAACAAAGGTAGACTATTTTTTTTGGACGCGCCTGGCGGAACAGGTAAAACATTTCTTGCCAATTTAATTTTAGCCAAAGTTCGACAATCTGGAAGAAAAGCACTGGCGGTCGCGTCTTCTGGCATTGCTACAACTCTATTAAATGGTGGGAAAACTGCTCACTCGACCTTTAAATTACCGTTGTCTGTGTCATTAGAACAACAATCGGTATGCTCAATCCGCAAAAATGGTCCACTTGGGAAGCTCTTACAGGACACTTCACTGATTATTTGGGATGAGTGTACCATGAGCCATAGAGCTCACGTGGAAGCTGTGAACCGCACATTAAAAGACCTCAGGAACTCAGGCAATGTGATGGGAGGCGTAACCTTTGTGTTGGCTGGAGACTTTCGCCAAACACTACCGGTTATAACTAAAGGTACACGCGCCGACGTTATTAAAGCGTGCCTCAAATCATCACCTTTGTGGCAATCAATTAAAACTCTAAATTTGCGCACAAATATGAGAGCACATTTAAGTAACGACAACAATGGAAATTTCTCACAAAAAATACTTCAACTTGGAGATGGAAAACTACCATCGCCAGTTGCAAATAGCTCCCAAGTATCGTTGGACAATGAATTGGCTCAAACTGTTAACAGTCTAGATGTTCTTATAGACACAATCTATCCCGACATTGAAAATCTCACAGAACGAAATTTCAATTGGCTCTGTTCGAGGGCGATAGTGTCGCCAAGAAACGATTCCGTAAATGATATAAACAGAATGATTATGGAAAAAGTACCAGGTGATTTCAAATGTTACAAATCTATTGACACTGTGTGCAACATCGAAGATGCAGTACACTACCCACAAGAATTTTTAAATTCCCTCAACCCTGCCGGCTTGCCACCCCACGAACTAAAATTAAAAGGAGGTACTCCTATCATGCTTTTGAGAAATTTAAGCCCTCCCAATATGTGCAATGGCACAAGACTTTTGATAAGGGAATTACGAGACAATGTGATTGTAGCAACAATCATCACTGGGCCCGCGGCCGGACAGCTCGCTCACATACCGCGAATCCCGATGATTCCGACGGATTTACCTATATCCTTTAAAAGGTTACAGTTTCCTGTGAAGACATCGTTTGCCCTTACGATAAATAAATCACAGGGGCAAACTTTTTCGATTGTTGGCGTCGACCTAAGAAAAGAGTGCTTTTCTCATGGGCAGTTATATGTAGCCCTTTCTCGAGTAGGATCTCCTAAAAATCAATATGTTTTGTTAGCACCTACAAATACCACTGCAAACATAGTTTACAGTGAAGCCTTAAAGTAAAATGTAAATATTACGATAATTTGATCAAACACATAAAACAAAGAACTTTAACAAAAAAAAAACAAAAATCTTTAACAAAAAATACCTTAAAACAACAAAAAAAACCTTAAAAAAAACAAAAAACTTTAACAAAAAAAACCTTAAAACAACAAAAAAAACCTTAAAACAATAAAGAAAAACAAAAAAAAAATGAAAAGATGTAAATATTTTTCAATAAATGTAAAATAACAATTTAAAAACAAACTTTTACCTCAACCAAAACAAACAACGACAAAATAGGTAGGTTCCTATTTAAGAAGAAAATAATTAATTAAATAAATGAAATAGTGAATGAAGTCCGGAAAAATGTTTTCAAAAGGTAAATACTTCCTAAATAAAAAAAAAACTGAGAATAAATATAAATAAAACGTAAAACTATGTAAAAAATCTTAAGTCCCCCCGTGCGAAGCCGGGACGGGCCGCTAGTTATATACAAAATGAAACCCTACAACAAAGAATTGAGGAAAACACAAACTATTTTCAATATCTTCAACTGTTATAACCAAACTTTGAGGAGTACGAAGGCTACATGGATGTACCGAAGACTAGATGTGGCAACGTATAAATGATAGTAAATTAGCTTCTATTTATTTATTTAAAAAACTTTATGCACACAAACAAGCACATGGGTGGACTTGATACCACAGGCATTTTCTACCAGTCTGGCCCTTGGGTGATGCAGAGAAAGTAATCGGCGGGTGCAAGAACATGCTTTGAATTTAACTGTTTGAAAGAACACATATAATTCGGCAATATACACAATATATATATACTACAACATAACTAAATGTGTATTGAAGAATACATACTATATAACTATAATATGTATATATATCATTCATACATACATATATACATAAAATATATATTACATGGACTCATAATATAAATCTATTTCTACTCCTACTCCTTCTCCGTTCATGCAGTGAGACTATGGAACTCACTCCTGCCGAACGAGACGCTAAGTCAATCTCTATCTTTAAGAGACAAGTGAGAGAACATTATCTTTATTCCCTGAAGATTTCTTACGGATCCTTCCTAGAGATCCTACTTTGTATGGAGCGTGGTGCCTTTTCATTTTTTCGCGGCAGTTGATCGGATGTGGAAAAAGTGATGCAGAATAACATTACAAACAAAAAAATAGATGGGGTCTTATATCAAAAACACAGTCCAAACCGAGTTAAATCAGTTCAAAGATGTGAAAATAGTGCTATTTATCCCTGTCTGTATTATCTATCCCTATTTATTTTTTTTTGTTTTTTTTTTGTTATAAGGCCACTGAATCAGAACAGAGTGAACCATTAACTGACCACTGCTGAACAAAAAGAAACATTTCGCTTGATTGGCTAGCGTTTTCAATTTATATGTATACGGTTTATGGCCTATGACAGATTTTCATGATCAATTTCCTCTCAGTCAAAAACCCGCAAAATACTTTACTGAGCCCTATCATGAAATGCTATGTTTGTCAGCTGCGGCGTCGGTAGCGGATTGAATAGCGCTGATCACTTTAAAAGTCGACGGTTTTCTTTCTTCAAAAGATTATGCTAACTATTAAGTAGATGAGTGTCCCACCAGGAGTCAATGGCAAAAAAAAAATACTTTATTAAATGTTTGGACGGCTACCACTACTCAACCCACCACTGGTACCACAGCTGACGTTCATGAAGCTTCAAGACACAATTCCTAGAAGCATCCCACAAGTTATCGACTGAGAGAAAATAGGTAATAAAAATTAGTGCCTGGCAATATGAATATATTGTGGTGTGATATGCTTTTCCAGTGCTCGGAGTACAGTGGCGCGCAATTTGTATTTAGAAATTGTGACAAAACTATGAATAATTTGAATAAAAAACCGAAGTAAAATGTTTGACTCCAGCTCCTTTCAACGCTCATAACTCAGTCCAGACTGAAATTTCCATATATAAGCTCATAGACAATTTCGTTTGTAATGTCATTCTAGATAATATTTTCCAGAAATCATCGACTGCCGCCAGAAAAAAGAAAGGCATCAATTTTAATCAATGCCCTCTGTTTGTTTATGTTGACTTATATGTTTATTTATTTATTGGTTATTTGTCATAATTGTATTATATTAATTTATATATAATACTGTTATATCTTTTAGTTTTTATTTTTTTAAATTGATTTTTATCTTATTTGTGTAACACACTATGTGTCTCGGTGTCGTAATTTTTTTTCCTGCCATAGGTCCACAGGCAGAAATTCCAGTTGTAATATGTGGGGCCTATGTACTCTGTTTTATATATGTATGTCCTTTGTGTTGTATATACACACACACATGTAACACACACCACATGAATAATAAATAAATAAATAGTGAAAAGTGGGTGTTACATTGTACAGTGGCATTATGTGCCGTAATGTGCACCTCGGCCTACCCCTTCGGGGGTACTGTTATGAAAAGAGTGATGTTATGTAAATTAGCTTCTGTTCGCTCGTCCGTGGTTTTTTTTTATGGCATAAGCTGGTAAATTAGCAGGCGGATCACCTGATGGTAAGCAATCGGCGTCGCCCATGGACACCTGGAACACCAGAGACATTACAAGTGCGTTACCGGCCTTTTGGGGATTAGGAGTTTGAGGATCGTTAGTTGATTCAGGAATTGGGGAGATTGGGGAAGGGGAGGGTAATTGGGCCTCCGGTAACCTCACTCACACGACGAAACACAACGCAAGCGTTGCTTCACGTCGGTTTTGGTATCACTACGGTCGAGGCCCATTCGTGCCGAAGCATGGCTCTCCCACACTTATAATTCGATATTTATTAGGTGTTATAATTCGATAAAAAGTAGTCTACCTGTTATTTCACTCTAATCTCTTCTGGTTCCAAATTTGATGTCGATCCCTTCAGTCGTTTTGAAGTGAAGGAATCACAAGCAAACTATTGCATTTATAATATTAGTAGAATAGGCATCGTGTAATAGAATAGAATAGAATAGTAATGTTTATTTCAAGCTCAGAGCTCATAAATGGTTAGTAACTATTTTCTTATACAACTAGTGTTAGTAAAACAAATTTGGTCATCAATTACAATTACAATTATTATACAATCAGATTTCAATTAAAAAACAAATGATAAATGTCATTGAAAAATAAAAATGTATGTAAAATTGAAATTGAATTAAACTAAAATAAAATAAAAACAATAATAAAATACATTAAAATAAAGATAGATGTAAAATTAAAATAAAATTAGAATAAAATTGAAAAATAAAAATTAAAGACAAAATTACAATAACAAAACATTTAATATAACGTGAGAATCCACTAGCATGCAACTTCATCCATACCTTTAAAAGGGGCAGATTCCATCGCTCGGACAATACCCTCAGCATGCTATTAGTGCTACCATGCATCCGATCAAGAAGTGAAACGCCCCGCTTTCTAATTATGGCGAAAAAATCATCAGTTCGTGCTTCAGCAAACATAGCTGAAGCACTACAAAACCTTAGTAACCCCAACAGCACCCTGAAGGCACTGTTGTACTGTACACGCAGTGCGCTATACGCCCGCTGCGTGTAGTTGGCTCACAAGCTGCACGCGTAAAACGATTGGCAGTAAGCCTTGAACAAGGTCACTTTTACTGGCGGAGTACAACGTGCAAACCTACGAGCCAACATATTGCACCGGACGGACAGCGCCCTACGCTCCCTGTCAATGTCCATGTTATCACACAAATCGTCAGTGACCCAGTGGCCCAAGTATTTGAAATGCGTCACCCTCTTAAACGGTGTGCCACACAGAATAACCGGAGGTACAGACGAGTAAACTTTGGTACCAGTTTGAAAAACCATTAGCTCACTTTTCTTAGCATTATATTTGAGCCCATGAGCCCGGGCATACGACTCACAAATGCACAACAGTTTCAATCATCCGCATAATTAATATTATTCATACATACGCCATCTATGGAGCAACCTATATTAGTGCTGCTGAGCTCACCTATCAACCCATTCATATACACTATATACAGGTTGAAAAGACGAGGCGAGGACCTGCCTCACCCCGCATTCCAACCCGTAAACGTCCGACTGCGCATCAGCCCACCTTACACTATTCTTTTGCTGACCGTACCAATACTTGAATAAGGACACAATCTCATGAGGCACATCTGTCTCGCACTGTAGCTTCTGCCACAGCTTATCGTAATTGACTAGATCAAAAGCTCTCGAAAAATCTAAGTAACATGCGTACACAGGTGTGTTTCGGTCTGTACCTCTATAGTACTGGACAGTCTGCTTGAGACAGAGAACAGCACTCTCAGTCGACAACCCTTTCTTAAACCCAAACTGAGCGTCATGCAGCTGAGTGCGCTGCTCCAACTGTCGGTCAAGCAAAAATTGTATTGTGAACATGATTGAAAAAGAGTAACCTATGGAGTTTCTTGCTCGTTCTTCTCCATAGGAATCTACACTTTGGAACGAGCAAATAGCTTCACTAGAGGACTGATCTACAGACTGATATTTTTCTTATTATTTAATATTTAAATATTTTGTTTTGACGTTCAAAAGTGCCTTCCTAGTCTAATTGAAATAAATGATTTTGACTTTGACTCAAATATCGTCTGTCATTTTAAAAAGAAGTTGTAGTGACACAACCATAACCGTGATTTACAATTGAGTGGCTATTTAAGTATTAATGGACATCAGCCATGTTATATCGTCTTACATAACATCGAAATCCAAGAACAAGCCACATCTAGTTTCCAAACCTTACATCTATGTAACGATACATATTTTCTGAAACTTTCAGTACACTTCGACAGAAGTTTTATTAAAAACCGCCTCGATAACCTGGTTTTTCTTCGGAAACTCGATAATCGGGCAGTTTAAACTCCTAGCGGGTGGTTCAAAAAAATTAACTAGAAAGTTTTAAGTTATGACCGCTGTAGTTGAGATGTAACTTAGAGTTCTTAATTAGATTTCATGGTAATCCAATTGCTATGAGAAATGGTAATGGTCAAAATAGAAGAGTCTTGTAGAACTAGAAGGTATTGGACTCCTCCAATAGGCCTCCGCCTAAGTTTAATAGTAGTTGTCTCGTGAGTAACTAGCGAACATATCTGTGGTGACGCACATTGATGTTTGACAAATGACAGAAATCAGATGACGCGCACAGACGATCGGTGACACAAATCCTATATCGCACGTACATGTGAAGTTTAGGGTGTACGTCCACATCTGGCGAATGGTCCGCGAATGCCCAGTATTTAAAATTATTATTTATACGCACCTTGTACGAGTTGAGCATCAAACCCATGCCGTGACAGCCCGCAAACGAATAAACCCAATGAACAACTGTTGGGAAGAAAGCCACCAGAAACAATGACCTCGCCTGATCGGATGATCCTCCTTTTCCCATATTAAGGAACTTTAGTCTGTTACCTAAATTAATGATCATTTTGTACCTATGTTTAGACTTTGTATTTTATTTCGATGAATCTTCAAGTTGCATTTCCGCGAGGCAGCGGTACAGCAATAGGCGTAAGCCTACACATGTAACATAGTCGTAACTACAAACTCGTAACATAGTGGTGAAAAGAGTTCGTACGTACAGTCAGCATCAAAGTTGATGAACACATTTCGATTTCCAAAATCACCGTACACCGTATTATAGCTAAACCGGTGAACATTGCAAGCACCATAAATGGAACACAAAATAATTATTTATTTCTGACGCTTGTCATGTTGACTGATATAGGTAACACGGGTTTACAGCGATTTTGAAAATCTAAATGTGTTCATCAGCTTTTGAAGCTGACCGTACGTAAATAACATGATTATTTAGGGAAGGTAGAGTAGAGTTCCCTAAGATCGGAAAAGGAGGATCCTCCGACCGGGCGAGGTATTCATGCCTGATAGGTTATCTGTCAAATAGTCGTTCGTTGGGATTTTCTAGCCATGTTAGCATGTTAGCTTCACTGATCTATGTGCGTGAGCTGCTGAGTACCCACCCTTTGGAAAATTAAAAACCATAAGGATATCAAGACTCTTATTCAAATAAATGCAAGTAATATTTATGTGATCCCTTCAGACTGAAATTAAATTCATATGGAAATTGTCGCCCCGTCGCTTTTCCGCGCTTGAGAAACTTTGTGGTCTCGAAAAGTAGGTGTTTGTCTTGTCGGGGGACAAAGACTCAATTTATTTTCACTGTTCTATAAATATCCTTGATTCTATTAAAAATCTGACGTCGACTAGAAGTAGCAATGATCATCACGATTATCAATCACAAGATGTCCACTGCTGGACATAGACTCGGAAGCCCAATAACAATAGCCCAGTAACCGGGGCTCCCGCTCGATGTGCAGGAGCAGGAACGGGGTGGTTTTTAGTCAGTAAGAGTCTGACACTCCCTCCCGCCTCACCCAAGCGGGAGCAGTCATTCGATGATTTTCCCACTTAAAAAAAACCTCCCCTATCCCTGAATCCCCAACTATCCTCAATTCCTAATCCCCAAAAGACCGGTAACGCACTTATAACGGCTCTGGTGTTCCAGGTGTCCATGGGCGACGCCGTTTGCTTACCCGGTGACCCGTCTGTTTACCGGCTTATCCGATAAAGAATAGACCTCTGCTAGTGCCTTCCAGATGTGTTGGTTGGTAGTGACCTGGTTGTACATATATTTTTTATTTTACCATAAATTAAAATATTGATTATCCTGCACTCTGCGGCTTTTTTTATTACTCCAGCAGGTCGTTTGTGGTGATGATGACTCGACAAACTATATTGATATTACAAAGCAAAAAAGTTTGGTAGTTCGAAGCCCTAGTTCGTATTAAAACAATCAGTTGGATAATCTATTTATATGTGTTTAGAAAAAGAATGCCTCGTTGGCTGAGTGGTCGCCATGCGACTGCAGGGAAACCCGTCTCGAGTTGGATTCACGGGTCGAATAAAGTATTATAGGGTTTTAAAAAATTTTAGTATAATTATGGCAATAGGCTCACCCCCTATTACATGGGACTCATAACTTAAATAGTGAAAAGTGGGTGGTACATTGTACAGTTGCATTTAGTGCCATAACATGCACCTCTGCCTACCCTTATGAGGATAAAAGGCGTGATGTTATGTAATGTAAAAAGATCATAAAACATCACACTTCGACCAATAAAGCAACAAGGCAAAAGTATTTACGTTACATTAATACCCCTAATCAAACAACACCATAACTGGTGTCCAGGTAATCAGAACCTTATTATTCATAGAGATGGTTATAAAATGCAAACAGTTCGCAAGATGGCACCAATAATAATTTTCATTAAAATCCTTCCTAGTTAATTACCTGACGCTCCTTGGAGACTATCATAGATATGTAGTTCTAGAAGTGATTAGTGTTTTTCAATAAAATGCGTGTTCGCCCTCGGTCTCAGACTAACAAAACGATAATTTCGACATCGTGGTTGTGGTGGCCTTAGAGGTTTAAAACGCCCGCTTCTCATGCATGAGGGTGCGGTTTCGAAACCTAACAACGGTAACTACCAATGTGACTTTTCCGAGTTTTATTATTATGTACTTTCTAAGATTATCTTGACACCACTGACAAACGGTGAAAGGAATACATCGTGAGGAAACCTGAGCTTATAATTTTGCATTGAGCATGTGTGGTGCAGCAGTGGGCATTTATAGGCTGGTTGATGATGAACTTCGACATGTCTTATTCTAGTTCAGTGGTTCTCAATGTTGTTTGGACTGCAACCTATCTAAATTAAATTCCGAAATTCAGGACCCACCTTCGCTTGGTTGGTGCGTCTTTCTACAGACAAAAATGTGATTGCGGTCGAGACCCATAATTTGGGAAACCCTGCTCTAAATTATAATCGTTCTCTATACCATTATCTCATTTAGATCCGTTAAGAACCGACTAAAGGACTACACATTTAACTGACACTAAACAGTAGCGCTTTCTATTAAACCTGAACCTTTTAAAACTGTGGTCTTTATCCTGTCGGAATACTGCCAAATCCCAAAGCGATCACCGGTGACCGCTCTCCACTTACATCCATTATAGACCTTATTTCCGATGTTTAGAGAGACTAATTTTGTATGAACAAATGTCGTGGATTTTTCGTAATCGTGGATACACAAGTTAAGACGCATGGTCTAGCAATGAATTATCCCAAACTGTTATTGATGATGATATTGATTCAATTCCAATCAACACTTTTTAAACGATTTTTTTTAGCTTGCATCGGTTGGTCGTCTAGGTCTTTAGTAATTGGAATTTGACCTCCTTCCTGACGACAGATCGATCTGACATTTAGTACACACTCTTAATCTTGATGACTATACACATTAAAACCATTTAACATATTTTTATAGAAGAAAAAATTATATTATCTAGCCATTTCTAGTAACTCTAAATCGTCATTTACGTCTAAGGATGGTAGAAATTCATTAAAATTTCTCATTGAGAGTGTCTCACAAGCAAGGAACGTCAACCATGTTGCTTCCCGCTGCAGCCAGACAAACGGTGCCCGGGAATCCAGAACAATCCAGAATATTTAACTATTGTTCTTTATAATTTAAGTTTATATTTGTTTCTCCATGAAAAGGTTACATAACAATAATTTTGTTTGTCATCCTATATTTCATGTAGTTACTATGGAATTATACGTACTTTCTAAGATTATTTAGACGCCATTGACACACGGTGAAGGAAAACATCGCGAAGAAACCTGGGCTTATAGTTTCAAATTGTCGCGGAGAACCTGGTTACCGAGGCTCCGGCTCGACGTGCAGGAGAAGGAACGGGGTGGTTTTTAGTCAGTAAGAGTCTAACACTCCCTCTCGCCTCACCCAGTCGGGAGCAGTCATTCGATGATTTTCCCCCTTAAAAAATACGGCTTACCGGGGCTCCGGCTCTAAGCGCAGGAGAAGGAACGGGGTGGTTTTTAGTCAGTAAGAGTCTAACAGCAGTTATTCGATGATTTTCTCCCTTAAAAAAAATAGTTTCAAATTATAAATTCAAGATCATCAATTAGCCTTGAGCGTGGTATTTTTTTACGATACTACTCATAACTTCTCCATATGAGAAGAGGTGGTCGATGTTGAAATAATGATGATAAGATTAAAAAAGCAGTGCTGACTGCCTCGTCGGCCGAGTGGTCGCAAATACGACTGCCGGGCAAGAGGTATCTGGTTCGATTCCCGGGCCGGGCAAAACATTAATGGGTTTTAAAAAAAATCTCAGTAGTAGCACGGCGTCTGGAATTGTGCCCGGTATATGGCAATAGGCTCACTCCCTATTACATGGAACTCATAGCATAAATAGTGAAAAGTATGCCATAATGTGCACCTCTACCTACCCCTTCCGGGATAAAAGGCGTGATGTTATGTCCTTGCTCGATAGTGGAACTTGCAACTACACAACCAAGTATAAAAACGTTGACCTCAGATCTAATAAATACTTACAAGAACAATAAATAGACAAATCAAACTAAATACAAAGATCTAGAGATTGGACACAAGCAAACCAAACTACACGAATCTTTACTAAATCTTCAACTCTATCTTTCAGTGACAGAGTCGAATATCGGTTGAGTCTTTTTAGGGTAGCTTCACATGATCGTGAGCATTCAGAATAATAATAATAA
This sequence comes from Spodoptera picta, assembly GCA_038387885.1. Lineage (NCBI taxonomy): Eukaryota > Metazoa > Arthropoda > Insecta > Lepidoptera > Noctuidae > Spodoptera > Spodoptera picta. The sequence goes on along the minus strand of JAZHFQ010000207.1, from coordinate 42,380 downwards.
AGAAGAAATGATTTTATTAAATATAGATATTACTAACTTGTGTTTGTTTGATTGTATTGTCGTGATTGGTTCGTCGAAGCAAATACTAACCAATCCTGAAGACATAATATCATTTATGCGAGTGTTTCATTAATTTAGTACACAGGTCATGTTCAACAGCAACATCATCAAGAGTTCACTGCTGAACTATGAACCTTTAACACATAATGAAACGAGATAATTTTTAGGGCCTTTTATGAAAGTGCCATTGAAAAAAAAATGGTACCTATCGTTAGAACTAGCCATTAGGAGTGTACGGGACAACTATAAATGATACGATGATATGTTGATAATATATTATAACTTTAATGATAGTTACATGATGCAAATGAGTAACCGCGGCGAGGATCGAACGCGAACTGAAGTAAAGTGCGCTCGCGGTACAAAAGTGCTTATTCTACAATATTACAGGAATTGTACGGGTGGACCGTACATGCTCCCAGGCACGAGAGACTAAGATAAAAATAAAAAAAAATAACATAGGTAAATGTAAGAGTTTAAAAAGACAATGATAATAATAGAGAGCACAATATTGGTTGACACACAAACTTAAAGTTTCTGAAAGTATTATTTGTTTTAACTTAAAATAGATTCACGAAACATAGGCGATGTAGCCCTGTTTTGTTTACACGCACTTGGAATTGCACTGAGCTCAATATCACCGGGTCTATTGTATCAAAAGTTATTATGACGTAAAAGTTGCAGGATACAAGATGCGTCATCTCATACAAATTCAAAGATTCATCGTTTATATACATTTATTGCTTTCTAAAGGTGCTAGGAAACACAAAATAATCATCAATATTGCTAGAATAATGAATCTGGGGCAATAGTGATGATAATGCGAAAAGATTTCGCAGTCATTTTTCTTATAGTACATCTTCAACTGACTTCTCTCGACCTGGAGGAAGTAGGAGGGAGTGCTAGACCATTACAGACTAAAAAGCACTTCATTCCAACTCCTACTCCGTCTCGGGGGTCTGTACAAAAATGATCTCCTTTGGAATAATCTCCATGCTTGACAGGCGGGTTGGAAATTCTAGGTTTATCTTCAAAAGTGAGACAGAACTTAATTTTTTTCAGTAATGTAAATGGTGCCAATTATTTTCAGTATTAGTTAGAGAGATGACGACCAAAATTTTTGTCTCATAGCAATACGGCCAAAACCGCCTCGAATCGATAGATACGATTATCCTGAACTCGAAAATACCAATATCAGACATTTTCCGCGTAGCGTTTGATCTGACCACAAAAACACCAGACAAAAAAAATGTCTCATAGCTGAATACGTCTGAAAACCTTATTTATTAGTAAATTTTGGTTATTTGATGCGAACCAAACAATTTTCAGACGTAAATGTGAACGCATTAAATATTGAGACCGTTTTGAAAATGTTAACAAATTTTACCGATCGGTATCATGGCAATATGTCTGAAAATTGTTGGACATGATAAAATAAGTTGTCCACATGTGCAAAAAATGTATATCAGACAAAATAAGTGTAGCACCTTCTCTATCAGACAACTTTTCGATACTCAGATATTTTTGACACAGCAGAAATGGCCTTCCACGCAGTTGCTACACTTTCGACCGTTACTACACACCTAGTCGGGTTCAGAATCATACAATCTAACGATTTTATAGGGTTTTTGCCGTATTGCTATGAGACATGGTTTTGGTCGTCATCTCTCGTACTATATAGTTGTAGTGCATGAAAAAGGAGGTAAGCTAAATTATGGAATCCGTGCTGTTACTGTGTAATTGAGAAATTCTCAATAACAGTCTACCCAACTCTGAATTTGAACCTTACCTTACCCGCCAATAGCACCTTACCACCACCTTGAAACCAAAACTCATTTACGATAATAATTCACACAACAAAACAACAAGACAAGTATGTAGATATTATTCAGAATAAAATGGAGGACAAAACCTTTCATAAATTCACCCAGTCTGTCTGTACGCAAATTATGCTAAACGCCTGAACTTTGTTTGATAAGGTTTTGTTAATCTGAATAATTTTGTTCGACTACGCTGCCTTCGTACTTTGCGAGTATTTATCGTACCTGTTGTTTAATTTATTATGTGAAATTATACCATGTAGTTATTATTATACAGGCAAGCGCCAGTGCAACTGCCGGGCATGGGGTCTCAGGTTCGATTCCCGGGTCGGGTAAAGTGTTACTGGGATTTTTAAAAAAATCTCAGTGGTAGCACAGAGTCTGGAATTGTGCCTGGTATATAAGGCAATAGGCTCACCCCCTATTACATGGGACTCATAACATAAATAGTGAAAAGTGGGTGTTACATTGTACAGTGGCATTAAGTGCCATAATGTGTAACTCTGCCTACCCCTTCGGGGGTAAAAGGCGTGATGTCATGGTATGTTATGTTCAATACATTTTTTTATTGTCACCACTCCTATTCTTCTCGTGGGTCTCGTAAGCAGGGACTACACCACCAGGAATCTTAATTGCTTTATCATTTTAGATTTTTGTAGCTTCTATAAGCATAAGAATAAATCGCAATTGTACTACGATTATGATCAACTTTTTATGTAGTTAGGCTCATTACTGTAAACCAAATTAGCATCCTGGATACAATTGAATGGAAACGGAATGACGGTTGATGCGGTGGCTGGGCAACTGACTGCCGTGCAACGTCGATTCCCGCACGGAACAACACTTTCTGTGATCCACAAATTGTTCTTCCGGGTCTGAGTGTCATTGTGTATGTGAACTTGTATGTTTGTAAACGCAGCCACGATTCAGGAGAAAATCCTAGAGTGGGGCAACGTTTAGAAAAAAATTGAGCCATATTTCAAAAGTCAAAATCATTTATTTTAATTACACCCGAAAGATACTTTAGAACCACAAAAAAAAATTAATTGAAGCTATTTGCGTATTCCAAGGTGTAGATTGCTATGGAGAAGAACGAACAAGAAACTCCATAGGTTACTCTTTTTCAATCAGGTTCACAATACAATATTAGATGGTACTAAATATTTTCGAAACTGGATAAACAAATAATAGTTTGAATCATCTGAGACTTGAACCCGAGGTCAATTAAGATCACAAGCACTCTCATCACTGCCATATAAAAATATACCAATACAGTAAAACCAGAACTAGTATAAAATTTTTCCTTCGTTTAGTATAGCATACATTATTTAGCTGTATTTTTCTTTTGCATAAGTGTGGGAGAGCCATGCTTCGGCACGAATTGGCCGGCTCGACTGGAGTGATACCACGGCCTCGTAGAAAACCGACGTGAAGCAACGATTGCGTTGTGTTTCGTCGTGTGAGTGAGGTTACCAGAGGCCTAATTACCCTCCCGTTCCCCAATCTCCCCAATCCCTGAATCCCCAACGATCCTCATTCCTAATCCCCAAAAGGTCGGTAACGCGCTTGTAACGCCTCTGGTGTTCCAGGTGTCCATGGGCGACGCCGATTGCTTACCATCAGGTGATCCGTCTGCTCGTTTACCGGCTTATGCAATATAAAATAATAATAAATAAATATATTATTTCTTTTTCTAATTATAAAATTTTATTATTATTATTTTATTTATTCGTATAAAATTTTAGATAAAAGTCATGGTTTAAAATGAAGTTTCAAACTTTTAACCTAACCCTAACTTTACTCTCACAAAATTAGTCAATCAATATTCCTTTATACGTAATACTATAACAAATTTCTAAGTATTCCAAAATATAACGAGTATTTGCATATTTCTAAAGGGGACCTCGTGCATGTAAACTTTGCTTAATTGAAATTTTACCACCACTCTTTAGACAGGCAAAAGTTGAAGCAACGAGGGATCAATTTTCAATTCTGAATACTCTATTCGAGTTAACTAGACATCGGGCTGTGTCGATAGAAATTATTTCGATGAAAACGCTTTTTCGATAGACGACTCGATCATTGTAATAATGTTGTTATAAACTTTGTTAAACAGAGCTGGATAGTTGTAATATGTTAGTAAATGTGTTTGTTACATTTTTAGTCAGTATGTTTTGATACTACCTCTCGCCTAAGCCGGGAGAAATCGTTGGATGATTTTTCCCCCTAATAATAAACAGTGTTGGTCACTTTCTCTAATCAGACAGAAACGTAATTGGAGATAATAGGGCAGAATAAAACACAAACATAAATAGAAAAATTTATCTACGAAATAGATAACTACATGTAGTAGACACTATTACTAAAATGGATAAACATCAATAAAAACAGCTTTATTTACACATTCTAATTAAAAAACCGACTAGCTACGATCCTTCTCAGCTAATTTTATAGTTTTTGTGATACCTGCTACTATTCCAAGCCAAGTTTCTGTGCACACTTGTTCAATATACTTGGGATCCAGTTCAAAGCCTTCCATACCACCTGACAGTCCTGGCAACTCAAAGGTGTATGAATAGGGGATCCCCAAGTTATGTGCATAGTCATCGGCAGCACCTCCAGCGGTATAGAAGATAGTTTGTCCAGAATTGCCATTGACATAGGCGGGGAAATTTGGTAAGGACGCGTTTTGGATGGCTTTAATCATAGCAGAGCTGGCTAAATGAAGATTGAAACTGTATTTGGAGACGGAAGAATTATGTCCCCATGGATACAAAACCATACTTCCAAAGCTATGCATTGAAATGTACATGGATATGCGGTTAAAATAAGTTTGAAGTATGTCACGGACGGCTCTGATTTCAACTTCGGAGAAGGCTTTATTTCCACGGTAGATTTCGGAGCAAGGGTTACTACTGGTTCCCGTGGCACCCCAAGCAATATCGAAGTTGCGATTTCCGTCGACGCCAGGACATTTGTCGCTTCCGGGATTGGTATCAGTAGACCGGGTTTTGCGCCAGAAACGTTTCTGGAACAGTTTACAGGTTTAAGGATTAAGAAGAAAGTTTCGAACACATCATTAATGTAAACATTGCTAACACCGATTTTAACATTATATTCTTGTTGCAATATGGTTTTAGTCGCCCATCTAATCCTGGTCTTCATGTTGCACAAAGCCTTTGGCAATTGCATATTATTCAAAAAGAAATTGCAAACTTACTTCGGAAAAACTGAACTCATAGCCATCAGGGTTGACAACGGGCATGAGGATCCAATCAAAATCATCGAGCATTTTGGGCTCGGTGACATGATCAGTTAACTTATGGATAATCCAAGTGACGACAGGGGGAGCTATCCACTCCCTTGCATGGATCCCAGCATCGATGAAGATAATCTTTTTAAGTTTTCTCTGGAAATTCGTGGTGGAGATTTTCAAGTACCTAAGCGGACGGCCTTCGAACGAATGGCCTGCTGTAACCATGGTCACCGTTTGTTGATGTTTCATTGAAATATCTTGCATGTAGGCGTAGATCTGAAAAAAGGAAAGTATATGATATATTAGCTATTATTAAATAAACCAAAATGAGTTGCTAAATTGATGTTTCATAGAGGTTGTCACTCAACACTTCTTTATGGTCTTTGCACGACTTCTTTTAGATTCAGAACTAACTAATTTTGAAAACAGCCAACCTTGAATAACCGATCATTTGTCACGTCAACTGTTGCAGTGTCCTTATAAACCTATAAAATCACCTAGAATGTGAATTCTTGATTAAAAAATAGTCATTATTTTTGGCCTCCCTGTCTGATTGTGTCATATTTTCGGCGAGACTAAACTAATTGTTTTGTATTTTATTATTTCTAACTTACTGCATCCAAATTAAGGTAGCTGTTATATGGCATTACAGTACCACCTTCTCTAAGTATTATATTTGTCCAATTTCTCATTAGTTCGTCATCATGGTCAAGAGCTCTGAAATAAAATTGAAGTCAGTTTTAGTTTTTAACCGATTCCAATTTTTTTTGAAAACCAAATCACGCTTTCTGCTGAGTGCATGGCGATTTCAAACATACAATTTTAGATACACATCACATGTACATTTGCTTCTGGGGAGGGCTCAAAAAGGCCTGCAACGCACTTGCAACTCTTTTGGAGTTGCCAATGTCCATAGACAGCGCTGATGACTTGCCATTCAGAGATCTTTCAGCACCTATACCTCTATTAAATTATATTATTATACAAAGCTGAAGAGTTTGTCTGAACACGATAATCTCAGGAACTATTGGGCCGAATTCTTGTAGTGCTGAATAGCCTATTTATTTTTTGAGGAAGGCTATAAAACATTACACTACGATCAAAAGGTTTGAAGTTCGTTAACTCATGTACTAAAACCTTCTCCAAAGTATATCAAACACTTTTCAGGAAACCGCATCAAATCGGCCCAGCCAATTGCGAGATAGTGGCGCTCAAACATACATACAGGTTAAACTGAGAACCTCCTCTTTTTCCTTTTTTAAGTCGGTTAAAAGTAAATGTACTCACGCTTTAACGTTATCAGCGTGAGTCCTGTATTTTATGGTAAAATATTTCAATCTTGTGATGAATTCCAGTTGATGTTTCGGCGGTACCAATACTATAGCCTCCCTTTCTGGATGCGGTGGGCTTAAGTAGTCCAAATCCAGTTTTTCACCAAGTATAACTAAGGTTCTGACATGGTCTTTGCTTGTAGGTCTAACGAAGTAGGATTTCCAGCTAAAATCGTTGTGACGTTAATCGTGGAATTTTGCTATCTTTGCTAAGCTTCATTCATTAATTTATCGTGACTGATTAGCGAATTATTGATATCTAGTTTCGATTACAATATAATTACTAATTCCATTCAATAAACTGACACAGCCAAAGAATGTTAGCGATACAGTACATTTACCATTTGGAAGAGCCATGGTATGATAACAATGGGTCGGTTTGACGGGATTGATACCGCGGCCTCACCAAAAATTAATAGGGTTTAGGGGTTATGCCCTGACTGGAACTCCAAAATCAGAAAAAGGCCGATAACACACGTCTGGTGTTACGGGTATCCCTTAGTGGCGCCAATGGCTTGATGATCCGTCAATTATTTTGCCTCCTTATTCAAATACAGAAAATTTTAATTGTTTAGGTACTGACCCGATATAGTATTCATTCCTGGCAAAAATATATGCAGCCATTATTAGAATAAGTATTAACTTTGTCTTGACTCGCTTGAAATGTGACGGACAGGTGGGGTACTCCTCCATAATTTTTGTAAGTAATGTCGATGCTCACGCCGTCTTTTTTTTACGGATGTATAGCTGGGGCATGTGGAGAAAAGATAATATTAGTACTTAACAATTAAATTCATCTATCACATAAATACGGAATCGCTGTGAATGTTTCGTAAAACAAAATTAGAGTTACGAAACTAGATCATAGAATACGTTAATTTCGCACTGAAATCGAACTCGACAATTCGACATATTTCACAGTAGCAAGTTACCCAGCTACTGCACCAATCATGAAGTCTTGACTCGTCTATCTTAATACTAGTATTAATATATTACTTGCATGTTTTCGCAATCAAAATAAGTACCTAAACACCTTAAAAAATTAATTAAACGCATTCGTATGTACCTACAAAATTAATAAAAAATGATCTCATAATTAGATTAGGTACGCACAAAAGAAAAAAACATCACAAATCCAGTAATAAAGTACTTTGTATTACACCATCAATCATTTAAAAATATATCAGCAATTATATCTGCAGTATTTTTATCTTAATTTCAATCCACTTCTGAATTGTTTCTTAGCTCTTTGCGCACCGATGGCGATACCTGCCCAAGTTGCTTTACCAATGGATTCAATAAATTTCGGTTCCAAATGGAATCCTTCTGTACCATTTGAAAGTCCTGGTAACTCAATAGCATAAAATAAAGGTAATCCTGAAAAATGAGAGTCTTTAGCAGTTCCTGATGCTTTGTAGTTGAGTATCTTAGCCGAATTACCGACGGCATAGCGAGGGACGTGGTTTGAGGACCAACGGATTGAAGCACTTTTCTGCAGTTGGATGAAGATCATTCATAAACCCAAGAGTAGATGACCATGCTTCCATAACTGTGCATATCGATGTAAAGAGTCACACGATCGATGTACTCTACTTGAGTCTCCAGCTCGGAGAATGCTTTATTCCCTCCATAGATGTCAGAGCAAAGGTTATAAGATAATTACTAGTGCCATGAGTTATCCAAAAGATTCCGTAGTTGCGGTTCCAATCGACTCCTGGACACTGCTTGTTGGTGTATACCTACATTTATGGACCGAATTTTTCGCCAGAAACGATCCTGGAAAAAGTAAATGAATAAATAAACAATTTCAATTTCTAAGTTCAATATCGACCAGTTCCGATCTCCAAAAATTAGTAAAGTAAGTACTTGGGTTTGTCAATTTTTACAAACTTACTAGCTATTGCCCGCGACTTTGCCCGCGTAGAATATGATTCCTATTTTACCCCATATCACCTAAGTCAGCCCATACCCTGCATGTATACCAAATTACATCAAAATCCGTTCATCAGTTTTAGCGTGATCGAGGGCAAACATCCAAACAAAAATTTTCAAATTATAAAATCAGTGTGATGCAACAAAACGACTAGTAGTTATTAACAATCGATAATCCGATAATCGGAAGTTGTTAGGAATGAGTACTTACATGAATAAACGTAAACTCATACCTATCAGGGTTGAGGACTGGCAGGAGGTTCCAGTCGAAATCATTGAGGAGATCAAGTTCTATAACATCCTCAGTCAAATTGATAAAAAATGCTATTTATCTTAAAGTGGGAAGATCATCAAATGACTGCTCCCGCCTGGGTGAGGCGGGAGGGAGTGTCAGACTCTTACTGACTAAAAACCACTCCGTTCCTTCTCCTGCATGTCGAGCCGGAGCCCCGGTTACCCGTTAGGTTCTCCGCGACTTTCCTGATAGCATAGACTACAGTAGCGGGACCAATCCATTCTCTAGCGTGAATACCACCGACAATGAAGATTACTGGTTTTCTTTCATCCAAGAAGATTGTACCTCTAGTAGATATTTTCAAGTAGCGAATGGCTCGTCTTTCGAAAGAAACTTGTGGAACTCTCATTCTTACTGTATTGTGGTATTTGTTTGCTATATGCGCCATGTAATCGTGGATCTGGGGAAAACGTTACATTTATATTAGTTTTAACTTAACCCAGTTGCGAACCTGTTATAAAATAATGATCATTGTATCAGCCTAAATTAATACAACAAATGGCAATATATTCCACTCCTCAGTAAGCACAAGGAAGCTTGATGCGAAGCGCTTCGTGCGTGTGGGTGGGATTGCATCTACGGTGATGTTTCTTCTATCTTCTACGGTCTATCATGAATCGATGACGCTTCGCCGATTCACTGCACCAAATTGGATGAATCTTCTTTTATAACGCTTAATCTCGCCAAGACAAGATTTTAGCAAGCGGCTAAACAATATTGGTTCTCATAACTCACTGACTCCAACCGTTGATAGCTATTATAAGGGTAATGATCCAAGTTTGTTCTCCTAGTGCCGTTTGCCCAATAATTCATTACTTCATCGTCATGATCAAGATCCCTAAAAGTATAAGATTAATTTTAACAATCAACATACATATATTGCAAAATATTAAGCAATTTATTCGCAACATTTCTATTGCATCACTTTAAATATTTTAAGACTCATTTGCCGTATTAATGAGACTGATATTATCTAAACTGATGATGATTTATTGGGGATTTCTTGTATGATTGATATTTGAATATCGCTGTAATAATCAAACGCCACTGAATTTCAAGTCGCGCTTAAGTATAGATAGAAATTATTCTATCACTACAAATGCTATTCTGTCACTACAAATGCTTTATAAAACGAAAGAGATAGCACGATATTTAAGAGCAACTTAAACCCGCGTAGTCTTTCAGTATTTCGTCGTATATCATTATGTTTCAAGTAAAATCTGCATATCATTGTAACTACACACACTTGATTTCTTTCATTGCCTATCTATCAAGACTCTTGATAGTCTTTCATACCTTCAGACTATTTATTTAAGTTTTATACAATTGCATAAGGAAGACTTAATGCTAACAGCATTCTCTGCCAGTCATCCTTTGGGTATTGCATAAATGTATGTGGTAGGTGATAAGCTGCAAAAATGTTATGAGAGATAGTGGTAATTAAATAATTAAGGTAATTTAATTGTCGAATACTTTTTTTATTAATTTTGACATCATATTAATAGTAATTTAACAAAACGCCCTTCCTCTCTCCTACCAATTTTAAATGTTGCTGTGCCCGACAGGGTCCGTAATTGTTACTATTGTATGTTCTAACCACCTGTATATGTACATACATTATAGAGGTAGATGCAATAAATACTTGATTACTTGAATTATCCAAAATAATAAAAGGACTAAAGAATAACAAGGGCCTTTATATATTATGAATACAAAGACCTTTTACTCATCATTCTCCAGTTATAAGACGCGTATAATAGGGAGTAAACATTTCTGAACTTAGGGCATACAGTCAGTATTAATACTATGAATTTCGGGGTCATAATTGTTACGGATTTTTTTAATAACAATAAATTTGTAAAACTTTGGTCCAAGTAGGTACAAATTCTATTTTGTATATTCTAAATTAATTTCTTTTCTTCTGCAAGTCTTCTAAGGTTAGTTGACCTCTATGGACGAATATTGATGAATATATTTAAGAATGTTGAAAAAGACTGCCTCGTTGGCCGAGTGGTCGCGAGTGCGACTGCCGGGCAAGGGGTCTCGGGTTCGATTCCCGGGTCGGGCAAAGTATTACTGGGTTTTTAAAAAAATCTCAGTAGTAGCACGGAGTCTGGAAATGTGCCCGGTATATGGCAATAGGCTCACCCCCTATTACATGGGACTCATAACATAAATAGTGGAAAGTGGGTGTTACTTCTGTGTGCACCTCTGCCTACCCCTTCAGGGATAAAAGGCGTGATGTTATGTATGATGTTATGTATATTTAAGAAAAAATTATATCATAATATGAGGTCACATTAAAAATAATGTAATATTGCGCAACGAATATAAAAAAAATATTACTCTATTAATTTTTATTAATAGTAGTTCAGCTGTTATCCGCGATTAAATATAACGTTTAATTACCTCTAGATTAACAGTATCAGTGAATTTTGTGTACCTACAGTTAGTTACAATAATTTCACAACATACCTCGTTGGCCGAGTGGTCGCAAGAGAGATTGCCGGGTAAGGGGTCTCGGGTTCGATTCCCAGGTCGAGTAAAGAATTACTGGGTTTTTTTCTTGTTAGTACTAGCACGGAGTCTGGAAATGTGCCCGGTATATGGCAATAGGCTCACCCCCTATTACATGGGACTCATAACATAAATAGTGAAAAGTGGGTGTTACAGTGTATCGTGGCATTAAGTGCAGTAATGTGCACCTCTGCCAACCCCTTCGGGGATAAAAGGCGAGATGTTATGTTATGCTATGTGTACTTTTGTCACAACCCCTACTCTTCTTGTGGGCAGAGAAGAGATCTCTGATAAACCTGAACATTTTAAAATGACTTCTAACTCACCCGCCAAGCAAGGAGATTATGACATACTCCTCGTATGTCAGAAGTCCTGTAATCCAGCAATAGTCTGTCTTATTGCATATGTCTGTTACACTTTAATGTAAAAACTACAAGACAGGTTTTAATGAAAGTCGTGTGGTATGGATAGATCAATTAATGCTTCGGAATTAATGGTATATTTAGTTATTTTTCAATATTATAAAATATCCTCAGAAAATGAACAGTGTTTTTTTCAAGGGGGGAAAATCATCGAATGACTGCTCCCGCCTGGGTGAGGCGCGAGGGTGTGTCAGACTCTACTGACCAAATACCACCCCGTTTCTTCTTCTGCGCGTCGAGCCGGAGCCCCGGTTACCCGTTAGGTTCTCCGCGACAAAATTAACGGTGTATGACGCCTACGTCAGTATGATAGTGAATGCACCTATGCCTACACGCTTGACGATTAACAGCAGTTTACTATAACCTATCTATATGAATTTTGACATAAGCTCTATACAAAATGTGTACAAATCTAAAGATAGATAAGTTATAGAAAATGGCTGTAAAATAATGAATGTACCAGCACACCAATCTCCTCCAATGTGCCAATTTTTGTCATTAGACATTCGCCATTATATCTAAACGATAGAATTGAAAATCTAATAAAGAAATTTGACAGATAAGAGTAGGTTTACCTGCTGCACAATGTACAAATTGTAATTATGTATAATTATATTAAATTTAAACAATAATTGTATTTAGTACTAACCCCATATATTGTTCATGTTTGGCAAAAGTCGAAACTGTGACTTCAGTCAGCACCAATATCTTCATCAATAGGCACACATCCACCATTATTGTTGTTAAAAACACGATATCTATTTGCTATCTGTACCTACCATGTATTAAAATTAATTTTAACTAATGATATATTAAACTTTTAATCTTACCCAGGGCTTATTTGTTAAACGATAAGAAATGTGAAGGTTAATCTTTTCAATGCGATAATTGTCGACTTGTTTAATAGGCACGCGCCGGTGCGTCGCGTGAGGGTTAGGCACGATCCGGCACCTTGGATTACGTCTGCCATTACGGATGCGATGGCTCGGAGGGATAGGGCCAAACAGAGGTGGAAGCGTAGGACTACAGACGAAAATCTTGTTTCCTATAAGAATCTACGTAATCGCTGCAGCCGTCTGTGTAGGGAGGCTAAGAGGCGGTACTTTGATGATAACCTGGCTAACCACAATTTTGCTGATGCTTGGAAGTTTCTGCGGTCCGTGGGTATCGGCAAGTCCCCTGTCATTGTCAGCAAGGATGTTGACCTTATCTCCTTAAATCACCACTTCTCCCTCTCCCCTGTTACACTTGACAGCTCAACAAAATCTAGCACTCTACTCAACCTTTCCTCTCTGCCGCTTCCCACTTGCTCTCCTTTTAATCTCTGTAGTGTGTATGAGGAGGATGTAAAAAAAACTATGCTTTCCATTAACTCCTCTGCAGTGGGTAGTGATGATTTATGTTCCCGCATGTTCATCCCCATTCTTAATCTCCTTCTTCCTATCCTTACTCACATTTTCAATTTCTCTTTATTTTCCTGCTCTTTTCCTTCGGCTTGGAAAAATGCCCACGTCATCCCTTTACCCAAAATTAATAACCCTTCTTCTCTTTCTCATTATCGACCTATATCCATCCTGCCTTTCCTCTCCAAGGTTATGGAACATATTGTTCACAAACAATTATCTTCCTTCTTATCATCTAACAGCCTCATCTCGCCTTTTCAATCTGGATTTCGCCCTGGCCACAGCACTGTCACAGCTCTACTCAAGGTGACTGATGACATTCGCTTGGCTATGGACAATAAATTCCTCACTATTCTTGTGTTGCTGGACTTCAGCTCGGCCTTCAACTCTGTGGACTTTGACATTCTATTGGGGGTCCTGAAGGCCAATAATTTCTCACCTTCCTCTCTGGCCTGGTTTGAATCCTATCTTCGGGGTCGCCGTCAGCGGGTCCACCTAGAGGAAACCTTTTCCGATTGGTGTGACCTTGCGGCTGGCGTTCCCCAGGGTGGCGTCCTTTCTCCTGTCCTTTTCTCCATCTTCATTAACACCGTTGCCAGGGTGATCTCTTCTAATTTCCATCTCTATGCAGACGACTTGCAGTTATACCGTCACTTCAACATATCTGAAGCTCATTCTGCTTTCGATGCCATGAATCGTGACTTGGGTGGAGTTGCGGAGTGGGTCAGATGTTTTGGCCTGCAAATCAATCCTCTCAAGTCTCAGGCCATGGTTATCGGAAGCAGATATTATCGTAACGCTCTCGACGTCTCTGGTCTTGTTCCATTACGTCTGAATGGCACTGTGATTCCATTCACTGATTCTGCAAAGAACTTGGGAGTGCATATCGACTCAAATTTGTCCTGGACTATCCAGGTGAACGAGGTTAGTCGGAAGGTTTATTTCTCCATTCATTCCCTGAGGCGCCTCCAGACCCTGTTGCCTATGAAGACTAAGATTCACCTCGTCCAAGCGCTAATCCTGCCTCTGATTGACTACGCGGATGCTTGCTATTTGGATGCTACAGAGGAGCTTTTAAATAAACTTGAGCGATTGCAAAATGTTTGTATCCGCTTTGTCTTTGGTTTAAGAAAGTACGACCATGTTTCCGTATTCCGCAATAGGCTCAAGTGGCTTCCGATCCGTCTTCGCAGGAACACTCGCATTTTATGCTTCCTATATAACATCCTCTTCAACTCTGCCTATCCTGCTTACCTTCGGGACCGTTTCTCCTTGGTTCGTCCTCCTGAAGTCCTATCTCGTTCACACCTTAAATCTAATCTTAAAATCGAACCCCATAATTCCGATTTCTATTCCTACTCCTTTTCCGTTCATGCAGTGAGGCTGTGGAATGCGCTCCCGCCTAACATTCGGGACGCTGAGTCTATCGCTATCTTTAAAAAACGAGTGAGAGAACACTACCTTTCCTCCTGATATGTAAATTTCTTCATTTATATGTATAGTTTATATTTTGTATGTATTTATTTATATATTGTATGTAGTTGTTTGGTTATTTATCTGTTAGTTTTAAGTCTGTTTCCTATCCCAATTTTCTATTTGTTACTACACACTGTGTCATTATATTATTATTACTTTTCCTGCTCCAGGTCCACAGGAAGAAATTCCAATAGGAATAGGTGGTACCTTTGTACTTTAATTTTATGTATGTGTTGTCCTTTATGTTGTATGTGTGTACATAAATAAATAAATAAATAAATAAATAAATAAATACGTCATCATCGGAATTTTTATTATAATCAGATGCATTTGTTTATCCATGTCATAATCAATGAGGAAAAATTGTTAGTTTTTTTATGGGAGCCGGTAAACGAGCCGACGTATCATCTGATGGTAAGCAATCGGCGTTGCCCGTGGACACCCGGAACACCAGAGGCGTCACAAGCGCGTTACCGGCCTTTTGCGGATTAGGAATGATATGATACAGGGATTGGGAGTTTGGGGAAGGGGGTAATTGGGCCTCCGGTAACCTCATCGATGAAAATAAATCAACGGATGACGTCAGAAAATCCTACATCGCACATGCAAATTAAGACTGATACAGATTCCCAACGATCAACTGTTGGGCAGAAAGCTCGCCAGGCACGAACACCTCACCTGGTCGGAGGATAATAATAATATGTGTCTCCATTACATTTAGATTAAAGTTGTCTAAAGGGCCTCTGCGCAGTTGGCTTCGGACGCCTCCCAAATGACCGGGACCCTGTGGTCCCGTGAATGGTAAAGACATACATAATAATAATAATATTCTTTATTGTACACCACATAAACACATAGGACAAACAACAATTAATATAGTGCACAATGGGCGGTCTTATCGCACAAGGCGATCTCTTACAGACAACATTTGGATGGAGCTGTAATAGGAGTCAGATATGGGTCGTCAAGTGTACAAGTTAAAGACTTTAAAAAGAAAATAATAATAATACCGTGTAAACTTGTATGTATAAACAAGTATATATGTATATATATATATATATATATATATGTATATATTATTATATATATATATATATACATATATACATATATATATATATATATATATATATGTATGTATATGCCTACATAAAAGTTATAAAAATAAGAATATATAAAATAGAACATAATACATAATGGTGTGTAAGTGTGCGTGTGTGCGTTTATGCATGTATGTGTACGTGTGTTACCATGTTAAGTAGGAGACAAGAAAAAACTATAAAGTTAGATAAAATTCCTTAATTAGTTTTTTAAATTGTGATATGGTTTGAGCTCGCCTCACTGCAATCGGTAGAGCATTCCACAACCGTGCTGCTTGTACTGTATAGGACTTGTCGAAAAATGTAGTGGAATGCAAACAGACGTTTAATTTCAAGCTCTCCGATGATCTTAAAAACTTCGTATGTGAGTTGCCAAGGTACGTAAAACGCTCTTTTAGATAAAAAGGGGTAGTGGGATTAAAGAGTACATTGTATAGAAGTGAAAGAATGTGAGTATTCCGGCGAAGGCGAATAGGCAGCCATTTGAGCTTATTGCGGAACTCGGAGACATGGTCATATTTGCGCAATCCAAATATAAACCTGATAGAAAGATTTTGAAGGCGCTCAAGCTTGTCTAATTGTTCTTGGGTGAGATCAAGATAGCTGGCATCAGCATAGTCGAGGATTGGTAGAAGTAGGGATTGTGCTAATGCAATTTTAGTAGTAGTGGGCAAGAAATTTCGAAGACGCCTCAAGGATCCCGCCGAGGCAAACATTCTGCGACTGACCTCCTGCATCTGTTTAGACCAGGAGAGAGTACTGTCAATGTAAATCCCCAAGTTCTTGACTTCGTAGGAAAAAGGAATTTTTGTGTTAAGCAGAGATACTTGAGGAAGAGTAGACCAGTCTATTCTGGAGACAGCCCTTGAACTGCCGACAACCGTCACCTGTGTTTTGGATGGGTTAATACGCAGGCCATATTTCATGCTCCAATCGCTAATTCGTGCCATGTCGCGGTTAACTAGAGCAACAGCATCTGGTAATTCATGAAGTGAAGCTTGCGTGTAGATCTGCAGATCATCGGCATAGAGGTGGAAGGAAGAAGAGAGTTCTTTAGAGATAGAGTTGATAAATAGGGCGAAGAGTAAAGGGGATAGAACACCACCCTGTGGCACACCAGCAGCAGTACAACACCAAGAAGAATAACGATCGTCAAAGTGAATACGCTGCCGGCGACCAAATAGGTAACTACGAAACCAGTCAATAGCCGATGCTGATACGTTAAGAGAGCTGAGCACGCCAAGCAAAACGTCGAAGTCAACTGTATTAAAAGCGTTACTGCAATCGAGTAGGATAAGTACCGTCAACTTCCCCGACTCCATGCCCGACCTAATGTCATCAGTAATATTTACGAGCGCCGTGGTAGTGCTGTGCCCCGGGCGAAAACCAGATTGGTAGGGACTAAGGAGGCTGTGCCTGGTAAGAAAAGAACTAAATTGATGATGGACAAGTTTTTCTAGGATTTTAGACAGGAATGGAAGAATGGAAATAGGACGGAAATCGGAAAAAGAAGCAGGATTTGGTTTCTTGGGAAGAGGTATTACATGAGCTTCTTTCCAAATTTGAGGGAAGGCTCTGTTGGAGACCGAGGAATTTAGGACAAAAAGGATGACAGGGGTAATTTGATCGAGGATAGGAATAATCATTTTGCGGCTAACACAGTCACCACCAACGGCATTCGATGTCGTCGACAGAATGCTCCTCCTAACGTCACATGCGGCAAATTGACTGAAGTCGAAAGGAGAAAAATTTGGTAACGGAAGTAGAGAGAGAGAGTTTAAAGTAGCAGTTTTAGTGGCCATATCTAAAGTGGGTGAGGAGGAGAAGTGAGAATTAAGAAAATTTAAATCTAGATCTTTAGGCAAAGAGTTTTGGGTATGTTTTCCAATACCTAATGATTTAAGGAACTTCCACACTTTAGCCGGATCACTATTTTCAACAGAACAGAGGATCCTCCTTTTCCGATCTTAGGGAACTCTAATCACTGTGCCCTTACAATAATACTCAAATTATGAAATTAGTTATTCGTAAATAACTCAATATAGACAAAATTTAACACCAAAACTACTTTAATCCATTAAGAAGGTACTCCTCATCTCTCGAGTCCACTTAATGGGCCAGTAGATTACCAGCGCAACGCCCTGTCTTGCACATGCTGAACTGGTCCTATTTCACCGCAGACTTGCGATATTAACATGTACCAATCAGTACTTATGAACTAACACTATAATCTGTATATGTCACTTGTTTTTAACGTGGGAAATAAAGTACATTTTTCCTTTCTATCTTTTCCAAAAATGTCAAAAATTTTTGAAGGAAATTTAGGAAATTTTCATTGACGTGAATACGTTCAGTAATCTTTTTTTATGGCATAAGCCAGTAAATGAGCAGACGGATCACCTGATGGTAAGCAATCGGCGTCGCCTATAGACACCTGGAACACCGGAGGCGTTACAAGTGCGTTACCGTCTTTTGAGGTTAGGAGTTTGAGGATAGTTGGGGATTCAGGAATTGGGGAGATTGGGGAAGGGGAGGGTAATTGGGCCTCCGGTAACATCACTCAAACGACGAAACACAACGCAAGCGTTGCTTCACGCCGGTTTTCTGTGAGGCCGTGGTATCACTCGGGTCGAGCCGGCCCATTCATGCCGAAGCATGGCTCTCCCACACATAATCATCTTAACGACTAAATATTTAGGTGATTGTCCATGTAATACGTCTTAAAATATAACTTACCAAATACTGGTAAACACATTGCTCCTAAAAATAATGCGATTTGCGATAAAAATAACAATTCAAATATATAACATAAAACAGTATAGAAATAGTATTAAAATGTGATATTAAATACCTATAAAAAGTCCAGCTTCATACTACTGAGGAAAAACAAATGATTGATTTGTTATGAGCCGACCAATGATTATCATTTTTTGGCAATAACAGCAATGTACGTCATTAGACTGGTGATAGTATACCTCTAGAGTTATTTCTTGATAGAATGGAAAGACCAGACCATTCATAATATATAAAGGAATCAGCCCAGCACTGTCTATGGACATTGGACAAAAGGAACACTAGAGAAGGTAGAAGTACGTAGTTGATATTTAGGAGCGGAGGTTACACCTACGGTAACTCTATCGACACACAACGCAAGCGACTGCACGCCAGTTTTCTGTGAGACCGTTTCTTGGTACTACTCCGGTTGAGCAGGCTCATTTGTACCAAAGCATGGCCTCTTTCGCGTAAAATAGTTATAAAAGGAAGGTTTTATATTTCTCATTATCTGATTGTATGAAATACTGGTCTCTATTTATAAGATTCTTAAGTTAATGCCGCCATAGATGGGGCACCGATACGGAGCCGCGGAGTGGTTTTAGTTAGTAAGAGTCTGACTCGACCTCTCGCCTCGCCCAAGGCAGGAGAATTCATTGGACGATTTTGCCCCCACAACAAAAAAAGGCGACCTCTCACAATCTCCCATCTAAAAGCGTGACATAGCACTTAAACTAACCCCACTTACTGTTGGGAGTCACTTATAGATTGGTGAAATCTAAATGTCGTTAAATGTCACCTATCTTAGCATGGGAGTTTCTTAAAATTTTGGAGAGCTTGATGATAATGATTTTAAGTAGTAGAACGTAGGTATAGTAACGTAGGCAGAACATAATATTATTGAAAACTAATTTGCAATTAACTGATACATAATTTTTCGCAATCATTGTGCGGATTATTGCCACGTCCTTGACATTTAATGATTTTATTACACATTAATTATTTGAT
The DNA here is from genome assembly GCA_038387885.1 of Spodoptera picta. Taxonomy (NCBI): domain Eukaryota; kingdom Metazoa; phylum Arthropoda; class Insecta; order Lepidoptera; family Noctuidae; genus Spodoptera; species Spodoptera picta. The sequence continues at coordinate 22,988 of JAZHFQ010000207.1, read as the reverse complement.
AATAACTTTTTAATCTAATTAAGCCTTATTTGTAATGAACTAAAACTCATTTTTGATATGTAAAGGGTAACGTAGTAGGTTGCACGTAATTCCATCCAAGCTTTGATAAAAATTGTCGATGTGTGCGTACGTAGAGGCAGCCATTTTTAAAAACTGACAGCTCATGGGGCAATAAAGTTATACACTATAGACCACACAAATAGGCAAGAACATAAAACTTTTCACATATTCTGTTATAGTTAGACAATGTATGGACCCACTTAGTTTTTAGTCAAATTTCCGTGGTGCTTGGCGCAGTCGCCAAGCGCCAAGCCCAGTGGCTTCACCCAGTTGTACAGTCTCTTCTTTGTGCCTTTAGGCTTAATTCATTCTGTCTCCTGCAGTTATTCACCGAGGGAACTGGAAACTATCGTTTTTTTCTTCTTCTCCTCTTATAATATCTTCTGATTCACTTCGTCGCGGGAACCAAGAAAGTTACTCATGCCCGTGGGACGCGCCGGACTTACTGAGATACTATTTTTCACTCGATCACTCAATTTTAGTCCACACATACGTCTATATATAATTCTATATTCCATATACAGAACTCGAATAGTTTTACATAATACTTAAATAATAATTAATTTCATATGTCTCACGAAAGTTACAACATAAATATAGATAGGTATTGTCGAACCCTAAACTCGACAACACGCATCCCCAAACCGGCGAAAACCAATCTCTAATCTTCAATAGCGTAGAATAGGGATTTATAATAGTAATTCTAGCTTTATCTTAAGCCGTTCCGAATCGTGATAAAATCAAAGATAAGTAAGTCTTATCTTTACAAAATTCTTATAAAACCAAGATATTTCTTAAAATTTGCCATTCTTTCAAGATGAAACTGGTTGCGTTGCTCGCTTTATTCGCTTTGGCTAGTGCCAAACATGAAGAATATATTGGGTCAGTAAAATTTTTTATATGAGGTAATTCATTCAATCATTTGTAATTGTTAAAATTGATTGATCAATCACAAGTAAGTATGATTTATCAATCGTTTTAATAAAATAATTATTGATTTCTATTATTTTACGGCTTTCATTCATTTTGTTTCATGACTGTAATGTTGCCATATATAGGCTTGCCTCGTGTTACATGAGATTCATAACATAACTAGTTTAAGGTGTGGGTATCCTACTAAGTTTTTTTTGTTTGAGTTTGTATGTTTCTTGCTTACTCCTCAACATCAGAACGGCTGAAGAGATCGGAATGAAATTTCAAACAGGGGTAGGTTATAGTCTAAAATAACACATAGCCTATGTGTATGTACTTTTTATTCCACGTGGGTGAAGCTGATTTAGAAGAATCTAGTGTTACTTCTCTCTTTGAAAATTCTTGATATAGTCAAAGTCAAAGTCAAAATCATTTATTTCAATTAGACCAGGAAGGCACTTTTGAACGTCATGGACAAAAAAATTTAAAAGTGACGCTAGTTGCTCATTCCAAGGTGTAGATTCCTATGGAGAAGAACGAGCAAGAAATTCCATAGATTACTCTTTTTCAATCGGATTTACAATACAATTCTCTAGTTACATAGTTTTTTTGGTTCGATTGTGTGAGAACAATATAACACCTAAATGCAGTCAAAGAAGAGATTGAAAAAGAAAATAACCTTGAGGACCATAAAATCATACAGTCTGGAGCTGACCAGTCCCAATTGACGGCGCTCGTTCACGAACATGACATGTACCCCAGCACCGCCCAACTCAACCATTTTGTATAAATATTGAAACACTTGACCATATATCTCATTATATTATATTTATGCTTTTTTCTTCTGCTCTCATAGTATCTTCTGATTTATTTCGTTGCGGGAATCAAAACAGTTATTCATATCTCTGGGACGCGCCGGACTTCAGTGTTCCGGTGTTTTCATGGTTGTATCTACTGTAAATCCTAGCTTATAGGAGTTGCAGCGGTTTTGGGAGGTTGTGGCGGGTTTGTCCTAGTAAAAAGACTACATTACATTTTACATTATGTTAGAGGTATAATCTTTATTACAGATGGAAGTCCTACTTCGTGCAATTGGTTGATGACATTCAAACCAAAAATTTTCTTGCCATAGCGGACAAATATGACGTGGATATTCTAAGTCATCCAATTATTGGTCGTGAAGGTTTACTCCTGGTGAAGCCAGAATATCATGATGGTTTCATCCAAGATATTGAAGCTGAAGGCATTGCCTATAAACTACATTCAGATGATGTCAAAAGGTAAAATTCTTAGTTATAGTTTTAAAAATTGCTTTTGGCCTTTAATCTCAGGATCTATTTGCTATGAATGTTGAAAATCTGAGTCTGATAAGTCTAAGTTCAATAAGTTTTCTGTCCACTCATTTATGATTGAAAAGCAAATATAAGTTCATTTTCTATCATAATCTTTAAAATGATTTTGACAAAAAGTTTATATAGATATTAAATGGTTTAGTTAGGTAATTTACTGAAATAAAAATTTTACTCTGAATTCTAATTTTAAGGCAAATTAATAAATAAGTTTGGTTTTCATAGAGTATATTTAAAAATTTGGGTGACCAGTGTTTTTATAATTCATTTTTATTGTAAGCGCTTCCTCCACGATCGTCCACAAGATCAACTTATTGCCGTGGGCATTATACTGCACTTAAAGACTTGACAAGATCCCCAAAATGTTGACGAACACGTTCAAAATTTTTGATTGCAGCCAACTGGAGTATGACGATACTATGATAGAGCAGCAGAACACAATGTCAAGGATCAGGAATGGAGGACGCCAGCTACCTTACGACAACTACCAACAAATTGAAGCTGTAAGTAACATTTATTATTAAAAATACTATAAAAAATGGCTCCAACCTCAAAGTTGATAACAAAGTAGGTTTTTGAGGTATGTATGCTAAGGGCCAATTTTGAAATCATCATTTAATTCTTAACTGTAGAATAATATTGACATTTAGTATAATAAACTGACAAAAATGTTCAAAGTTATTCTTCACTTAAAATTTATCTGGCATTGGAAAAAATCGGCCCTAAGTGTACATACATACATACATAACTTCACGCCTTCCTATGGGGGTAGGCAGAGACTATGGACCGCCAATTATTACGATTCCTTCATACCTCTTTCGCTTCATCAACAGTCATCAATCTTTTCATGCATGCTCGTCGGTTAAGGGTACTTTTAATTTGGCCCTTCTTTGATATATGGCCAATCTGGTCAGTATATGTACGTCTAGTGGTCAGTATACGGGCGTCCTCTACTGACCCATTCATATTCGCTCTGTATAGTTCTTTCTTTACTCTACTCTCATCCATCCAAACCAGCGAGTAACAAACTCTCATTTGAAAACCACATCAAATGGTTTAGTCAATCGCAAGGTACCTACAGCTCAAACGAAGAAGTTGAAAGTCGATTAACATTAAGAAGTTAAGTAAGATTTCTTTCGGTTTTTCTAATTAAATATTAAACTGCAATCTATAGCCTTCTCGCCAAGCGAAGAGATTATGAACAAACTCTCCTATCAAGAGAAAATATCATCAATAGTCCAGCATCGGACTGTTGATGATATTTTCTATTTTGAATACACACATAACATCACGCCTTTTATCCCCGAAAGGGTAGGCAGAGGTGCACGTTACGGCACTTAATGCCACTGTATAATGTAACACCCACTTTTCACTATTTACGTTATGAGTCCCATGTAATAGGGGGTGAGCCTGTTGCCATATACCGAGCACCATTCCAGACTCCGTGCTACTACTGAACATTTTTAGTGGGTGTTACATTGTACAGTGGCATTAAGTGCCGTAATGAGCCTTTCCCTTCGGGGTTAAAAATAATGATGTTATGTATAAATTAGATATTGTTGTTCGCTTATGACGTAGCCAGAACCATTTTATAAAATCTTTAATGTAAAATCTACAAACTAAATAACTTTTTATAATTATAACCATGGTAAACGAGCATACGGATCACCTGATGGTAAGCAATCGACGCCGCCCATTGACACCCGCAACACTAAAAGTACATTGCCGGGGTTTTGCCGTTCTAGGGTTCCGAGGTTTTAGAACCGATAACAAACAAACATACGCATATTAAATCGTAATGTAATCGCGTAATGAAATCGATAAAAAGACCAACAAATCTTGGTGACGGATTGGCCATGATTATGATACCGGGACAAAGGTTAAGGTTTATTGTTGTTATTAGAACAATGCATACATCCTACAAATGAAAATAGGTGGCCTATAAATGACAATTGATAAATGCTTCCATCTTACTTAGAGGACAATTAAAACTGTCCGTGAACCAACAACGTTATCCACCTAACGCCTGCATGCATTCATCAAATAGCGTAGACCTAAAAGAACTTAGAAGTAACAGTCAAGTGACAGTTTACAAGTCTGTAATCGTGATGAATGTGCTGCTTCATGTAACAGTTTTGTTTTCATCTATACTTTTTTGGCCACTTTCAGATCAATGATTACATGGACAGCATCGGCAGACAATACCCTGACATCGCTACTGTTGTGAACGCTGCCGAGTCTTTCGAAGGTCGTCCCATCAAATACGTGAAGATCTCCAATACTAACTTCGAAGATGAGAGCAAACCTGTCATCTTCATTGACGGAGGGATTCACGCGAGGGAATGGATCTCTCCTCCTACCGTTACTTGGGCCATTCACAAACTAGTTGAGGATCTGACTGAGAACGACCTTTTGGATAACTTCGACTGGATCCTTCTGCCTGTAGTCAACCCTGATGGATACAAATTCACTTTTACCAATGTAAGTATAAATTCAATTTTTATTTCGTCTTGTTTAGGTATTTTACTAAGTGTAAGGTCAAAATATATAAGCTAAACTCTGTAGATTCAAAACAAAACAATCATTATTAACAGATGCGTGAATTAGTTTCAATAAAAATCCCGATACGTTTTCAACGACAAAGTAATCTTACAAATTCAACTTGACACCTATTTATCTATCAAGGTATCATCACGAAAGATAAAAGATTAAGTACACTGAAAATACGTCTGTCTACTTAACGATGTTGAACCAATGTACTAAAAATCCCTTTTATCTACTTTCAGACCCGCTTCTGGCGTAAAACTCGTTCGACTGATCAGAATGTTCTCAGTGGCATTTGTCCAGGGGTGGATGGCAATCGAAACTACGACTTTTTCTGGAATACCGTCGGTACTAGCAACTCTGCGTGCTCCGACATTTACGGTGGATCCAGAGCCTTCTCTGAAGTCGAAACCAGGGTAGTAAGGGACATCTTACACGAGAACCTCCACCGCATCGCCCTATACATCACCATGCACAGTTTCGGCAGCATGATCTTGTATCCTTGGGGACATGATGGTTCCTTGTCCCACAACGCTCTTGGGCTTCACACCATCGGCATTGCAATGGCAAATGCCATAGACCAACATTCCCTACCTCAGTTCCCGAGGTATGTGGTTGGTAACTCAGCGCTGGTCCTTAATTACCCTACGTCGGGAGGGGCTGAAGATTACGCTCATTCGATTGGAGTACCCTTGGCTTACACCTTCGAATTACCTGGACTGTCCAACACCATGCAGGGTTTCAATCTGGACCCTAGGTATATTCAGCAAGTGTGCAACGAGACATGGGAAGGTATTGTAGTTGGAGTTAGACGAGCTGGTGATCTGTTCAAAAATAAAAGACTGTGATTTATTACTTGTGTGGTTTTATTTTACTCGTTTCAAATCAGTAACATAATATATGGAAATAGCTATAGTGTCAGCCATCGTACCTGTTCTTCCCGTGACTTTCGTAAGAGGTAAGAGATATTTGGTCTCATGCTGTGCCCGGTCACCCAGGAAAGGTCCTCGTTCCTAAAGCCAAGAGAGACATTTTCGAAAACTTCCTAGTGCAGAATGGTGTGCAATATAACATCGAAACAGAGAATATTAAAGAGTAAGTACAAACTACGCTTTCAATGTTAAATTTTGAAAAAAAAATTCTTATAAAATAATGCATGGTAAATGATAAACATTAAACTTGTTCATTGCTCTTAAACACAAACACAAACTCACTAAATTAATTAATCTGCCTAAAAGATTCAAGAGAAATCAGTTTGTGAAACCCGAGACCTAATAGATAGTTATCCTAATATGATTAAGAAATAGGTAGAAACTGTCCGATTTTCAAAATCAACAAGATACCTTGGATAGACCATTTGGTCACAACCTAGAAGTAATCTATCGTCACCAAATCACTTCATAAGTACTGCCCCAAAATAAACCGGAAAATCGTACTTGAGGAAATAATAATTTGTAATTATATCTTCATTTATTACAAATTGGTCGTTGTAATCAATAACGTAAGGTAAAGCGAGTAAGTCATAATTAACATCCGCTGACGAAATTCTTATTAGATTGTCAAAATTGTGAGGTATACGAATGAAATGTTTGAAAAGGTCATCTTAGTTTTTTGTCTTAGCATCACTGTTTCGGTTCCAAAATCTTAGTTAAATTTGAACAATAATATGTAACTGTTCTCACATAATAGAATAGTTCACATTACCATTTTCCAGTTAAGTAATGAGACGATTCAGTAGGTTTTGAGTCAATTCATGAAGTTTTCGCAAATGCAGACTAAGATAGAAATCAAAAACTATTATGCTACATCAAATATTCAAAGAAGGATAGACAACTTATGAACAACGGCTTAAAGATTACAAAAGTCCTAGTAAAATTTTATCTTTCAGAAACATAATAGCATTAGAATGGGTTTCTATCAGTTATTAAAGCATTGGTCATAAATATAATCTTCTTAAAATCCTTAAAAAACGTGACGAATTGGAAATGCCCGCGTTTTTCCTTAATTACGTACTGATCATTAGCAGCTACTTACGTTTTCTTCAAGATAATAATTGATATCCAACTAATTGATTAATTGAAGATATTATTATTTTCACTATCACTTCTTGTTTTTATTATTATCTATCTATACATATAATAAAATTGTAGAAAAGTGCTGTCTGTACATTGTAAATAAAAATAAAAAAAATAGCAGGGGCTATTGTTATGTCGATGTCGAACCCAAAAATGTAACTAACTTTTTTTTTGTCTGTTTATCTGTTTGTCTGTTCACGCTAATCTCAGAAACGGCTTATCCGAGTTGGATGCGGTTTTCACGAATATATTGTGGTATGCTTCAGTTATGCTTTAGTGTTTGTTTCATGTCAATCGGTTCATAAATAAAAAAGTTACGTCAAATTAAAGAATCACGTCGAACACTGTCTATCTATATCTATATCTATACATATAATAAAATTGTAGAAAAGTGCTGTCTGTACATTGTAAATAAAAATAAAAAAAATAGCAGGGGCTATTGTTATGTCGATGTCGAACCCAAAAATGTAACTAACTTTTTTTTTGTCTGTTTGTCTGTTTGTCTGTTCACGCTAATCTCAGAAACGGCTTATCCGAGTTGGATGCGGTTTTCACGAATATATTGTGGTATGCTTCAGTTATGCTTTAGTGTTTGTTTCATGTCAATCGGTTCATAAATAAAAAAGTTACGTCAAATTAAAGAATCACGTCGAACACTGTCTATCTATATCTATATCTATACATATAATATAATTGTAGAAAAGTGCTGTCTGTACATTGAAAATAAAAATAAAAAAAATAGCAGGGGCTATTGTTATGTCGATTTCGAACCCAAAAATGTAACTAACTTTTTTTTGTCTGTTTGTCTGTTTGTCTGTTTGTCTGTTTGTCTGTTTGTCTGTTTGTCTGTTCACGCTAATCTCAGAAATGGCTTATAAATATATATATATATTTAACAGGGTGCGGAAAAGGTGATAGTGGTTTTATTCCTCAGATTCCTCTCATTCCAAAAAATTTTCCGTTTAATTTTAAACGAATTCAGTTTCCAGTGAGCCTATGTTTCGCCATGACAATTAATAAAGCTCAAGGTGAGACTCTAAAAGTTGTGGGTATAGATCTAAGTATCAGCTGTTTTTCGCACTGTCAATTGTATGTGGCTCTGTCCCGTGTTAGCAATCCCAGCAGCCTGTATGCTTGCACGCCCGATGGCCATACGTCTAATATTGTATATAGAGAAGCATTACAGTAAAGTATGTTTTTTAGCTACCCAAAATGACTGTGATTATGATCCAAATCTAAAATAAAAATAAGTATATATTTAAAAAAAACGCTGCTCATAGTCACTATTCTACGCGAACTAAGTCGCGGGCACAGCTTACTAGCTGTAGTATTACGTACTACGTAATACTACTTATTGTTGTCATCACTAGATAATTTATTTTGACCGATCATTATCAACCTTTTTAAATAACACAAATAAGAGCCGACCAGTAGTGGGAGCATGTTCCAAGCTACCAGTGGTTAGAGCTCCAGAAACAGAAACCTCCTCAAGATACGTGCCGTTTCTAGGGGGACTGCCTTCTGTATCAGGCCCTTGATCCATCTATCTACCGCCAGCCTCATGATATGGATGTCGGGGCTTTTAGGGATTAATCCATTAGCCGACTCGACTATCGGCACAATGATAGCTGGATCCACACTCCACATGTCGACAACCTCGTGAACTAAGTCTAGATATTTTATTTGTTATTCTTTCTCAGCTTTCACGAGATTCTCGTCATGGGGAATGGTGACATGGATTATCATGGTGCGGCGCACTCGTCGGTCTATCACCACGACATCAGGTTTATTGGCTACTATAGTCCTGTCAATGATGATAGACCGGTCCCAGTGCAATGTGATATGGTCATTTTCTAGAGATGGGTCAGGCACACACTTGTAGTACGGTACCTCAGACTCAACAAATTAGTAGTGCAAAGCAAGTTGCTGATGGATAATCTTGGCTACTTGATTATGCCTATGCAAATCATGTTTTATTATCGACACAAAAATCAATAGTAAACTTTTGAGAACTATCACTCCCTTTCCAATTTTTGCCTCATTATGAACAGTTAAAAACTAGGAGTAAAATCGTCACACTCTTAATAAAACCCTGTTCTCCTCTTTCACAGGATCGTTACTGGCGCAAGAACCGTGCTACTCGCTACATGATTGCCAACCGTTGTCCTGGCGTGGACCTCAACAGGAACTTCGACCATGGTTGGGGCACAGCATCTAATTCCAATCCTTGTCAGGACACCTTCCATGGAGCAGGAGCTTTCTCTGAACTAGAATCTGCCGTCATTCGGGACATAATTTTGGAACACAGCAGTCGTATAGCCTTGTACCTCGACATTCATCGATCCTCTATGACTACGGTGACGGTGTCCTCCCACCCCATGCCCTACAACTGAATTTAGTCGGTGTCCAAATGGCTCAAGCCATCGACAGAGTCAAGTGGCCCTCCAACAGGAATTATGTCGTTGGAAACATTTTCCATGTTCTTTATGCCGCTTCTGGTGGTGCTAGCGACTACGCAATGAGTGTCGCTGCTCCTTACTCTTACACCTATGAGTTACCAGCTTATAGGAACAGTGCATGGTTCGATGGTTTCTTGGTAGAATCAGCTTTCATTGAACAGGCTGGGTATGAGACATGGGAAGGTATCAAGGTAGGCGCTAGAGCCGCTGCTGCTGCATTCAGAAACGGAAAAGCTGTGTAAGAATATAGTTTTAAGACTGACGACTGATATATAATTTATAGATAAAATAAAACAATAAAAACTAATTTAGTGTATCATTTATTTAGTTACCAGTTTTTTGTACCCATTTTTACTAGATATCTCAGTTTCATGCACTCTCAACAGACAAAGTAGTCACTTACATGAAAAGATTTTAATACTATCGACATCTCGCTCCGCCTCATCACTACCCGCGAGGTTTTCTACAAATGGTAATGTGGTTTGATCCCGGCGTTCAAACTTTTCAATGAATTTAGAACAGTGCTGCATCGTGCAGCAGAAAGTTCCAATATTTTTACATTTTCTAATTTAAGTCGAATCTACTACTCCAACTGATTAATGTGTCAATTAGTAATTGCAATAGACGAGTATATTGAATTAGAATTCTGGGAATGTTTGATGTATGTTGAGCCACACTATATGTTAGTTTAAGGGTAATTAAAAACATAATAATCCCCGAATTAGTAGGCAGAGGTGCACCTGTGCCGTAATGTGCACATTACGGCACTTAATGCCACTGTACAATGTAACATTCACTTTTCACTATTTCCATATACCGGGCACAGGACTCTGTGATACGACTGAGTTTATTTTAAACCCAGAAATACTTTGCCTGACCCGGGAACCAAACCCGAGACCCGTTGCCCAGCATTCATACTTGCGACCACTTGGCCAATGAGGCAGTAATTAAAAGAACGAGTGATTAATATAAATAACAATAACACAGAGACAATAATATTGGTCTAAGTATCCTACCATCATCCACAGAGCAAAGATTTTGGAATCAAACTATTAATATGAACAGAGTTTGAAAGGAGCTATGCCCTAAAAACGCATAACGTACGTAACGTTAGCTAAACTATTCAAGTGATTACAAAAGTCATTGTATGACATAGACGTAACTTCTGGAAGAACTTTTCGAATGTCAGTATTAATTCCATATATTAACATTGATGTGGCTTTAGTCTATGCTATTTGGTTTACTATTAGACCTCATAAAGGAGCTGTTGAAACCAGAAACGAAGGCCTACAGCATAACAGTGAACTAACAAGGGCTGTTCATGATGCTGATAAATCTACCTAAGATTCTTGATGTTGGTTCAAGTACTTTAGATGGTGAGGGGTCGTGTCCAGAGAGAAGTAAATAAATCGAATACTAAATAATACACTTTTAATTTCTGACTCCAATTAAGGTTACATACAATTTAGTACGGTCACAATATTTAGTAGCGTGCATCTGTAGTGCGATATACGGGACAACTGGAGAGGCGAACACAATGCGAGTACAGTGTGAACAATATTGATGCGTCAACAATTAGAGTAGGTCCCACTACATCATTCCTCCCCTTTTTTTTAAAAAAAAAATTTTTGACAAAAGATTTTTTTTACAAAAAATATTCCTATCCAGTTACTATATATGTATAATCCAAGAAGTACTTACAATGTTCACAAACAATATTATTAAATTATAGTCTCAACAAAAATTTGCTTACAGTATACATTTATACAATAACAACTTTGAAACAGGATGCCTGACGGGTTGTGCGATAAGCGCATGTTTGTCTCAGTACTACTGGCTTTGTGCCTAATGGCCTAGTGATTAAAAGATACACCTCTCGTCCATGAGAGTGTGGGTTCAAACTTGTGTTCATTATTACAAATTAAATTTTCGCACTACCTACAGCAATCAAATACAGAGTAGAAAATATATTTTCAAACAGGACAAAACTTTGATTTTACCAATATAGAACTGTCTTAAACTAAGTACAATATGTTCTTAACCTTTGTGTTATATTCTGTTCTCCCCTCTTGGTGTCATTGTGGCCGGCCGGTACCAACAATACAAACTATGCAGAATGTCCTACGATCGAAAAACAAACTATAACACAATACGTCCTGTAACTACCTTAAATCTATGTAATACACTACTCATATTCGTCTATTACAGTTGCGGAACACTTCTAGAGAGTCCGTCTTGACATTTTATGTGGTTACATACATAATAGGTAACATAAAGTATATGTCGGAAGGATGGTGTGGGCGATGTCAAGCGAGAACCCTCTTCGTCATATATATCGGTAGAGGTATGTTTATGCAGTAATAAAACAATTATATCTTCGTAAATAAAGTAACGTTTACTTTCGACAGTGCACAATAAAATTACTCAGCGATTGCGTAACGTGTGAACTGGGCAACGATTGACGAACGACTCCCCGAGCTTGCGCTTGCGCTGCTTTATATATCACTCGGTGGTAGGGTTGAAGTGACGTCGGCCAGTTGTTTCACTGCTTGCCCATTACATTCGCAGTTTACAAAATAATGACGGCGGCGCCGTCATATACATACTCTATATTATATACGAAATACGTTAAAGGTAGTTATCATGCCGGGCTACTCTGCTATACATATTAAAAAATAAAGTTATACGCTTGGCCTATTCGTACGAATGACCAAGAGTCTCCAGTACCCGACATGATGACGTCATAAAAAATATATACATTCACTACTGTTTAACGTTCACTACACATTCACACAATTATAATATCACTTGAATTGTTACTTGAGAGAACGAGGGTTTTTGATCAGAATATTATTATCAAAACACAACTTTCGATGTTGACGGCGGACTCATTGTATGTTGAGGTTGCACAGTCTCGACCTTAATACTGGGTAAGGCTACAGAACTGGCTACCATTTCTTTTCTTAACCATTTCCTCACGCCTCTAATAAATCTTCGTTTCAGTGCGTAGGCAAATACCATGATTAACAATATTATAATAACTATCATCACTACGCCAACAATATTTAGCTTATTATGCACATGGGCCACGTTAAATAAATTTTCGTTTACAATTACGTTCTCTTTCGTTTGATTAGAACCCATTTTGCTAATTTAGTCAACTATACTGATGTATCGTCTCAACGTAAATGAAATTAAAGATCACGATACCACAATTTGAAACTAATGTCCTAAATAAATCTGCAAAATTAACATTTTAACAATGAAATAATTTATCGGTATTTCAATGGCTTTTTGCTTAATCGACCAGTTCGCGTAGTATAAATTTTACTGCCGGGTTCGTCCGTTTGAATTGTTACTTTTTTCGTAACTTTTTGACAAACGGTATCCCTATTACTATTATCAACTACCTACTTTAGATTGCGATTCATCCTCTATTAACATGTACGCTGGTTTTACATTTCGCAATAAACATGTTTATCAGTATCGAGTAACGTTACGCGTTTTAATATTACTTTACTGTTATTTGATGCGCTCAATAATTTTGCAAGCTGTTCGTCAACTTCTTGCGCAGTGGCGAGTTCTGCGAAATCTAACGACGTGGGACATGTTATTGTTTCAACTCTAGATAATGTGTCAGCAACTATATTATAATTTCCACTAATGTGTCGTATGTCAGTACTAAATTCACTAATAAACATAATTTGCCTAGCTCGCCTAGAAGTTTCTCTATTGGTACCTAATTTAGTAAACGCAAAAGTTAATGGTTTATGATCTGTAAAAATTATTAATTCTTGCCCTTCAACTAAATTACGAAAATTTATGATTGCTAAATATATTGCTAAAAGTTCTCTATCATATGTACCTCTACTATATTTCTTTTGGGCTTCAGTTAACTTTTTCGAAAAATATCCTAAAGGTTTCCAATTGCCATCAACTTTTTGTTGCAATACTGCACCTACACTTGTGCCTGATGCGTCAGTCATCAATGACAAAGGGGTATGTGCCGATGGGAAACACAATAAAGTAGCATTTTTAAGATCATCTTTATACTTTTCAAAATTTTTCGTAGCTTCAGGCGTCCAATTGATTTTACTTTTATCCTTACGCTTTGAATTCCCAAAATATTTATTTAATGCTGCCTGATGATCAGCCCAATGAGGTATATGAGCTCTATAAAAATTTAACATGCCTAAAAATCTTCTAAGTTCCTCTATAGTATCAGGTTTTGGAAAATCGATAATCGCTTTAACTTTATCTTCTAATGGTTTAATTCCTTCTGTAGAGACCTCAAAACCCAAAAACTCTAATTTATCTTTACCAAAACTACACTTTGAAAAATTAATCGTTATACCAAATTCATTAAAACGTTCAAAAACTATGCTGCTCTACATTTTCCGATGCAATGATGACGTCATCCACGTAATTGAAAAGAAAATCTAAGCCTTGTAAAACAGTATGATGCATAAAACGTTGAAAAGTTTGTGCAGCGTTTCTTAATCCAAATAGCATACGCACAAATTCAAATAAACCAAACGGTGTTATTACTGCAGTTTTCTCAATATCATTTTCCCAAACTGGCACACAAAAATAGGCTCTATTTATATCTAGCTTTGAGAAAACCTTTTTATTATATTACATATACGTAAAATCATGAAGACGGGGAACTGGATATCGATCAGGCTTAGTAATCGCATTTAAACTGTCAAACACCAAGCGGTCACCGGTGACCGCAACCTATTGTTCTATAATTGTGTCTACAAAACCGGTACTCGACGAGTTAAACGTCTATAATCTCCACAAGGTCTAATATTCCCGTCCTTCTTAGGAACAATATGCAAGGGACTTGCCCAAGCGCTTTTACTCGGCCTACAAATCCCAAGCTCTTGCATAATCTTAAACTCATTTTTAGCTTTTACGTACCTGTCTGGTGGTAACTGCCTGGCTCGTGCGTGCACTGTAGGTCCTGTGTGTAGGGTCTCAATGTGATAACAAACATTATGTTTAGGCGTTTCTTTGTACGAAACTGGTTTAGTTATTTCTGGAAATTCACATAATAAATCATAATAAGGGCAATTATCTACAATAGTTTTCAAAGTGGGCTCACTAGAATTAGAAAGATTACCTTTGGTGCTTAAATTAGTTATTTGATCAATTAACCTTTGCCCGTTCAAGTCAATTAACAACTGAAAATTAGCTAAGAAGTCAGCACCTAATATTGGTTGCTGTACGTCTGCTAATGTAAATAACCAACGGAATGCTCGTAGATTTAAATCTAATTCTAAGAACAATGTACCATACGTGTTAATCTGAGTTCCATTTGCGGCAAAAAGTTTATAACAACACTCACTTGTATTACCTTTCATGTAGGCTACTTTCCGCGGTAACACTGACACGTTTGCACCACTATCCACTAAGAAATTTAAGCCCGATTTCCTGTCTCTGACACACAGACGGTGATTCCCGAAGGCACGGTCACAGCCTCCCGTCGCAGACTGCACCGACTCTAGTTTTCCGCTGGCTTGTCCTTGTCGTCTTTTTTCTTCCAGTTACATGGATCCACACATTTAGTTGCCTTGCTGCGATACTTATAATAGTAAAAACATAGCCAATTTGAATCTTCGAATTTCCTTGAGGGACTTCTTGACCTTGACCTGGATCTGTTGCGTCTAAAGTTATTCCTTCGCCAGTTATTTGAACGGCCTCGTGATCTTGACTCTAAATTTTGTAATCTATCACTCAATTTGTTTATTGCCGAAATAATTTGGTCCTGTGAACCCGGTGGGCCTGGTTACTGTTTGACAGTCGCAACACTATTTATGGGAGTCGTTGTTTCCATTACTTTATCCGCTATTGATGCTAATTTGTCTAGATCTTTTTCTTCCGTTACAGCCAACACTCCTCGCACCGACGTTGGTAAATGATTTTGCCACATAACTATGAGTGTTTAGTTATTTATTCGCCCCCTGGCAAGGTCTTGCATTTTTCTAAATAATTGTGATGGTTTCTGGTCGCCTAATTCCATTTCGCCAATGAGTTTTTTTACTTGCCGCTCTTCCGATTCTTGATATATAAATATTAACTTATTCTTCAAGGTCTCATATTTATTTTTCTCAGGGGGATTCAAAAGGATCTCAGTAACTTGCTCAACTACGTCCTGGGGTAATTTTGAAATAATGACCTTGATTCGGCGGACATCTTCTGAGGACTAAGAACCGACTCTGCTTGAATAAACCATGTTTTAGGCGACTTCTTCCAAAATTCCGGAATTCTAGCTGTGACGGAGATGGACGACAGTTGATGTTCTTCAATAACAACCTTCTTGTCTTTAGACGACATTGCAATTTCTTAATTTCACGCGCACTAATATTAAGCCGACACTACGGTACGCTTGTGTGAGTTGCCCCGGGTCGTCCGATTCACTGAATTACAAGTCCAAATTCACAGTTCACACTTTCTCCACACGGGGTCACCAATTTAGATGGTGAGGGGTCGTGTCCAGAGAGAAGTAAATAAATCGAGTACTAATTATACACTTTTAATTTCTGACTCCAATTAAGGTTACATACAATTTAGTACGGTCACAATATTTAGCAGCGTGCATCTGTAGTGCGATATACGGGACAACTGGAGAGGCGAACACAATGCGAGTACAATGTGAACAATATTGATGCGTCAACAATTAGAGTAGGTCCCACTACAGTACTATTGTATATCTGTCGGCAAAAAAGTAATAGCACATAGTTTTTTTTTTGACGGGGAAAAAATCATTCAGTGCCTTTTTTATGGCATAAGCCGATAAACAAGCAGACGGATCACCTGATGGTAAGCAATCGGCGTCGCTCATGGACACCTGGAACACCAGAGGCGTTACAAGTGCGTTACTGGCCTTTTGGGGATTAGGAGTTTGAGAATCGTTGGAGATTCAGGAATTGGGGAGATTGGGGAAGGGGAGAGTAATTGGGCCTCCGGTAACCTCACTCACACGATGAAACACAACGCAAGCGTTGCTTCACGTCGGTTTTCTTTGAGACCGTGGTATCACTCCGGTCGAGCCGGCCCATTCGTGCCGAAGCATGGCTCACCCACACTTCTTCTTCTTCTTCCTTCTTCTTTCTCCCGTCTTAGGTGAGGCGAGAGGGAGTGTCAGACTCTTACTGACTAAAATACCCCTTTCCCAATCCAGCTTCGAGCCGGAGCCCCGGTGACCCGTTAAGTTCTCCGCAGCTCCGAGAGTTGCGCGCAGTTCCGGTGCATAGCAATAAGCTCATCACTGTTACATAACCAGTGTAGTTTGGCGTATCAAACTGTCCGATCGATTAAATATTATCCTCCATCAACAAGAAATTACCCAATTACAAGATAACCTTTTAAAATTATTAGTTTTGCACTCTTATCATAATAACATAAGTTGATGATTATCTTATCTACTTCATTATCGGATCATCTTTTCCATAAAATGCATTGGTCTTTGTTTTCGAAAAGTATTCATAAATTGTGCAAAGTCAAAGTCAAAGCATTTATTTCAATTAAACCATAGTTTGGTACTTTTGAAACGTCAACAAATACAAAATAAATAATAGTCAAGATTCAGGGATTGGGCCTCGAGTAACCTCACTCACACGACGAAACACACCGCAAGCGGTGCTTCACGTCGCTTTTCTGTGAGGCCGTGGTATCACTCCGGTCGAGCCGGCCCATTCGTGCCGAAGCATGGCTCTCCCACACTTAAAATCAAAAGTGATTTGTGTCTACATTGATAAGGTTTTCATTTCGAAAATTTTAAAGCGCATTGCCACGCAACCCAATCCGTGGACTACCACTAGTAAAACACGTAATGTTTTAATATACCAAATACCAATGAGTAATGATACATTATCAAGAATTAACAGTATCGGCGCTTTAGTCAATGATAACATTAATGTTAAATGATTAGTTTTAATCTCTTTATTTGGATATTTACATTTTGTCATCAGTCGTGGGCACGCGACTGATTTTTTAATTTTGAATTTTTGAAAATTTAATTTTGATCGTCATTAAATTAAATGTCACTCGCCTGTACTGCCAATAGATTTAGGCATTACTTTTCAAAAATCCATGCTACACTGACAACTGGAAGAATATTTCGTTTTTATCCCGGTAAAGGAATGAATTTGTAGCATAAGGTATGCCGCACCGCCCTCCCGTCCACAGATAAACGCTCAATCAGCAGAGATGCGAGATATTGCTTGACCATTGCAGTTCCTTGACAGCCCTTCATCAAACGTATACCAAAACTTAAGCCTCTTATTATATCATCAGACTTCAAAATCTCATGTATCTGTCACGTAACTCGCGCAATGCAGTATTAATTGCATCCATGCAGTCGCTATACGTTTCTATTATATGGGATAAACCGGTAAACGAGAAGACGGAGCACCTGATGGTAAGCAACCAGCGTCGCCCATGGACGCCCCGACCACCGCACTACAAGTGCGTAGCCGGCCTTTTAAGGATTAGGCATTTGAGGATCGTTGGAGATTCAGGGAGATAGGGGGAGGGGGATAATTGGGCCGCCGGTCCCCTCAGTCACACGACGAAACACAACGCAAGCGATGCTTCACGTCGGTTTTCTGTATGGCCGTGGTATCACTCCGGTCGAGCAGGCCCTTTCGTGCCGAAGCATGGCTCTCCCACACTTAAGAATGAATAGAAGTGGATTTTACATAATTTCCATGGTTATCAGACGAGTAAAAGATTATAGTTTCAAAGGTTCAGGTTTACATTTTATTATCTAGTCACAAACATTATTAAAAATTGGAATATCTTAATGATAATTATTGATAATTACTGAACGTACATACTTGATAATTAATCCGCGGAGATTACGGCAGATGTCGCTACTGACGTAAATAGTCGTCTAACGTTCTCTCTTTAATTTTTCTTATACTAGTTTAAAAACCCGATTTCAACTCCCTCTTTTTGAAGTCGGTTTATCTATATACTTGTACCTACTGTAAAAACTGTAAAAACATCTGCTATCAGGTTTATCTACTGAAGACAGCTAAGTCTAACTATATATGGATAAAGTTCTCCACCTTTCCCCAACCTCCCCAATCCCTGATTCCCCAAAAATCCTCAAATTGTTAAAGTTTACTGTCCACTTTGCGTCGTTTAACGAATGCATGCTTTACTGGACAGCCGAGAGGTTCGTACGAATGCGTTTAATTAAAGTAGTCGAAACGAGAACGCATTCGCCTCTCTGATTGGCCAGCTCCAATAAACCTACCAATGCAAATACCGCATGCCGAATGCGTACTCGTAACTCGTACTAAACCCTCATGCCTTAGTCCAGGGCTGTCCAAACAAAGGACTGCGCATGCGGCCCGTGGCTTGTTTTCTGGTGGCCCGCGACACACATTTTAATCTGAAGATCTTCATCTTATGTGCAACAACAATAATAAATTTCAGTGTATGATTTGTATGCAAGTTTAGTCTGTGAGTAAAGAATACAATGTTAAACGTCATTATACAACTGAAAACAATTTTCTGGTCCCCCAGCTTTTGTAAGACATTTAATCAGACTGCACGGTTGGTGCGGTGGCTGGGAAACCGGCTGCCGTGCAACGTGTCGCGGGTTCGATTCCCGCACGAAACAACACTTTGTGTGATCCACAAATTGTTGTTTCGGGTCTGGATGTCATTGTGTATGTGAACTTGTATGTTTGTAAACGCACCCACGACACAGGAGAAAATCCTAAAAATAGCCCGCGATGGTATGTACGTATATAGTTTGGACAGCCCTGCCTTAGTCTATTGATTCTGTAACCTGATCATAATCTTTATAACAGACACCTACTTATACCAGATATTTCCCAATTGCTAGATAATATTTCAAAATAATTCATGAAAAAATTCTTATCATAATAACAGAAATTTTTGATTAGTAACTAATGCGTAAGTATCTCTTATCCGTTTAATTATCTGATCTTTTAGGACATAAAATCAATTGATCTGAGTTTTCTAAAAGTATTTGTACGGTACGGGCCTACGGTAACCTCACTCACACGACGAAACACAACGCAAGGGTTGCTTTACGTCGGTTTTCTTTGAGACCGTGGTATCACTCCGGTCGAGCCGGCCCATTCGTGCCGAAGCATGGCTCTCCCACACTTCTTCTTCTTCTTCCTTCTTCTTTCTCCCGTCTTCGGTGAGGCGAGAGGGAGTGTCAGACTCTTACTGACTAAAACACCCCTTTCCCAATCCAGCTTCGAGCCGTAGCCCCGGTGACCCGTTAAGTTCTCCGCAGCTCCGAGAGTTGCGCGTAGTTCTGGTGCATAGCAATAACCTCATCACTGTTACATAACCAGTGTAGTTTGGCGTATCAAACTGTCCGATCGATTAAATATTATCCTCCATCAACAAGAAATTACCCAATTACAAGATAACCTTTTAAAATTATTAGTTTTGCACTCTTATCATAATAACATAAGTTAATGATTATCTTATCTACTTCATTATCGGAGATCATCTTTTCCATAAAATGCATTGGTCTTTGTTTTCAAAAAGTATTCATAAATTGTGCTCCAAAGGGGTCACATTCAAAATGAAGTATTCACTACTGGTCTGTTTGTTTTATGGTGTCTTAGCCAAACATGAACTCTATGATGGGTATGTATTGTTAACATAATTTTTACTGTTTTTTCTTGCTATGTTGGTCGAGTGTAGTATTATTTTTTATTTATTAATTGGTAAGCTTTGTCTCTTACATCTCTATCGATGAACTATTTTATAATTTGTATCTTTCAAAACAGTTTAAAATGATCGGAAACAGTTATTTAAGTAATCTTTATTGTAAACCATAAGACATAATTATTAAACTTCAAAATTGAATTAACTGAATTACGTAGCTATAGTCTATTTGTAATTATTTTTTTTTAATGTTAGAAATTTTCATAAATACAATCTTGAAATTGTTGCAATCTT
Organism: Spodoptera picta; assembly: GCA_038387885.1. Lineage (NCBI taxonomy): Eukaryota > Metazoa > Arthropoda > Insecta > Lepidoptera > Noctuidae > Spodoptera > Spodoptera picta. The sequence goes on along the minus strand of JAZHFQ010000207.1, from coordinate 2,624 downwards.
GTCAACGCTTTGAGTCTGTAAGACACAGTTCTGCCTACCCCATTAAAGAACAGACGTGATAATATTGAAGTCTACCATCGTCTAAAACCTCCGGACCTCACGACACGACGGAATATCTGGTCTGTGTACATGAATTGCACGTTTATTTTTTCTTTCTTTACAGACATGCTGTTTACGAGGTCGATGTCCATTCTGTAGAACAAACAAAACTGGTTCATGACTTTGAAAATGATCTGCTTCTGGATATCTGGTCTCATGCTGTGCCTGGTCATCCTGGAAAGGTCCTCGTCCCTAAAGCCAAGAGAGACATTTTCGAAAACTTCCTAGTGCAAAATGGTGTGCAATATAAAATCGAAACAGAGAATATTAAAGAGTAAGTACAAACTACGACTTCAATGTTAGATTTTGAAAAAAAAATATCCTATAAAATAATGCATGGTAAATGATAACCACTAAACTCGTTCATTGCTCTTAAACACAAACACAAACTCACTAAATTAATTAATCTTTTAGGCAATTGGACAAAGAAGATGAACTTCTAGCATCTGCTGCAGCGAGAAGCAATAGTTCGCGCATTGGTTTTGAAAGAATCCACACCTACGAAGAGGTAAGCCTAATTGAAAATAAGAAATAATTTTTAACAATACTTACCATATACATCATCATAAACGGTTACATCACTAATCTATTTGATTTTCGCAGGTTGATGCCTATTTAGACGAACTGGCAAGAGATTACCCAAACTTTGTCTCCGTGGTCCTCGGAGGTAGAAGTGTCGAAGGCAGACCGATCAGGTACCTCAAGATTTCCACCACCAACTTCCAGGTAAAAACCAAAACTACAAACTAAAATAAAGTTACCTCTCAGTGAAATCCTAGTCAGTATTTTACTGCTTATAAAAAAGAAGTCTGGGAAAAAACTGTAGATGCTCGTATCATAGAGGAGAAGTCCACAAATAAGATATTTTATGACGTTTGTTTTTGCTTCTAGGATACCAGTAAACCAATTGTGATGATGCAGTCTCTACTTCACTGTCGGGAATGGGTGACCCTGCCAGCAACTCTATACGCCATCCGAAAGCTCGTTGTCGATGTCTCAGAATCCGACCTTGTCCAGAACATTGACTGGATCATTCTGCCTGTTGCCAATCCTGATGGATATGTCTTCACCCAAACTGTAAGTAATCCCAAGGATATAACAAGATGTACTTATAAAGCTTATGTTAGCGATTGAGGACTAACTAATCAATGATAGGTTAAATTCAAGAAACTACAAAACCGTGACAGAGAAATCAGTTTGTATAACCCGAGACCTAATAGATAGTTATCCTAATATGATTAAGAAATAGGTAGAAACTGTCCGATTTTCAACATCAACAAGATACCGTGGATAGACCATTTGGTCACAACCTAGAAGTAATCTATCGTCACCAAATCACTTCATAAGTACTGCGCCAAAATAAGCCGGAAAATCGTACTTGAGGAAGTAAAAATTTGTAATTACCTCTATATGTTTAATAGCTCCTTTATCAATATCTTCATTTATTACAAATTGATCGTTGTAATCAATAAAGTAATGTAAAGCAAGTAAGTTATAATTAACATCCGCTGACGAAATTCTTAATAGATTATCAAAATTGTCAGGTATACGAATGTAATGTTTGAAAAGGTCATCTTAGTTTTTTGTCTTAGCATCACTGTTTCGGTTCCAAAATCTTAGTTAAATTTGAACAATAATATGTAACTGTTCTCACATAATAGAAATAGTTCACATTACCATTTTCCAGTTAAGTAATGAGACGATTCAGTAGGTTTTGAGTCAATTCATGAAGTGTTCGCAAATGCAGACTAAGATAGAAATCAAAAACTATTATGCTACATCAAATATTCAAGGAAGGATAGACAACTTATGAACAACGGCTTAAAGATTACAAAAGTGCTAGTAAATTTTATCTTTCAGAAACATAATAGCATTAGAATGGGTTTCTATCGGTTATTAAAGCATTGGTCATAAATATAATCCTCTTAAAATCCTTAAAAAACGTGACGAATTGGAAATGCCCGCGTATTTTCCTTAATTACGTACTGATCATTAGCAGCTACTTACGTTTTCTTCAAGATAATAATTGATATCCAACTAATTGATTAATTGAAGATATCATTATTTTCACTATCACTTCTTGTTTTTATTATTCAACGTAATACTACTTATTGTTGTAATCACTAGATAATTTATTTTGACCGATCATTATCAACCTTTTTAAATAAAACAAATAAGAGCCGACCAGTAGTGGGAGCATGTTCCAAGCTACCAGTGGTTAGAGCTCCAGAAACAGAAACCTCCTCAAGATACGTGCCGTTTCTAGGGGGACTGCCTTCTGTATCAGGCCCTTGATCCATCTATCTAACGCCAGCCTCATGATATGGATGTCGGGGCTTTTAGGGATTAACCCATTAGCCGACTCGACTATCGGCACAATGATAGCTGGATCCACACTCCACATGTCGACAACCTCGTGAGCTAAGTCTAGATATTTTATTTGTTTATCTTTCTCAGCTTTCACGAAATTCTCGTCATAGGGAATGGTGACATCGATTATCATGGTGCGGCGCACTTGTCGGTCT